>JAZFAU010000017.1:230000-315000 GCA_037178615.1 Dione vanillae
CCGCGGCGCTGATTTACGCCACTCAACACGCAACGCCTCGAAACGGCGAAAAGCATGGAACGGAGTGTCTTAACACTAAGTTTGTACGATAACTGCGGTTCCCTCTGCCCACCCTGCTTTAAAAGCGTGAAAGTATAAAATTAAAAAAGTAAATCATTTGATCCGCGAACCAATTGCGATCGATCATATGACAACCGCTGACATCTCGATTGACGGTGAAGGCTGTAATCTATTTTACGATTCCAGTTAATTGACAATCTGTTATGCAGTCTGTTTTATTACCAGACTCATGGCCGATTCTTTTATCTTGTTTAAGGTTAATGCTAGTTGTGCTGCATTGTTAAGAATAAACTAAGCGAAATGTGTTCCTTAAGTGATTAAAGATAGCTTTATAATTTTTAAAGTTTCACGCTCAAATTATGTAGGCGCGGGTTCAAATCCCGCTACGTTTAAATTTTTATGTTTTCTTTAAGTATTTTTAGCTTTACTTTATTGAAGGGATATCGATATCGGTCGTTTGATGTAAAAAAATTATCAACTGACAAAGTGATGCCATGGCACTCGTAAATTTGACCCATGGTGTCAATCCCCTTATAGTTTAGGATGGCTATGGAGAGGGCAGTGTTAGCAAATTCTACTATCCATCGATATTTCCTGGTCAAACATGTGAGTTGTATGAATAATATATACATCGTATTCCACGTATATATATATATATATATATATATATATATATATATATATATATATATATATATATATATATATATATATATATATATATATATATATATATATATATATATATATATATATATATATATATATATATGCGCCAGAACGGCGTCATTCGGTATAACATATCGATAAAATTTATTATTCAGTTATAGTGAGCATCGGCGGCACTCACAGCTATAGCTTTCGATCTTAATTAACAATCGGTTTTTATGTTATGGCAACACAGTAAACTCGTATGCGGATATTAGCGGCTCGCGACTTTGCCCGCTTTAACTACGCGGTTGATTAGAGCATTTATAATAACTTTTATTTGACATTTTTTAACATTTTATATTTTGGGTGAAAGTCTTATACATATTGGCGTCAACTAAATTCCATTAATGGGTTCACCAGTGACTTAGTCATATTAAATTCAATTTCATTTCAATATAGTACTCATCATTTTAACTTTATTTTAATTGTTTTAATTGTTATAATTGTAATATTATTATTTTTTCCAAACATGTGATTTATTTTTATATTTTAATGAAGTTAGAACTACTTAAACAGAATGTAAATAATAATGTACGTGTCTTTAATATAGTTGTACATTTGAAAGTAACTAATATGTAAATTAATAAATTGTATCATTAAAATGTAACAACTGCTAGCAAACCTAATAAATAAATAAATAAATAAAAATAAATATACGAGTATGTATCGAGCGGTTTAAAAGATGGCAACAATTTTCAGTTTTTACAGCATCACTTCGTTATCCATTTGAATGTCTCTCTAACATATTTTTTTAGCTTCACGCTTTATCCTCCATATACAAAAATAGGCAGAAGCAGGAACCAAGGGAACTTAGTGTTAAGACACTCTGTTCCCTGCTTTTCGCTTTTTTAAGGCATTGTGTGTTGAGAGGTGTTAGCCTATATACTTGAACAAAGAAAATAGAAAAGAAAAATTCAATCTCCCCGAGTAGTAATAGAATCCACTAACCGTCGCGTTTACAGATTTTTCAAAAATAATATTTATATATACAATGGTAATTTATAACGTATGTTATTACATTTAAAATTGTTATTACAAATTATATTAGCTTAGCTAAAATATCTAAAATTTTATCAAAACTCAAGTATGCGACTCAGACGCGTCAGTTCTGGGAGCCCGGGGCGTTTTGGAGAAGTTATTGCGTTGGTCGGTCGTGTCGCCAGAACTAACAACGATTTATTGCGCAAATATTCAACTTATATTGCTTTAGACTTACAAGCGAGTGAAAAACTAAACGAATTCAAGAGAGAACAGTTTAAATTTAAATCGTGAAACATTTGCATGTTAAAATATTTCATTACAGTACGATTTTCACACAATGTTGGCAGAGAGAGAACTTAAGGTTACTCTGCATACTAGTTAGGATGTCATGGTACGAGTGAACAAGTATTTGCATATTTGGACATGTCAAGAAAATGAGTTACGTTAGAGAGAGATAGCGGGAGATCTCGATTAAATTTGGAGAACTTAGCATCGATGTTATTGGAGAAAGTTCAGATAAGAAACTCTATCCCTCAAAGGATCCCCAAGAGGTCACATGTGACCCAATGGCAATTGGCATTACCCAATGGCGGAGGAGTTATGGAGTTGGCAGCGATGACATAGTTTTATTCTCTCTGTGTACCAAAATATTTTTTTACATAACTGAAATATATATTAAATCGAATGTTCAACTTTTAATACCATTTAAAATAACCAGAATTTCATACTTAATAATGAAAACGTTTTCTAAAAAAGAATGTTAAAACTTTAATTAATACAAAAAGCTCATATTGTGACGTGAATTTTTTTAGCCAATCATTTAAAATTTCCAACTTAAACAGCTGCACTGTGGTCGATGACCAAAATAAACACAAAAAGTGCTACACCTAAAAAACGTCCTATAGCGTCATATATAGAGTCGAAAGGAAATATAAAATCTTAGACTGTAGAACCTCGTTAAGTCGAATCTTGTCATCAAGTCGAAACCCGAATCGAACAATAATCTGTTAAAAACACCTCAAAATCCTCCATTACTAGAAACGTCAAAGTCATAGGTACATATTTTTCCTTCATAAATCGATAAATTAAATTAGTCCTCTGTATCCCGAACATAGCAGTGTTTTATTTAATAATCTTTACAATTCGAATATTTGAAACTTAATATCTCTAATATTTGAAAAAAAGTTACTCGTTACTCTGTTAATCGATTTTATTGGCGTCTCCTTTTATATTTTAGGACTTAGAGGTTCTACTGTATATCGAATACGGCATTAATCGCGTGCATCGTATGCACTTGCAAGGAACAGGCCCTTGTCAAATACGAAGGTCACGTCATCTTATACTAAGGAACTACGGAAATAACCATGGAGTTTGGTGATTCGCTAAACTTTTTCAGCAAGTTCAAAGACTTTGCTTTGACTAATTAAAATAATAAGAAAAAAACATATTACAAGAAAATCGATTAGTTTACTGAAAGCTTTCCAAGAAAGAAACAGGAATATTATATGACCTACTGAAAACAATCATGGTTCTAGATATTTTTGTGATTATATAAAACATATAATACGTACTAGTGATGAAACGAATATTCGTACAGTTTTACACATTCGCATTCGCATTCGTAAAAATTGCTGCGAATGTTAATAACGGATGAACGGGAGAATAACGGATGGCAAAAAAATAAAAATTTGACGATGATAATACGTTATTAAAATCGAAATCAGTCTTATTATTATATACTTTTTGTGTTTATTATACAAAAAATAGACTATTTTTGGATAATTAACACACTCAATCTCGTAATCACATCAGTATCAGTCTTCATAATATCTCATGAAACAATTTCTTTATTGCACTATAAACAAACTAAAACAAATTCTCTCTCTTCTGAAAAAATTTTATCAGTTATTACTTAGGTTTTCAATGTTATATATAAACAAAAATAAAAATAATAATCAGACAAATACTTTATTTTCTTATAATCTGTATCTGTATATTTAATAAAACGGTAAAAAAATCGTGTCTGTACATTTAATATTTTTACAAAGCAAAATATGTAAGGTATTAAGAAAAACTGAAAAAAGAGTAAGAATTCTAAAAAAATGTTGTCCGTCTGTGTGTTTGAAAGTTTGTCAGTTTGCACACGCAAACTTCAATGTTATATAGCTATTAGTCTTCGCTAACATATAGGCTATCTTGTTTTGGAAATTCGTTCTTTAAGCGGGTTAAGGCGTTAAGCGGGGGAGTAATTTTATATTAAATTCCGTCAGATTTGGAGCGATTGAAATTAAAGCTGTTTACGCGAAAACTAAGCTTTTCTGCCCTTCGTTTTGTGACGTTTACCTGTTTAAAGAATCATAACGAGAAGAATCATCCCTCAACAAGACTTTCACTCGGGCATACCACTAAAAAATATAATGTGCGTAATACATTTCAAAACCGCGAGCGGAACGGCGGGCAACAGCTAGTTTATAGTTATAAATATAACATTTTTTTTAACTATAAAGAATAATAAGTAACGACGCATCGGCCACTAAGTGCTATCTTGTAGTAATTAGCGCCAAATTTAAAAGAATTAATTAAAAGAATGAAAATTCGCATTCGCATTGGCGAATGTTAAAAAAATGACATTCGTTACATCACTAACACGTACATAGAGGTAATTACACGGAAACGATAGCCTATATATATATATATAATATATATATATATATATATATATATATATATATATATATATATATATATATATATATATATATATATATATATATATATATATATATATATATATATATATATATTTTTTGAGGACCGTCGTGGCGCAGAGGCGCAACGTCTGCCTGTAACGCGACTAACACGACGGTTTCTGGGTTCGATCCCCAGTCGGGGAAGATGGTTTTTTCTATTTCCATTTTCTTCGCTCTGGCAACTAAGGCAAAGCGCGGCGTTGAGTTCCGCCACTCAACACGCAATGCCTCGAAAACGGCGGAAAGCGGGGACAAAGTAAGCAGGGACTAAGTAACGGAGTGTCTTAACACTAGGTTCATGTGGTTCCTGCAGTTCCCTCTGCCTACCCTGCCTTGTGCGGGATAAAAGCGTGAAGCTAAAAAAAAAAAAAAAAATATATATATATATATATATATATATATATATATATATATATATATATATATATATATATATATATATATATATATATATATATATATATATATATATATATATATATATATATATATATATATATATATATATATATATATATATATATATATATATATATATATATATATATATATATATATATATATATATATATATATATATATATATATATATATATATATATATATATATATATATATATATATATATTACAAGTCGACTGCATTGAACGTGTGTTTGCTGTTACAGCAATGTTCCATATTTCTGTTCTGTCATACTTTCTTTAATGTCACGATGCACTTTACTAAATTAAGAAACGTGTATTTGAAGAGCAATTCTCGTAAAAACAAACTTTTAGCTCTCAAGTAAATAACTTTCTTTTAAATTTCATATATTTATGGTCATAATGATAGAGTGAAGTCATATATGAAATTAAATCTGAACACACAATATAATTATAACCAACGGCCACATCAAAGTCAAGACAATATTATTTGTTACAAGAATGTATCAAGAACTTGACTAAAGTGGTAAGCTATACAACTTAAGTAACATCTCTAACCTTTTGAAGCTGAAGTAGAAATTCTTAGAACGTGAGTTCTTTAAGTAGCCTTTTTAATGAAGTGTCACTTTAGGACCATTTCAAAAACTTGAAAACTTCAAATCTGTTTAGTGATACATTTAAATCATTTTGTTACGGAGAATTAGTATAATATAATTTGTAAGCTTTAAGCTGAACCCCGCAATAGAAGTATAGGTAGAGGGAACCTAGTGTTAAGACACTCCGTTTGCCTTTTTTCGCTTGTCGGTATAAAACGCTGCATTTAGTCTTATTAGCAGGGCGAAGAAAATAAAAAAAGCTTTTTGCCCCCGAGTGGTAAATTCACTTGGACCCAGGACCAAGTTAAGTCGAGTTAATAGCTAGAAGCTGTGCCACTGCGCCACGACTGTTAATATATGTATATATGAATTTAATAAAGATTTGTCGTATCAAAAAAATTGCGATATTATTGTTAGAATTTGAATAAATATTTTTTTATTTAGTTGCGTAATAAAATCTTATTTGTATTGCAAAGTTCTAAATGATATAGTTTTTGAATGAACATATGTTACAACAGTTGTTAATAAAAAAAGAACCTAATTATATAAAATTGATCTCTTCTGTATTATCTATCGTATGAGAATAAACCAAATGATATTAATCTGTTATTTTATTATGAAAAATGGACTCCTAACATCGTAACTCTGTCCTAGCGCCGACATATAATATGATAGAAACATTCTAAAAGCTTAAAAACAAATGCATTTAAAAGCTTGAACAGTATTTTTTTTATGTCTTCACCCTTTATCCCGCACTTGACAGGGTAGGCAGAGGGAACTGCAGGAACCATAGGAACTTAGTGTTAAGACACTCGCTTGCTTAGTCCCTACTTGCCGCTTTTTTCGAGACATTGTGTGTTGAATGCCGGAACCCAACGCCGCGCTTTGTCTAGTTTCCAGAGCGAAGAAAATGGAAATAGAAAAATCTACTTCCCGAGTCGGAGTCGAACCCATAAACCGTCTTGTTTACAGGTAGACGCGACGCCTCTACGCCACGACAATGTTTATGTCGGTTTGTTAAATCCCTGATATTGCACCAGACTCAAATTATAATACACACTAGAGTCGGGATTAATTACTCGCAGCCGTAATTAACTCTAGAAATAGCATATTATACTACTTGCCGGAAACCAAAGAATAAAAGTATTTGTAATATTATTTATGAATAAAGCCCATTGTTCCCTTTTCAGTAAAAACGCTCTAGTTCCTTACAATATATTTAGAAAGCTTTGATTTTTGTATAGCAAAATATTTTAGGATTTTAAACTCTTTACAATGCACAAGTAAAAAAAATTTTTTGGCCAAATGCACAATGTATGCAATAAATTAGAAGTCAACACGAGTGCACGTACATATTAGTTAATTATACTCGTATGGTATCCTGTACGCACGTGCAGTTCTGTGTAGGTAGTCGGTGCTTTAGAGAAACTAATTAATTAACAGTTGCCACTGGGCGATATATATATATATATATATATATATATATATATATATATATATATATATATATATATATATATATATATATATATATATATATATATATATATATATATATATATATATATATATATATATATATATATATATATATATATATATATATATATATATATATATATATATATATATATATATATATATATATATATATATATATATATATATATATATATATAAAATAATTATACCCTTTACTATAGATTTACACGAACTTTATTTTCTTTATGGGAAAACAAATAATTGATTTTTAATCGAAATACGACCTATAATAATTGGTACAAATGTTTATTCAATTACCGTCTGTCAAATCTTGTCTGTTATTTCATACCATTAGCGGACCCAACCCACACATTGTCTGTACCTCTTTTACAACATGTGACACGCAATCTACTTGTTTTTCGATTGTAACACTGTTTAGGCCTTGTTTAAATTATTATTTAACTAATTTGTACCTTTTCTAGTTATAATATATTCTTTTTAGCACGTAACTAAAAATATAAGTAAATTTAAACATGATTAAAAGTACAATAAAGCGACCTTATCGCTTAAATCTATTTAGGAGTTGAATAAGAATATTATATTTTTAAGTTATAATAATTAGTCACGTGTGGGATAATTAGAACAGTTTATTCAATGTTTCGAAAGAATGAAGACGATATATATATATATATATATATATATATATATATATATATATATATATATATATATATATATATATATATATATATATATATATATATATATATATATATATATATATATATATATATATATATATATATATATATATATATATATATATATATATATATATATATATATATATATATATATATATATATATATATATATATATATATATATATATATATATATATATATATATATATATATATATATATATATATATATATACATACAAACATACTGTTAATACGTTCATAAATCCATATTGGCGCATCGCAATGAGATTAATACGAAATATGGCAAAAGCAGAAGAATGCTTTTAATATTGAAAATGCATTATCCATATGCGAGCTTTCAGTGCTTTTCTCTTTTCAGAACTGTAATACCGTAGCACTTGTTCTATACTTTCATAGAAAGAATATTGGAATTCGATGAGGATTTTGTAAGTTCAGTTTCAACCACGAGTTGTAGCTGGCACTTTAAATTATTTGGATTATAAAGCACCTCTTTTTTACAACTTCATGTTATAAGTTTTGGTAAATCTTTTTTATCTTTCCCCATGTACTATTTTAGTAGGGTATTTCAGATTTTCATATAAAGCAACTTTAGCTGTGCGTACACACACATACATATAACATAGCCGAAGATTTTGGTATATATAAATACCTGTAGTGTGTGTGTTCCCGCAATTTACTTAAAACGCACTCTACCGCATTTTTATATACATAACGCGGTGTTCTGCAAAACTGGTAACAGATCATATTAGATTTTTATTACTTATTTTTATTTTGTGTATTATTATTTGTTTTTTATTTTTACCTCTACCCGCTAGGGATAGAGCGTGAAGACATGTATGCATGTATGTACGTATGTATGTATGTATGTATGTATGTATGTATGTATGTAAGCCTTACAGGCTGTGGAAAGTATTACTACATTTTAGTTACTTTTAGCGAAATTGAAATCAAAATATTGGTTTTAAGTGTTCTAGTCAAAATATTTTATCAGAACATTATGTTTTCGTTTTCGTTTTTCATTCGTAGACTTATTTTAATTTGTGTGTAATTTGAGGAAACTTTAGGGCTATATATAGGTGTAAGCCTACCTATATATATAGATAATATAGACAAATATTTATAGAACAGAATTAGGTAAATTGTGTACAATGTAAGCTAAATAATAAGTCATATTTAATTATAAATTTATATTACGCATAATAACACTTATTATTAATTTAAAATCATTACTAATAAATATATTAAATATGGACATTGTGGGTAGGAGCGAACAGATGGTTCTCGACAAGTTATACGGACGCGTCGAAATTGTAATAAGGGGAATAAAATTGTAAAAGTGTAAACTAGTTTGTTTCAATTATTAAAACATTTAACTAAACTGGAAAAATGACTTCATAGGACACAAATGCAAGTCAGATTCGTAATGCCGTAGTGAGAGGCTGAAGGAAACTAAAGTATTTCTTTAGTTAGAACCAGTTGCATAAATCAGATATAATAAAGAAAAATTCAATATATATACAAAAAGTTTAATATAAAAACTCTTTAAATTCCGCCTCTACAATTACGTTAAAATATATACAAATACCTATACAATGTGTATTTCCTAAACAAATTCATTTCAGTAAGCTAAAACAAAGTTTTGTAAGCTTCCTGACAGAACCATACATAACGTACCCACAATATTGTTTTACGTAATCTCCGAAGAACCCCTACAACACTTCATTACACCAACACTCGTTACTTAGCAACCGACTAATATTGAAAACGAAATTATTGATGACCCTAGGGAAATATACTTATATTTCTTTTCGTACATTTACCGTGTATTGCTCAAATCGATGTATTTTTGACCTCATTCATAATAAACTTCAGTATTATTAGTTTTCGCAATTTATACTTTTTTTTTCACCTTTGACATGATCTTGACACTAGGCGTTTAAATTATGCCTTGACTATATATGGCTATATATTTTACTATAATTTTCATTAATATTCCGATTTATTTTTCTTGAGGACCGTCGTGGCGCAGAGCGTAAGCGTCTGCTTGTAAACGCGGCGGTTTGAGTGTTCGATTCCTACTCTGGGAAGGATTTTTCTATTTCCATTTTCTTCGTTCTGGAAACTACGTAAAGCGCGGCGTTGAGGAGAAACCCCCAACAGAATAGTAGGTTTCGCCTCCAGTAATGACGGTTGTCATACTATTGACAGCTATCGTGTGAAGATTTTCCATACTAACCTATTGGCTCTTAATTCAATGTAATCCTAATGATTTTATGTGATTTTCTGAAACAATATTTACTAAATGAATCAAAAGATGTTGGACAATGCCAGTGTGCCTTTTATTTTGAAGTTCCTATTTTCACGCCCACAATGAACAGTGATAGCCAATACTGCTTTCCTCCTTCTCCTGCTCCTGATGCTCTGACATATATATGTAAAGTAAGTAAGACAAAAGCTCCACAAAGTTAAAGATTCACACGCAAGTACAAGTATCACTTACTTCTTTGACTCGTTACTTGTAATGAAGTTATTTAACTTCAGACGAACTTGTCGTTGCGTTCTGGCGAATGTTATAAACTTGTTAATGTTGTAATTTAGTCTATTCGACGCTGTCACAGCCTTTTATAGTATGGTAAGTAGGTTACGACCGACGACCGTCGTAGGTTGTATCGTGAAGTGTAATTGGAAAGAATATATTTCACATATTATCTTTCCAGCTGGCATAATATATTGGCATTTACGATACAGTCTTTTATAAGATTCGTAATTATAGAACAAATTAATAACCAGATAAACGATAAGGATTCTAGCTCCAAACAAACGTTTTCATCATACTATATCTATAGTATTTTCATATATAATTATATAATTAAAAGAGGACCGCCTGTAAACGCTACCGTTTATAGGTTAGATTCCCGTTTAGGGAGGATGGATTATTTTATTTTATATTCTTCGCTCTGGCAACTAGGCAAAGCGCGGCGTTGAGTTCCGCCACTCAACACGCAATGCCTCGAAAGGCGGTAAGCGGAGCAAGGAGTGTCTTAACACTAGGCTCTCACTGTTTTTTCTAGCGTGAAAAGTAAAATTAAAAGACACTGTGATTTTACATATTGCTTAACTCCTAGGTCCTTTGGGTAATACTTGCCATCATAAAATTGAAAATGTATTGTGTTAAACGAAAATCGTTTAATTTCCATTAGTCACGATGTATACAACCTCTAAGTAATTTTCTAATAAAGCCTGGCTATCCACATAAGCAATTTTCTAATAACGTCCGAGCTCAATTAAAACTTGTACTGAATGGCATTTCAGATATTTTCAATATGTTAAGCCTTGTTGGCATTTATTGTAGAGTTACTGTTACGTAAATGGTATGCATTTAAAACAAATAATGTCTTGAAAACTGCTCTAGGTCAAATACTAGTTATCGACAATAACACAAAATAAATAACATGTATTTTAAACTTTGTGTTAAAAGGATTTTTTTAACTTTAGATAATTTACTTATCTAGATAGCCTAATACATACTTATACCTATATTTAGGTCTTTGATATTCAAAAAATATTTATCGAAATCGCATTAAAATAACGAATATGTCAACTACATTTAAAACAATTTGAGTATTTAAAAGCACATCTCTTCTACATACTCATCTATAAGGATTCTAAATGGTATTTCGGAAGCATGGAAGATTTATTGGTAAAATAAAGATAAGAAACAAGCGTTTACGTCACTGATGGCGCGAGCCGGAGAACCTCCGCACTAAGCGAGTTTTTTTTTATTTAAAAGACACACCATCGGCATACACACAATAAAAATACTAGTTAATAAAGGAACACCAGACTTATTCTGTGTGGTACGCCATTACATTTAGTACAGGCGTGTACGACACTTGCTTGTTAATATATAGGTAATATTAGTTATGAATAATTTACTATTATGTAAATTAGTTATTTTTTGACATGTTTTCCAAATACGATGGACTCGTTTTAAGTAGTAGGAACTCGGGGTACGAAAAGTCATATAATAACACATAAGAAAATCAGTTCTACATTTTTCTTTTATATCATTAGGCAAAAGGCAATAAGTCAGTCAGTCGTTTGTGTATTTATCAGGGCAAGAAATTGAACTCTTTATATACTCTCTATATTACAATATATATGTATATGTAAGAAGATCTTCACTAAAATTAAAAATTTTTAAGTAACATCAAAAAACAATCTTAATACAATTTATTTTATACCATTTAGTGTGATAGGTATGATTTTTATAAAAAAGTTTAATGTATACAACTTGTTCACAAGTAAACGTAGTTTTATCCAAAATAGAAGCCTAATCAAGTCATTTATTATAAAAATAAAGATAAATCTTAAAATATTGGCATTAATAGTTATATCGCTGCTGCCTCTGGCTATTCTGCTATAAGCGGGAGAAAGTGCGCAGCTTGAAATTAAAAGACACTGTGATTAGCTTTTTTGGCTAATTACACCTAGATCCTTTGTGTAATAAATACTAATATTTATTAGAAATGGCAAGTTATTAGTTTATTAATGGCGTATCACAAAATTAAAGAAGTTATTTTCATTTATGTTCTATTAGTCAAGATGTATACAAGAAAATGTTGTTAATCAACAAGTCATTAATTACAAAACAAAATAAAAAAGGTAAAATTCTGAAAATATTAGCGCAGAACATTTGTATCACTTACTTAAAAAAACACAACCATTCCTAATGAAGATGGTGCTATAAAAGACATGAAGAAATAGCAAATGATGCATTAGACCAAAGGTGGACCAAAACCTATAAAACATATTATATATTTAAAAAAAAAAAGATATGCTGAAAATTTCTTTTCGCCATTTCTTCTAATTCCGAAAAGGTAATAGATAAAAAGTTGACGTGCATAAGTGTATCTGTGAAACCTACATGAATAAATGATTTTTGATTTTGATTTTGAAAAGAAATAAAAATTATCATTTGGTACATTAGACCATAGGTGGTACTCACAGTTGAGGCCCATATCATGGTAGGTGATGATGGCAGGCTTGGCCCTGTCACCTTGGATGGCCACCATCACGTCGCCACGGTCGGTGTGGATCCTCACCTCCTGGCAGGCAGAGTCGCTGAACCGACGAGCATTGGGGAACTGAAGCTGTATGTTCTTCAGTTCAATGTCGTCCATACTGTCGATCGGCAACAGGCTGGGGAAAAGTAATCTTGTGAGGTACTTAAAGAAAACATATAAAAATTTGAGCACAGCGGGACTCGAACCGGCGCCCTTTCGCGAATCGTGCAAGTGCTCTCACCACTGAGCCAAACTGATTTTATTCCAGTCCACTTAATTGGTAAAAATGAAATTTGTTTTATGAAATTGTAAATAAAATAAAATAAATTAGAAAAATTGTATATTTAAGGTAAATTCGAACTCATCATATAATACTTTAATATAAAATTCAAATGAAGTACACATTCAAAAGTAAATCCAAACACGATCCAATCAATAAATTAATTTTGTGAAAATGAGTTACTTTTGTAACGTGAGTAGGTAAATAAATTAACAACACAAATACAAGATATATTTATACATAGTTAATACAAATTAGGTAAATAATAATTATAATAAATGTAAGCAATCCTTTGAAAATGTATGTACCGGGAGGGTTTACATTAGGGTTGACCAACAACCGCCGTAAGTGTAATTAAAAATAATGCGTTACATTATTATAATGGTGATGTAAAATAATATGATTTTATTGATCATCCTTATCGAAATTAATATTTTTTTATATGGACACATATTATTTTCTTTTTTAATAATTAGTTCTGCATATAAGGTAAGAGATAAGTGACTCTACTTACCATTTTCCTTACATTTATCGATATTGATATTATAATTAATTTTGCAAAAATTGGCTATAGAATACAAAATTGTGCAAAAAGCGGCATACTGACAAATACAGCTTACTGGAACAGCTTACTGAGGAATAACTATGTAAGTAGTTTGAGTAAGTTGTATCTACGTAACGTAAGTCATGGTATTTTTCATATCGCATTTCACGTGAAGGAATACACGATTACATTGCGTTTTAACCAATAGCACAAGCTATGAAATCATTTGTATATCTGTATTCAATCAAAAAAATGTATATTATAAGTTATTTACAGTATCATTAGCACAGTAATTGTATTGTATATTAACTAAAACTTTTTCTCCATTTTACTCTGGTATGACAAAGGCAATCGTTCGACACCATCTCCTCAAATCCTCTAAAATAAGACTATTCGTCTACATCTGCATACTACTGATAAGTGAAGTTAAGCTTGAGAAATTAAGCTTTTGAAGCTTTAATTGCTTTATTATCTGCCATTAAGACAACCTTAAAGTTTAAAATAAGTTTCAAAGATTATTTTACCTATAACTTATATTATTATCTATTTTAGTAACATAATGGACTTAAATTGTTAAAGGCAAATTATTTCCCTTTATCGAGGCTGTAATCAATTTGTTTGTCAAATGTTATTTAAGTTAATCGTACGAGTTCACCTTTTAGTACAATAGGGTGGGTAGTTTAAAATTAGCCAAATACGATCGATGTGCGACGCGTGTAATTCCAATTCCAATTTAATCCAATGTCAACCAAAACGAAATCAAATTTCAATAGCAATCATTTTATGAGAAAATATTAAAGAATAAATAAAAATAAATCAGTTGTACGTGAATTCGTACACCGAGGGGTCTGTAACAATTTTATAATCATGATCAACGAGATAATATATAAAAAAATACGGGAAAATCACGTTGTTATGGGGAATCTTCCTAATATATTTTTTATGTCTTCACCCTTTACCCCACACACGATAGGGTAAGCAGAGGAAACCGCAGGAGCCACAGGAAACTAGTGTTATTTTTCTTAATATTTTATTTTATATTATTGGTATTTGTTGTTATGGCAGCAACAGAAATCATTTGTGAAAAATTCAGCTTTCACGGTTTATGAGATACAGCATGAAAACAGACTGACAGGCGGACAGTGGAGTATTACTAATAGGGTCCCGGTGTTCACGTTAGGGTAAGCAACCCTAAAAAACCAAAAGCTCTTGTTTAATAGCACATATGAAAGAAAACCTGTAAAAGCATGTCCAAATATATTTTCCTAAACACTTGCTATAATAGTTTTATCAAAATCATGCACTTGTATTAATATTCAATTCACAAATCACATACTAATTGACTGTTCACATACATAGATGGACGTCCGCTGAGCTTGCAATGCTTATGATTATATATTCATATAATAATAATTTAACTGAGATAGTAACATTAATGGGTCGTGTCAAAGAAAGTCAGATGTTTAGATGATTAAAAGTAATTTAATTTCATTAATTCAATTTATCATTTATCAAAATAAATTACTATATTAGTGCGCAATAACGCTGTGTGCAAGGCTTTTTTGGGGTTCAAGCGGTTGTTCTGGGTATTTATTTGGCAACGTGTCCACATCGTCTCAGGTTGTGGATGTCTACGGGCGAGAGTGCTTTGACAAGTACGGTGTCTGTAAAACTTGTGACAAGAAGAGAAGAATAAAATAACAATTTAACTGTTCTCGAAATGTCTATCATAATCTACAACTAGAAATACACATATAATTATCCTAAACATTAATGACCAAGCGATGAATTTCCATAAATATCCTAAATATAAAGCGTAATAAAATCACTTGTTAATGAGAAGTAGCTGGTACTGTTAAGCAAAGTGTAACGAGAGGCGAGTGCGACAACAAGTGTCAAGCTACACTTTATGGCGTTAAATTTTTAATTGAGATGACACTGTTCGTTACAGTTTCCTAATGGCAAGGCAAAATTATAAAACACTGAAAGAAAACTGGAGAGAAGTCCCCGTCGTTGTGTAATTATGACGCAAATAGATCTACCTTTTGATACAGCAACACAGATTTAATTATGACTCGAACTATTGACATAACTATAGGTTATTGGATATGTCAGATAAAACAAATATATCATAATTTTTAAAACAATTTATATATAACTTTTTCACGTTCCGCTTGCGAGTGGGAACTTAGGAAGTAGGACCCTCCGCTCCCCACTTTCTACATTTCAATGGAGTAACACACTTTATTCTTTAATCTCTACTCATTCTCTTGTAGAACGTATAAAAAATATTCAGTTATTAAGATGTTTGATTTTCGCGATTTTGATATAAATAAAACAATTTAAACGGATTATCAATTTATCAACGGTTCCTGAGTTTCCTCACGTACGCGAGGCAACACTGAAACCGTTGGCGGTAGTTTGATATGTAAATTTATGTATATCTTTTATGTGTTTTAAAACGAAATGCTTGACTTATAATTTGCTTGACTTATACTTGTAGTCATAAAATAAAGATGTACATATATTTTTATTAAGAAAATTTATTCGTTAAATAAATAAATAATGAACACTTCGTAAAGGATAATAGATTGATAAATATTAGATACAACAGTATCTATCAATGTCATTCAACGTTTAATATTGCCAGGCAATTCAAGAACGGCTTCATTGCAAAGTAGGCAGATTACTCGCCACCCGTTTACAAAGTGCTGAGACATTATGAAGTCAAGTTAAATTTAAACTTTTTCTACTGGCAATTTCCGCAATGTTTATTTAAAGAAAAACCATGTTTTCGGAATTTTGTCAAAGCTTTTCGCCATTTTCGACCGTCGTGGCGCAGAGGCGCAACGTCTACTTGTAACGTGACGGTCTCTAGGTTCGATTCCCAGTCAGGAAAGATGGCTTCTCTATTTCTATATCCTTCGCTCTGGCAACTAGGCAAAGCGCGGCGTTGAGTTCCACCACTCAACATGCAACGCCTTAAAAAAGGCGGAAAGCGGGAACGGCGAAAACTGGGACTAAGCAATGTCTTCACACTAGGTTCCTATGGTTCCTGCAGTTCTCTCTGTTTACCCTGCCATGTGCACGATGAAGCGTGAAGCTAAAAAAGTCATTGTCATCAACTCTGTCTACTTTATCATGTCACGTCTTGTTATGTCAAGTCACGTCACCATATCCCAAAACAATTGTAATAAGATCGCTTGCTTTAATTGTTTCAATTAATAGTATGTAGGTAGACGAGAAGATTGCCCGAGTAACGAGTTAGTCAACATCACTCCAATTACAGACGTGCAGATGGCGTCCCTGTGGCTCATCTACGATGACAGTCATTCAAGTCGGGAACGTAAATTAGAATTATGTACATATGGGCGCAAATCAATATACATATATGATTTTATTGTTACTAATGTATTTAGTATCGAAATTAATGTTTAATTATTGAAATCAGTAAAATCTATTTGTAACGTAAGGTTTTTTATGATATTATTTTTGAATATTGAATGGAAATGTCAGCTGCTTTGAATAAAAGTTGGACTGATTAAGTAAAGTTGAGATCATTATATCATCATTATACTATCGTACGAGAGTAAACGAATTTATATTACTCTGTTATTTTATTGTAAAAATGGACTCATAACAGCGAAATCATGGCCGGACGCCGATATATACCAACTTAACTAAATAAAAAAATTAAAAAAAATTCGAGGACCGTCGTGGCCAAAGGCGTAAGCGATTTCTTGTAAACGCGACGGTCTCTGGGTTTGATTCCCAGTCGGAGAAGATGAGTCGGAGAGTCGGGAAGATTTTTCTATTTTCGCCACCCATCACGCAATGCCACGAAAAAGGCGGAAAGCGGGGACGGAGAAAGCAGGGACTAAACAACAGAGTGTGTTAACACTAGGTTCATATGGTTTCTGCAGTTCCCTCTGCCTACCCTGCAATATGCGGGATAAAGCGTGAAGCTAAAGAAAAATGTATTTTTATAAATTACTTTTACGTACCTAAGTCTTATATTTTACGCGTAATATAAGAAAACAATAACATTATTATATCTTAATTCGTAATACATTTCAGACATCTTCACAGGACTTTAAAGATACAGAATGGATTTTCCAGCTCAGTAGAATGTCATTTGAATAATCGTTATCTTTCTCGTATTGTAACAGATTAAACATAATTCATAAAAATATTTTCCTTACAAATATTTTATTATTTTTGGATTTGATTATATATTAAATTGAGGAGCGTTGTGGCGCAGAGGCGTAAGCGTCTGCCTGCAAACGCGACGGTTTGTGGGTTCGATTCCCACTCGGGGTAGATCCATTCCATTTTCTGCGCTCTGGAAACTAGGCAAAGTGCGGCGTTGATTTCCGCCACTCAACACGCAATGCCTCGGAAAAGGCGGAAAGCGGGGATGGAGAAAGCAGGGACTAAGCAACGGAGCGTCTTAACACTAGATTCATATAGTTCCTGCAGTTCCCTCTGCCTACCCTGCAATGAGCGGGATAAAGCGTGAAGTTATAAAAAAAAAATCACATTGTCATAAACAATGCAATATACATAACAATATGTTTTGAAATTTCTATGTAATTTTTTAGCGTAGCAAGAATACGATTTGATGACTTGAATAGTTCGAGATCTCTTTATTATTTTATTTGACAAAAATAATATTTTTCTTTCCAATTTTAAGGTAAGTCAAAAATAATTTAAACCAATTTAATCTTTAATTAAAATTCATTGATTAATCGTTAATTGTCTACTTCTAAAGTTACTTCTAAAATTAATATTATCTTTAAATACAATACTATAATATTAAGGCTTTTCCCTTGGCTTTTTCCTTGTTTTGTTTTTTGACGTGACAACGTCTTAAATTAGGTTGTGCGGCTCGGAGTCAAATATGAAAATGGTAACGTAACGATGTGTCAACTGTCACCGAACTATGATCGGTCCGCCGCGCGTATCACTTGACGCATGTACAATGTTTTAGTAAACAAAATATATTTTCTATAGTTAAAATTTGTGCAATTTATACTATAATTATTATTCATATTAATAAATATTCTACCGAGAAAAAGACGTTGTCACGTAAAATTTTCGCGCGTAAAACCCACTTTACAGGCAACCATTTTTTTTTAAGAAGAAAAGAAAAGAAAAGAAAAGAGAATATTCAGCTTATAGAAATTGACAAATTTATATATGCGGTCATCTCCTCTCATTTTGTAACAATGAACTATAATTATAACTTTGTAATGGTATCTTTTTTTTAAACTTTTTATATAAACTATTATAATCTCAACTTTCATTAAATTTTATAATTATTAACGGGAAGTACTTTGTAACAATTAGTTACGCGGAGATTTTGATTTTTTGAATGTAAAATGATTAAGAGAAAATAGTGTAGTGGTGAAAATAGACAGTAAAATGATGCTATAAGGTCTCAGTTCTTTTCTCTTTGATCTAAGGAACCCTAAAAAATTGTTAATTTATAACAAATTTGACGAAACTACTTTTTCATTTAAGCACCAATTGAAATTAAACTAAACTAAATATTAAACAAAGCATACTGAAAAAAATGTTTAAAATGTCACTGAGTGGTTTTAGCAGTCTGTGAGATTAGCGTGCACAAACGCAGACACAAATAAATATATATTAGCAGGCATATTGCAGGGTAGGCAGAGGGAACTGCAGGAACCATATGAACATAGTGTTAAGACACTCTGTTGCTTAGTTCCTGTTTTCTCCGTTCCTGCTATCCGCCTTTTTCGATCGAGGCATTGCGAGTGGCGGAACTCAACGCCACTCTTATTGCCAGAGCGAAGAAAATGGAAATAGAAAAATCCGCCTTCCCCGAGAGGTAATCGAACCCTCAAACCGTCGAGTTAACAGGCAGACCCTTACGCCTCTGCGCCACGACGGTCCTCAACAAAAATAAAGCATTTTAAGAAATTATTTTATATATTATTATATTCATGAACGTTGCAAAAAATAAAATTTTTAAAATAAATAATCCACGTACATACAACTATCACTTTATTTATTGGAATCACGTGGACTAATGACGCTGAAATATCACATATCCAGGTCGATGACTTCGTAAATTTCAACGAAAACAGTTTCACAGTATTTTGCATTTTGTACGAAACAATTAAACATAGAAAGAAATAAAGTTATATATTTGTAGTTCATTTCATACATAACTTTTTTATCTGTAATATTTTCCGCAGTGAGGAACGACTAAATCCTAAAATCAGGAATTCGGCACAAAATCCTTAATGCGAGAGTATTATTGCCAGCAAGCAATTGACCGATATTTTCTATTATATGCATAGATGTTACTTGCTTATAGGTAAATCAGGAAACCCGAATGGTTTCGAATAATAAAATAGTATTTGTTTTTCTTTTATTTATTTACCACCAGCCCTAAATATCATTTTTCTATGCGTTATTTGTAAATATACATGTAATTTACTTGCAACTTTATATAAAATTACGATATATTTCAAACGCATTAAGTAATCCACAAAGCTGGCCAGTTCGTTTAAAAACGTTTTAATTAGTGAAATATGTATTTTAATTTTAAAAGTGGTACAAACAGCTTTGGCTTTGTGTTAAAAATGTTGTACAGCACAAACATATATATGGGTAGGTTTTTAGGGTGCCGTACCCAAAGGGTAAGACAGGACCCTGTTACTAAGACTCCACTGTCTGTCTGCCTGTCTCCAGGCTGTCTCATAAGCCGTGATAGCAAGAAAACTGAAATTTTCACAAATTATGTATTGCCAGTAGTCTATGTAGCTGCACATTTGATGGTGCAAGTAGAATGTGTTCAAATGGTTTAGGCACTTCGAGAGAAGGGGTGATGAAAACTGGTAAAAAAGGTATTTCAAGCAAGTGGTAGGAGAGGTTCACCTTTGGAACATAACGTTGAAGATGTTTGATGAAGGTCACGTAAAAAGTTTGAGAATTCCCCAAAGAGCACTTATGAAGAAGAAGTGGACAAGATGAAAGAGTTACACGGGGACTGCAGTCTACCCCTAGTCTACGGGTAAAGCCGTTTTTGAAGTGAAACTTCTTTAGAATCGTTGTGATTTCAAACCCGATGCAACGGAAATGCGACAGGTAAGCAGATGCTCGAAACATTTTTAGAAATATGTACAACAATTATTTTTAATGTTAATGAAAATTTAAATCATACACTCGCGAATTATAAGCAAAGCTAACAACAAAAAAAACATTATGGCAAGCATATAATGCAACAAAATTACGTAGTTACGTTTCGTTTAACTTTATTTGCGTTAAATAAATATATTTTTTAATTATTTACAAATTTACAGAAATAAAATATCTCAAGTTGTATTTTATATAAATAAGAATAAATTCTAAATATTTGAAAGTTGAAATAGTGATTATAGTACTATATTTATGGTAGTAAAAACAAGATATCTTTCTATTTAGTCTGTGTGTAATGAAACTTCGTGTGAAATGTTAACATTCTTAACCTGTTGTGGTTATACTACCATTATAATACGACTAAAAATATACATCATACTTATACCTTCCTAAATCTGACGACTGCTTAAAAAACGTTCCAAATGTTACAAATCTGCGATTTTTTTACGTCAGTGCTAAAATATAGGGTTGTTAGGTTTGTAGTAATATTTTAGTAGTAATTAAAGATTTTTTAACTTTTATTTTAAGCTAATTTTTATATATATTATATATTTGCCGGCTAAATTAAATTTTTGGATTCTATATTTAATCAAAAATTTTCGTGTTTGAACAGGAAATTATGTTATAATTAATAAAGTTGTAATTATAATAATTGTTATTTTTTATTATGAGTGTATCAACCCTAATTATGATGACTCATGGTTTGTTTACTAAAATTCCACATCGAATGTGGCTGGAGTATATATTATCGGTCTCTCCTCTTTGTTTATTTTTGAAGTGAAACTTCTTTAGAATCGTTGTGATTTCAAACCTGATGCAACGAAAATGCGACAGGTAAGAGACACACATACAAAAATGTGTAGAATGAAGTCGGTAAAGAATGAGACAGAAATATACATAGTATTATATATATATATATATATATATATATATATATATATATATATATATATATATATATATATATATATATATATATATATATATATATATATATATATATATATATATATATATATATATATATATATATATATATATATATATATATATATATATATATATATATATATATATATATATATATATATATATATATATATATATATATATATATATATATATATATATATATATATATATATATATATATATATATATATATATATATATATATATAATAAACTTTGTAATTATCCTACCCTTGGTATATATATTCATCTCATTCTTTTCTCGATTTACTGAAGTTTCACTTCTATCGTGTGTGAATCGCACACACACCTTTTTACTTTTTTTTTTAAAGTGAATCCTAATTAAAATAAAACATTGCAAACGATCTACACGAAATTAGAAAATTAAGAAAAACTTAAACTTAAGAAGTGTTTGAGGACCGTCGTGGCGCAGAGGGGTAACGTCTACCTGTAACGCGACGGTTTCTGGGTTCGATTCCCAGTCGGGGTAGAAGGATTTTTCTAATTCCATTTTTTTCATTCTGGCACCTAGGCAAAGCGCGGCGTTGATTTCCGCCACTCAACATACAATGCCTCGAAAAAAGGCGGAAAGCGGGGACCGAGAAAGCAGGGACGGAGTATCTTAACACTAGGTTCCAATAGTTCCTGCAGTTCCCTCTGCCTACCCTGCCATGTGCGGGATAAAGCGTGAAGCTAAAGAAAAGAAGTGTTTTATAGAAGTAGACTTAGGGAAAGCTGTGCTTTTAGAGCACTTATGATAAAATAAAATATTTATTGAAGCAAACGATTTCAAGTATAATTTCCTCCAGGAGTAGATACTCCTAGAAAATAAACAGACTGATTGTTGACAAGACCAAGTCCGAGTAAACTTATTTACGTATTAAGATTGCATCGTCTGTTTATCCTCTGTTTATGTTGGACATTATGAAGAGTCATTTACAAGCAAAACAAATATAAGACTTAAAAACAGTAACGTTAGTGTAACATAACTATTCACTTAATCTAGAAACTGAAATAATGGAAATATAAGAATCTTATAATTACAAAAAATGAAGTATGAACTAAAATATAAAAAGGCAAACTACCTTAATTATTACATGCACCTACAGGTATAATAATAACCATAGTCTCACAATAAAAAGAGTGGCGAAACCCTAGCAGTCAAGCAACAGTAGGTACAACACATGGATCAAATAATGGATCTCCATATGTCGCAGGTGAATATAAGCTTCTGTGCCAGCACCTAGGAGTTATTGGCACAAAGCCAAGTGCTTGTGGTGTATTCAGGTGGCAGTTATTGCAGACCCTCATAGTACGCTTCCGGAGTTTGATAAGTTTCTAATCAGATTTGAGGATATAGTGAAATGATATCGTCTTGCTGAAGTACTGGTCACGGAGGCCTCAACACGAAAACAAGCGTTTAGGGCTCTGCAACGTCGACAGTTTGCAGTACGACGCTCTCGGAGTGGATTTTCGTAGTTACTTCACGGTGCCTCCAGCCCCTGGTCATACCTAGTGAAAGGATGTAGCGGAAGCTGTTGAGGTTTCCCTGAGACGGAAGAATCTTTCAGGTTCCTGCAGCCCGGGCGTCTAGTGTGAGGTTTTAGTAGTGTAGACAGCCTATTTCTGCTGGTCCATTTGTGTCCCTTGAGAGGACTAAGGTCTCCACATTGTTGGCGTACTCATAAAAGGGTTCCCTCACGTTAAAAAGGCAAGTAATTAAGTTGCTGTTGCTGTGAACAGTGTGCGAATGAGAGAAATCTTTGTACAATGTAATTGGCTTTGTTATAATATCTGGTATTATAGCACGCTATTGAATTAACCCATTCGATTTACAAAACAAAATGGCCGTAAAATTCTATTATATAGGATTAAGTAAAATATATATAATTATAATATATATACATAGTATATATAGGTATTTAGTTACCGATTTTACATTTTTATGACTACTAGTAATTTACGAAATTACAACACATCACAGCACAACCTCCTTATTAATGCTGATTCGTTTGCTTTATTACTAATGTTTGAATGAAATAGAACTGTTTTCTGTTAAGCCTACGTTTATGTAAAGCTCAATCACAAAATTATTACATTGATTCAAGGTAAAATACAAGGTACGTTAATACATAAGGTTAACATGGTTCTTTAGAACATTTAAGCACTTGAAAACTGTCTCTACACAGAAAATATAACTAGGCATATTCTGACAGAGATCAAGTAATTTATATATTTATCTAACCGATATCCAACCTAAACTAAATTTTGTAAAGGTAAACTAAAACTAAAAAGTGCAAAATTAAATCCTCGAAAACGTTTTATTCAAACGACATTATCGTAGAGATTCGTTCCGGATTATGCCGATCTCCTGTCATACAAAATTTGCAGGGAAAACAAAATTGTGTTATTGTTCCTCGGATTAGAGATCGATTGCGAGTGATACCAATTTGAAATAGTTTTCAATATTGATTTAGAGACTACCTTTTAAGCCAACTCGATACATATCATTTCGAGTATTACAATTTTCATATATATATATATATATATATATATATATATATATATATATATATATATATATATATATATATATATATATATATATATATATATATATATATATATATATATATATATATATATATATAAATATATATATATATATATATATATATATATATATATATATATATATATCTATATATATATATATATATATATATATATATATATCTATATATATATATATATATATATATATATATATATATATATATATATATATATATATATATATATATATATATATATATAGATATATATATATATATAGATATATATATATATATATATATATATATATATATATATATATATATATATATATATATATATATATATATATATATATATATATATATATATATATATATATATATATATATATATATATATATATATATATATATATATATATATATATATATATATATATATATATATATATATATACATGAGGTTCTATTTCATCTAAAGCAGTTAAATCTTATATGTATCATTTATACGAGTGTGGATGTAATTTTTCTAAATTGAGTTACTTTTAAATAATTTAAACTCAATGTTCAATTTTAAATGGCAAGTGTATTTGACTCTATGACAGGCATTTTAGTCAATGCATTTGTCATGATTTTAGTGTCAGAATAAATATTATAATAAAAAAAAATTAATTGATGAAAATCGTTAACAAGAAGAAAAATGCTACTCGAACCTATAAAAGGTTCGAGTTCCACTCGGGGAAGATGGACTTATCACGCGGCGTTAAGTTCCGCCACTCAACATGCAAAGCCTCGAAAACGGCGGAAAGCGGGCAACAGTGTCTTAATATTAGGTTCCTATAGTTCCTGCGGTTTCCTCTGCCTACCCTGCCAAGTGCAGGATAACGCGTGAAGGTATAAAAAAATAAAAAAGAAGAAGAAAATTTTATTCAATGGACACCATAATATTACTTCTATAAACTAAAAGACATTCATATATTTTATATACTAGTATCTAAATTAATTTCCAATATCTTTTATTTTTGAAGTATTCCCTTCACAATTTTAATGAACTAATTAAGCTACAATCGAATTGTTTATGAAATCAGTTCATATGCGATTTGTTCATATTCAATGACAGTTAACCGTTAATTAAAGTTTCTGGGTGTGGCTACTAGCAAAGTACAGTCTAAATATATGAAGACATCTAATTTTTATATGGGATCAAAAATATAATACTTTGACTTTATGTAGAAATTACAAATTATAAATATAATAATTTGTAATTTCTACATAAAGTCAAAGTGAAACGCGAGAACGTCAAAGAAGAAAGCTAAAATATTTAGATCAATACAAAGCATGGTTTGTTCCGTGTTTTATGCTACGATTGACCTTTGCGGGCTAAATCAATATTTACCTAATGGTTAACGCAAAAACTGTACTCGTTGCCATTATGATGAAATGAATGAGACTCAATTATAGGAATTTGACGAAGGAGTTTTTATTGCAATACTTAAGTCGAAATAGTGTACGTATGGTGCCAGTATTGAAGATTCAATCACAGTTACATAATAACTGATTGATTATTGAATCTTGAGTAATGCCAAGAGGCTATTCGGAATAGTTATCTTAGTTCTTTCTTTTTTAATATAGTTTAAAAAAAATCTTAAAACAATTAATTATAAAATTCTTCATATGAAGAATGGAGAATCTCGTCGTTGAGAGAGACTCAATTTTTTTTGAGGTTGTCATGGCGAATCGTCTAAACGCGACGATCGTTTGTGCAATTTAAAAAAACTCGTTAAATGAGGAATGGAGCAACACTAGTTTCCTTCGGCTTACCTAAAAAAATATTATTCAAAATAAATAGCATTTTTTTAAGCCCTACATATGGTATAAATTGCTTTTAGATTTTAAAAATATAATCTTCTAAGGCGTGTCGCTTTAATAACACCACTCTGAGGCTTTGATTAATTGCTTCATATAAAAGCAATAGACTTCTGTGAAACTTTAAATTATCTTGTAAACTACTTTGCTTACGCCTTTGACGTTCTAGTGCATAAGCAATGATCCGATCCGATTATAAGCTTAGAAGCCTCGACTTCATAAATGATATGAAACCTGAAAAACCTGAAAATGTTATATCCAAATTTATTTGAAGACCCATTTGCTTGGTCTTTACGAGTACTCGAAAACACTCTCCTTCTAAGACATTTAAGCCGCTTACAGATACATTATGTATCGGTCTGGACCGTCCTCGAATGTATTAGAAGACACTGCATCTACATAGAAATGAAATTGTATGTCTGTTTTCGTATTTTTAACATTTCTTTAATAGTTTAGGAATTCTTTATTTTTAATTTTTCATTATTTATATGACGACTAATTTACGGAAAATAGATGAAGAAAAAAAGCCAGGAAATGACCTCCATAAATCGTAAAGAAATCGTGCGACCAACAGAGGTGAATGCGTTTCATGGGATGGTCTAGTTTACTTCCAATTACTTATATGGCGTTCAAATGAATACCGTTCCTAACAAAAGGATAACTCAGTTGTGGTTTTGTAAATTATGCAAATTAGTGCGAATTTAATTTGCATATTTTACAAGTTTACGTACTTACAGTACTTACATTACTTGCTTTTTTTTATTATATATTCATATACTTTTAGACACTTTCTAGACTTACCGGTGACACTAATCTATGCTATGATTTAGGAAGTATATAAGGAACAAGATCTCTTTATCATGAGAATAGTCGTGGCGCAGAGGCGTAGCGTTTGCCTGTAAATGCGACCGTTTGTGAGTTCGATTTCCACTCGGGGAAGATGGATTTCCCTATTTCCATTTTCTTCACTCTGGTAACTAAGCAAAGCGTGGCGTTGAATTCCGCCACTTACATTGGTAACTTTGACACTGAACGTCTTAGTGCAGAGAATTAAAATTATCTTGGCCTATTAAAGATTTTCCTACTACACCTGGAAACCGTCTATCAGAAAGATCCACGAGATATGAGATATCCATGAGATATAACTACTAAATGGTTATACAGGGTGTATCTGACACGGCGGCCTTTATCAAAACTACTTATAGGGGAAAATATTTCGAGGCTATATATAAAAAACTATTTAATAATTATTAATAGTTTGGGTACCGCGTAATTTTTTCCATTTCACGATATTTATACAAGCTATGTAACGCGTGAGGTAGACATCATGAAGTACGAATGACGTACTTAAAAATACTATTAAACGTTGTCAATCTGTCACCTTTCATTCAAAAAAATAACCAAAAGAAAAAGAGATATACGAGATATTCTCGTATCTCTGTCCCGCTCTGACAGTAGCGTACGCTCGCGTCATACTTAACTAATGGCGTTTTATTTTGGAACAATAATTTTTTTTTTTTATTTTGGAAAATTTTATTTCTTACATAATTTTAACAAATTTATAAAGGCTAGTTAATACTATGCTTGAAATTAAGGTCGCCGTTACCGCCACACCTGTATAAGACTGTGTGCAAACTCTTTAACGTCAACATTGCCAAAGTAAGACTTTAGACGTCCAAATGTTAATTGTGTTAATTATAACTCTAACTAGAACGCATCAAACACAACCATTTGCATTTTAATGTAAACACAAAATTTGCATATGAAATATTTTGTAAACATAATGAACATTTTAATTGGCACACGGAGTTTCCTTTAAAGATGTTGTTTTAAACAACGACCACTTTCTCATATTTCAAGTAAGAAAATTATAAATACACAAGAGAGTTCACAGTACAGAGTACACAGCTTTTACTGTTAAAATTAATACAAAATGATAAAATCAATACCATTATCTTAAGATTATAAGAAATTTAAAAAATTGAGGACCGTCGTTGCGCAGAGGCGCAACGTCTGCCTGTAACGCGACGGTTACTGGGTTCGATCCCCAGTCGGGGAAGATGGATTTTTCTATTTCCATTTTCTTCGCTCTGGTAAACTAGGCAAAGCGCGGCGTTGAGTTACGCCACTCAACACGCAATGCCTCGAAAACGGCGGAAAGCGGGGACGGAGAAAGCAGGGACTGAGCAACGGAGTGTCTTAACACTAGGTTCCCACGGTCCCTGCAGTTCCCTCTGCCTACCCTGCCTTGTGCGGGATAAAACGTGAAGCTAAAAAAAAATAAAAAAAAAAAATGTAAGAAATTTGAGCGAATTCAAAATCTAGCTTAGTAAAATATGATCACCATCAGTCAATTCTCATCTTATTGTAAAATGTGTCACTTAGTTAAGACATAAGAAACAGTCAGCTGTTCCTTCTTACTTTTAAAGATAAATTTAAATTTACCGCTGCACCAGTGAATGCAGTTCGATCTTCATGCAAGTTAATGCTATTACAATATATAAGACGAATGTATAAGGTCAGTCTTATACAGTTCAAAAGATTAAATTGTGAAACAGCTTACCTATCTCTTATCTGCCATATAAGGTGATTAATTTCGTTCAAAAATGTCATAAAACATTATGAAGTTTCAAGATGTTTAGTTTTCTTACGTAGTACATAAAAAATATAAATGCATTTAACTTATAATATGCCGTAATACAATATCTTTATAAATTTAATTCTTTTTTTTCGCGCAATAAAGGTCATCTGCCTGACATGGCTACACAACCATAAAATAGACTTTTGTACATTACGTTTTACTTTTCTCTGTTTCTATTTTTTCATTTCAATTTATTGTAATAACTTGTGTAAACAAAGAAATAGCGGGGACAGAGAAAGCAGGGATGGACGGAGTGTCTTAACGCTAGGTTCCTATTGTTCCTGCAGTTCCTTCTGCCTACTCTGCCATGTGCGTGATGAAGCTGAAGATGAAATCAAAAACAAAGAAATAAATAATTAATTTAGTATAACAATATATTCACCATATTAGCACAAAACGTTTATGAAGTCTTGCATTCAATATAACATCTAAATGAAGTACGTAATTGGGTAAATGTCACCCTGTTGCGGATAATTAGTACTGTTTGATGACTTACAGTAGAGAAGTATTACGCCAACCTTTCTATAATGATATTAAAAAAGAATATAGCAAACATATAATTTTGAATTGGTAGGATAATGTATATCCTAATTAGATTTTTAAGCGATCTCTGAGATGGGTTGTAATACTGTTTCGTTTCACTGAACACAAAATAAAAATTATTTAAAAAAAAATAATAATATTAATTTCAATAAACCCCTCGTTAGCCTAGACCTTAAATAGATTAAAAAAACATGTAAAAATTTGCAGCACTGTCAATCAAGTGTCATCGACTTTTGAAGCGTCAAGTGACAGTGGCACAGCTTAAGAGGTAAAGGCCACCGGCGAGTCACACTTAGTGTTGAGCACAAGCGATAAGAAAAAATACACTGGAAAAGAACATCACTAGTTCTGTGATCAAAAGTGACAAGAATTTAACTTTGAAGTATAATATATAAGGAAGTGTTCCAAATAGTGATTTGTTGCTGAATGGCTTCTAATCTAATGGATTATTTTTTATTTTACATTTTTCTCTATTTAAAACAGATCACATTATAAGTGGAAAACGGAGGGAGACTTTTTGTGTTTATACACACGCATATAAATGTATGTAGACATATACATATACATATACATATAGGTACATATGCTTAGTATTTGGTTTAGTTCGGTTCGTTCCCCACTCAGAATGTAACGATCAAATATTTAAACTCTAACAATCTGATTAGTCGCGTTTGATTTACCACTCAGTGCAATGTACCTAAAATTTGTTAGGAATGTAGCAAATGCTTGTCAAACAGCATCGATCAACGTATCACGATCGTTCAAAGTAACCTAGCCCTTTGAAATCCGAGCCGGCTGTATCTAGAGAGAAGCTTAACCCTTAACAGGCTTAAATGGACTAAGACAGTCAACTATATATATATATGTTACATGTACTGTGCAACGCCGGTTTTATTTGGAACTAGCCTGTGTAAATACGTTTTACACAGCGTCATGCATTTCAAGTAGGCAAACTATTTAAGCTGGTGGGAAGCTAATAGTTATTATTTAAAAGTAAAATCCTCGCATAATAAAGTAAGAAATTTTTGGTCAAAATGTCTGTTTTTTTTTAAGGGGCCCATCTTTGCACTCAAAAATATATTACCTCGGTCTAAGTCTGTTCATTATTACAGTGTTAACAGATACTGATGTGTAAAAAATAGCATAATAAACAATTAGATAGATATAGCTGGCTATTTTTTAGGCAAATGCGGTATATAACATTCTGATAATCTTATAAAATATTAATTAAGACAATATTGAAGCAGGCGGTCGAAAAATTAAACGGTTCACTTAGGCAATTCGATATGCCTAATACCTAAATAAAATACCTTGAACATCTACTTTAAAACATTATAATATATGTATTTAACTGTGAAATCGAGACTACAGCATGAATGTATAAGTCTAACTCTTTCTACCCTCAACCCCTCAACCACCCTATATACAAAGGTAGAAGTACCACACTCTGTCCCGCTTCGGGGTGGAATCGACCGCTCTTTCTGGCACAGAGCCAGGACCAGCCTGGGACATTGGTACTTTCAATTCGTTGTACATAGACTATCTGCACTTGAATTTAAATATATCAAAATTAATTGCATTTGTATCCTGACATAAAAGCTCTTCAACAATAATGTGGAAAAGCTTTAGGGCTTTCAAAGCCGATGATTTAATAGTTCAGTAGAGATCATATGCAACCTCAACTTAGGAACTGTAATTCTCATATACACAAATTATTAAATGAGAGATGAAACCAAATGGAATTTACTTAAACAATTTAAATATTAAATTAAAATAAAATTACAAGTATAATATGCTTTTAATCTGTTCTGAACGTAAATCCTTTTTGTAGTTACGTCATTTGATACTCCAAAAATAGGACACTATAGGAGAATGCATTTTCAAAATGTACGATGCAAATGCATATACAACAACTGCAAGTGTTTAAAAGAAATCTTTGTTTCACGATGACCTCATTTCACATACGAATCACGATTTAACGTTTTCTACATTATAACTTAATGTTTCATATTAAATATTTATATCAACCATTCACAATTAATAGAAGTATGTATTCCACTAAATCAAATAAATCGTGGCGCAGAGGCATAGCGTCTGCCTGCAAACGCGACGGTTTGCGGATTCGATTCCCACTCGGGGAAGACAGATTTTTCTATTTCCATTTTCTTCGCTCTGGTAACTGGGCAAAAAGCGTGGCGTTGAGATCCGCCACTTAACACGTCTCGAAAAATCGAAAAAGGCGGATAGGCGAAATCAGGGATAAAGCAACGGTATGTCTTAACACTAGGTTCATATTGTTCCTATAATTCCCTCTGCCTACCGTGCCATGTGCGGGATAAAGTGTGATACTAAAAAATAAAAAAAGCATGATCTTCCTTCTATTAAGGGTCGAGTGCCAGCAATAAAAGCTGTACAGCAAAGTAAAATAAAAGTTCGCTTCGACCGTCACGACTCGGCTACATGTAATTAGCCCAATTACCGACAGAAACGTTGGACACAAAGTTATTTTGAAAGCGCTTTATTTTAACGGCCAGTGCAACATGCGGCATGTGAGCTCGAGTAATTAGGAATCTTGTTGAATAACTTTCTGGACGTAACAGTAATAGCGAGTGTGACTCTGTGAGAAACTCAGTCAAGGTCGCTGCTGGAACATTTCAACAAAGTTTGCGTCTAATGCCTAGGTGCATTAATGAGAAAAACTCTTACAGATTCATCTGAATATTTAACAGAAAAGATACAGATATAATAATTGTATAATGTATTGTATTACATAAATTGATAATAGCATATTAAATAGTTTTATTTGATTTAAAAACGATTTTACTTCATATTAATCAATTTTTAATGACTATTACTTAAATTGTCTAATTGTTAATAATTCTTTGTAAAAAATAAATAAAAAATAATTACGAATGGAAACATAGAAGTTAATGTGAGTGAAATCTTATGTAACGCAGGAGAGGAAGAGACAAGAAGGAGAATTATGTCTTATAATTTAAGTACCAATATTAAAAGGGCGTCAACTATAAAATAAAGATTTTTTTAACAATTGAAAAATTGAATTCAAGAATTGAATTCAATTAAAAAAATTGAATTCAAGAATTGAATTCAATTAAAATGACGAGGATCCTCTTGAAAATATTTCCAGTACAGAGCTCAGTGCACTACAACGCCATGAGCTGGAGCAATTAAACGAATGATGGCATTCTCAAAGCATTGTGTGCCTTCTGCATCGCTCACGGCGCTTAAAGCTTTTGTAAAATTTAATCAAGGGATTGATAAAGATCCTCACCTATAGAAAGATGTGAAGACAAAAGAGTGCTAAATTATTACTTTTAACATAGTACGTATAGATTGTATCCGGTTTACAGAATACCTTGCTGAAGTTCAGAAAGCTGTTGGAATAGAATAAGCTGAAACACAATTTCTTACTCTAAGAGCATACATGTATCCTTCTTGAACTCTTTTGTAAAATTCTTTTTATTTATTTCCAATACGTTGAAGTGCAACGTAGAAGTGTCTATAAAATGTAAATAGACTACACGTGTGAGGACACACGAGACTCGACGGGTAATGGTTCAAATAGCGGTAAATTCTGTTAGAGATTGTTATATTCAGGATATAAATGCAACAGGTTTCTTCCATATTTGCTGTGAACTGTAAATTTTAATTGTACTAAATGTTTTGGATTTTGCATGAAATCACAACGTTATCAAAATTTACAGGGTACTTCTCAGTGGACCTGATGAAATTTGGCAATAAGCTAGAAATCTGAGAAATTAGAAATTAACAGATATATTCCAGAAAAATATTACAAATTTATACTGTGGTTCGCTTCATACAAAATGAGCGCATAGGACCGCAAATTTAATTTTGTCGACTATAATTAGTGTACTTCTTTGACCTATGATCTCTAATAGGCTGCCTTTTTAGGATCTCCAAATAAAGAAAGAATACTTCATGAACAATTGCCTTTATAAATTATATGTTCTTCAATATGCTAGTAATATAATATCTACCAAAGAGAAAAGTGGGGACGGAGTAAGCAGGGACTAAGTAACGGAGTGTCTTAACACTAGGTTCTTACGGTTCTTGCAGTTCCTCTGCCTACCCTGCCATGTGCGGGATAAAGCGTGAAGCAAAGAGAAAATCTTCACATCGAAGAAGAGTTTCATCGACAAAATATTATAGAGCACAAATTAGAACCTGTGAAGTCACAGGTTAAGGTAAGGTAGATTTATTCCAGAACAATTTCTACAACAATCCCAGTCTGCTTGACCAAGTTTATATCGTGATAATAAACGAAACTAATACTTTGTTTCGAATTAATACTTGACAATAACATTCCTAAGAGTCGAGAATACATGCACAGTTACTAGTTTTTTTTTCCAATAAATATTTTGCACAAAGAAAACATATGTTGCAAATCTTCATAGAAAAACTTCAAAGGGATTAAAAATATACATATATTTAACAGTTATTATACATTTGTAACATGTATAGTATATAAAATTGTGTAAAAATATATAAACCACAAAGTGACCAGCAAGCTTTGAGCTTTTAAAAGCACATACGTATGTTAAAAGTTAACGTACAGATTTCTGATATATGTTCATTTATTATGATCAAACGTATTATGAAATATTAAAAGGGTATTAATATGCTCTCCGAGTTATCCCATAAAGCGATGGTTTTAATAAAGAAGCCATTTTATAATTGATACTAAGTCGCACTAAAAGCTCTTATGTTTTCCAATTTTATATGCCAAAATCACTATAGAAATATATATTTAGCTATATATATTTTCATTTTTTTATGACATATTTTTCTAATATTTCTGTTACAAAAAAAAAGAACATCATCCAGTTTCCGTGTATAGTACTTCGACATGCATCAGGTTGGGTGTGAATGCTCAAAAACGTCTGACAAATGTCAATATCGACATACCCATATTTAACACAATTTGGAAAAAAAATCAAAAATATATGTTTATAATCGTGGAATTATTAATATAAGATGCAAATTGTGTTTGTTAAGGACAATAAGGGTCGGTTACACCACTTGTTGATAAAGTTCCAGATACGAAATATGTATCTAGACTGGCAGATAACAAATTTTGGTTTCACGGGTCTCAGATATAAATATGTAACAGATAAAAATCTGTTTACATTCAGCTAATGCCAGATAGACAGCATTAACTACCAGCTCACTATCTAAAACTTTATCCGAAACCGATAAAATTGGATCTAAATGTAATAAAATATAATTTTTATCATTTAATCAATAATCTATATAGCAAATAAAATTTTTAATAATCTTGGATGACTGCTTATATTGTAAAATGCTGTTCCTAATTCCTTACAGTATCATAGTGTTTAGTATGGAAATGTCGAACAATCAAATCTAATTTATCAATTTTATTTGTCTTTACGTTATAAGCATTTAAATCCTTTACGTCCATACTTCGTCTTCACCTCCTTAACACACACATTAGTTATCTTTCTCTTATATATATATATATATAAATAAATCTATATATATATATATATATATATATATATATATATATATATATATATATATATATATATATATATATATATATATATATATATATATATATATATATATATATATATATATATATATATATATAAACTTAAAGTCTAGTTTAGTCTAGTCTAGAAGACTCGACCTGTCATTGCAACTGTCGCGCCTCAGTGTTGCACCCAGGTGCTCTCAACGTTGCAGTCACGTCAATGCAGTTAAATAGTGAATTAGATATATTTAGAATGTCAAATTTGTCACATTCTTTTTGTAGATTAACAAAGTTCAAGATGTTTTTGAAAACATTTTTTTAATTATACTTGTGTTAAATGTAAAATTATAAATTGTAACATTGGAAAAATTACTGCAGAAAAGCTGACTTTCTGTAAAAATAATTTTCTTATATAGTAGTTAATTTAAAGAGAAAACTTACTTAAGCTAACAAACATATTTCAGTTTTTTTTATTTTTCTAATTAAGCTATTTGTTTTACGTGATCATCTAGGGAATCTAATATTGCAATCTATCCACACGACGAATGCCAAGAGGCATTACATATATAGTGTACTAAGTTACACATATGTAATTACTTATATATATATTAATAATATATATCTATATGTTGATAAAGTGAACCCTATCGTATGAAAGAATGTCATGCCTTTATCCGTTACCAGGAGTTGGTATTTTTGCAAACGTCTTCGTTCTTAACACAATAAGGTTCAGATTTTGACAGGTACCGTTAAAACCAATAGTTACAAGTAAATTGATCGTTTTATATGAAAATTATTACCACTTAGTAATATATGAGTATTCCTTTTCACCGAATTTCGTTTTATTAGAAGACTGAATGATAAATATTGACTGTTTAGACCAATGGTAAAAAAAATACAAACAACAACAAATTTAGGTCCTGAGTGGGGGTTCGAAAGTAGCGCTTTCTATGAATTTCTATCTTATATATAGTATTAATATTTCAAGTATAATTGGCCTGTTGTTGTTGTACCAAACGGTACAACAACAACAGGAGAGTACGTCAAGTTAGAAGAAGAAGAGAAGATGTCGAAGTTCTGTTTCTAGGCAATGGATACAACATCCCGGTACAACTTTACAGTACTGGACATTTTGAACGTTTAAATTATTTTACTTCAAAGGGCCGAAACGTTTTAAGAAGTTTTAGATTTCATTTTATTTCCCATTCCGATACCATTCCCTTAATATATTAAAACGCGATTTCATAATTATTTATATTATTAACAATAATTTAAAAGCAGAGACTAAGCAACGGAGTGTGCTAACACTAGGTTCCTATGTTCCCTCTGCTCACCCTGCCATGTGAGTGATAAAGAATGAATGACTTAAAAAAAATAGTAATTTGTTCTATTATGTCTTTACGATATACGATACTGTGGCTGTAAAATAAATATACTTATTTATATAAAAGCTGCATCTCATAACCACCTCAATGATCAGATGCACTATTTATACGTATTTATAGTAAAAAAACAAGTGTCGGTTTACACTTAGTCGGCTAACGCAATTAGCCGGGGACGCTGTCCTCCATGTAGCTTTATAGCCTTTGTAATGAATCTAGACTTTTTCCTCTTTACTATGATAATTTTATAAATAATCTTATATGTGAAGCTAAGATACGAAGTTCATGAAATTGACGTGTTTTTTCCTAAATAATAGTTTAAAATACTGGATTTTTTTTGATAAAAATCTCCATTTTTAACTAATTTTAGGTAAGTTAGGTAAAAATGGCGATTTTTATCATATGGTATGGTAAATATATACAAAGAAAGCATATATACTCTCTTCACGAACTCTAGTAACATAGTTGTTACGTTACCAGATCTTATCAGAAAATTACTTTGCAATGATCATTTACCAAACACCGTTTACGATCGTTTAGCGATCGTGTTCACTTGACCGAATTTTGAAGGTAATATTTTGCTAGAATTGTTCTAGAAGTATTCCGACATACTTGCGACCTGACGATATTTACCTCGAATTTACATATTTCTTTTAATGTCATCTATTTGTTAATTACATAACATATGTATGAATATTTCGATAATATTAAAAAAACGCACGCTTAATATATGAAAAAAGTCGTTCGGCAAAAATATTAAAACTGAAATTGAATTACACATTTTTTTTTTCAACACGCAATGTCTCGAAAACGGCGGAAAGCGGGGACGGAGAAAGCAGGGACTGAGCAACGGAGTGTCTTAACACTAGGTTCGTATGGTTCCTGCAGTTCCCTCTGCCTACTCTGCCATGTGCGGGATAAAGCGTGATTTATACTTAATTCATGTATACCTAAACATTAAAGTAAAACTGAAGTAAGAACTTTAACATGTATTTTAAATTCATTCATATACTAAAAAGTCCGACACAAGTGCAAATGTCGATTAAGTTAAACCAAGATGGCTGTAGAAATCTAAAGTACTCAATAGTACTTGTGAATATTTTTTAAGAATTTAGTCAAAAATGGCATTGGCTTTTTGCTGTATGTAATTAAATATATTACCAACATTTTAGACTAAATGAATGGTGCATACTGTGCTTAAGTGTGTCAAAAATAACCCATGAGCATCACTTAGTTACTTACTTAAGTAATAAAATATAATATAAATTAAGTTCTCATTAAATTAAGGAACTAGCTATTTCTGTATAAATACATTATTTGTTACATTTGTTTGTATGATAATATCAATATTTGTAACATTTTTGTGAAAATAAAGACACCTTGAAATTTTTGCTTAAGACATTGGTGTAAATGTTTATAATAACTAATAACAAATGACCAATATCCAGTATAAAAGATCAAAATAACATTTCTACAAACTAAATAATTTACAGCAAAACATAAATAATTAAGATATAATACAAGTTTCTACATATACCATTCCGAAGTTAACTTGACAATCATACTAATTCAGCGGCTTACCTCAATAGAGCTGTTTCTTCAGAGTTAGCGGTTGGCATTTTGGCTAGGATATGCTCTGCCTTGTCTAGACTCTTCTCTCTGAAATAGCGCAGTAAGATATACAAAATGCATACTAATAACAAAAAAACATACAAAGCCCGAGTATTTACATTATAAAATAACTAAACTAAGTACCATAATATAACATATTATACATATTAGTGTGTTATTCATGCAAAATGTACATTTATATGATAAATAAAGTTTACAACAGTGCATTTACTCACTCTCTCAAAGTGGTGTGTGTCTGTATGTACTGGTTGAAAAAAGGTTCAAGGCGACGTCTAGCCTTCCCTCTGAAGCGGGCTATCCGCTGCACACTCTTTTTATTTACTAATGTCATACTTTGAAAGCCCTGCTCGAGGGACGTGCAAGAACCACCTTTCAGCCATTCTCGTTCCATGCCAACTTAATATTGCATTAAAAACAAATATAAATTAAATAAACATAAGAAAATTGGTGCACTTGTGTTAGAACAACAAAATAAACATAATGTTAGACAGATAAATTTTGAATGTCCCTCCAAAATTAGTTAGTTACGTGAACAACTCGCTCAGCATGCGGTTTAAAAAGCAAGTTAAGTTTTACATAAAAGTTTCAAAATATATTTTGGAAGACTTACCGTAACTTTGGTGTAAGTTTGAGTTGATTTTGTAGTTGTAGATAGAGTCGGCCGGCTGCGATATATGGGAATGCACTACGACAAGACACTGTCAGTTAGGAGTCCCGACGACGAGTGCGAAGTGCCAGGAATTAAACAACGTCGGCCCTCAGTTGCAGCTCACAGCTGACTTCTCGCCGAAAGAAACACGCATGCGCGTACGAACACCTCAATTATTCAATTTAAACCCGGGAAGTTACAATTTTTAACGTTGAATCGTCGAGGTAACACACGAAAAGTTTTAAATGTCCTTTAAATTATAACAAATGAATGTTGCGACAGGTTTAATTGTATTGTCATTTTGTATTTACTTAGGAAGAGGCTAGAATTATTAAGTATGTAACAGATGCCGGTGACAGACCATCTGGATACAAGTGTCATAATATCACATAATAATATATTATGTATATATTAATAAACAAAACGCTAAAAGTTATAAGTAAACAAAGATACGAAAAATAATATTTTTAAATGGTTTGTTATGATTGAAAATGAAATATCGCCAGTGTTGCCGCTACAAATATTGTCGGAAAGATGTTCTCGTTATATAATTTTTCAAATATTTTTATTAACAAACATATTTATGTCAATATTGAGTTAATAATATACAAATTTATATTGATTTTCCTTTTTTTAAAAAGCCTAAAAGAGTTCAAAATTTAGATAATGATTAAATATTGTTTATGTGTATCCAATGTATAATGTTATGATATTGTTAATCATTCATAAAATAGAGTTAAAATATAGATTTCGTAAGTATTTTAAAGTAATTAAGTATATATATATATATATATATATATATATATATATATATATATATATATATATATATATATATATATATATATATATATATATATATATATATATATATATATATATATATATATATATATATATATATATATATATATATATATATATATATATATATATATATATATATATATATATATGATTTCAAGCAAGTAGCGCCATCTAGTGTAAATTTTACTGTAATTATTAATTCCTCCTAAACAGATTCGTTCAAGAGAAGAGTTTCGTTTAACATCCAAGTAGATAGTAAAAAATGTAGATGGCAGTAGTAATAAAAAAATAAAATCTGTTATACTAATAATATTATTTAGTAATGCTTAAATGTTACAACTATTAACTTAATAAATATTAAAACAATTGTATAATGTTCCTTTTAAATTATTCAATTTAATACAACTGCGCAGTTCATAAAATGTTTTAAAATCCTTTAACATTTGATACTTTATTTCTAAATATGACATCAGATCTTCATGTATTATCTTTTGTTATCCTGATATTGAATTAAAAGCTTTGGTTAATAAATGTTGGAATTAAATTCGATATTTTATTTTATTGTGTTTTATTTGGCCGTCACTACATTAGAAATATTAGATTTTGGCTTTTGACAGAAATTAAAATCTTCAAAAACCAAAACAAGTTTTCCATGACTTCATTACCAACCGTGTGCGTCGCAGATTTTTTTTAATGTTCTACGCCTTTTGTAGGTAGTGCAGGAATCGATACTGGTTTATACTTTAAGATATTTAATTACTGTTAATATTTCCCGTCAATAAAACAATTCTAACTAAATTGATTATTTGAATAAAAATAGCATTTGTCAAATAAAAATAAATCTTATTCAATTTAATTTAATTATAAATGTCGACTCAGGTGTTTATTTTAATTAAAATTAACACAATAAAAATAAAATAGTATTTTCGTAACATCCTCAATATAGCAGGTATAATAAAATTCAAATAAATTAATTTAATTGCACGATCATGTATTAAAAGTACAAAGCAGTCATACATTTATATATGTTATCCAGTTTATTCTAAAAGTGATCTCCCATGATTCATTTTATTTTAATATAAAGATACCCCAAAGTTATTTAATTAATACCTGCTATGTTAATGTGCTGTTTTTGTAACGAATCATAGTGTCATGGGTTTCATTTGATTTCCACTTTTAGATTTTTAGGTATCTGTTGTAGAGATAAATAAGTAAATTAAAGTAAGGATTACTTAATTTCCTGCATTTTTTTTAAATTAAAATGTACAAAATTCCTTTAATATTGTGCGCTAAGTCGATCAGTTAGCGAAGAGAGTAATAATGATGGTTTTGGAGTTCCGTACACATAAAAACAAAGAAACCGTTATAGGATCACTTTGTTATCTGTCTTTCGAGGTGTTTTATACAAATCGCGTAAAGAAATCAAGCTAAACTAAATAATTAAAGTTACAGCCTCTTAAAGCATAGAAAGTAGTTGCAATCAAAAAATGACGCGCATATACAATATATATAATATATAGTATGCCTGTATATAATATATAGTACAATTCCCATTCGGAGGAGATTAACTTTTTCATTTACATTTTCTTCGCTCTGGCAACTAGGCATAGCGCGGCGTTGAGTTGAGAGTGGCGACACTCTACACGCATTGCCTCGAAAAGGCGGAAAGTGTGAAACGGGGTGTTTTAACACTCCTTGTGGTTTCCTTTACCTATATTACTAGGTGCAAAATAAAGCGTGAAGGTCAAATAAAATAAAAAAAGGAAGAACTATCATCATCATTTTGACAAAGAAACTATTACAAAATTTCTTCTGTTCATACAAAATTAATTTGTCAAAACGAGCGGTTTTTTACGTTTGTCAAGTCTAATAAGTAGTATTTTACTCAGCGGAATGCCTACAATGATTGGACTTGACCGATATTTTAAAATGTATCGTATCGTATATATATATATATATATATATATATATATATATATATATATATATATATATATATATATATATATATATATATATATATATATATATATATATATATATATATATATATATATATATATATATATATATATATATATGTATATGTATATATATATATATATATATATATATATATATATATATATATATATATATATATATATATATATATATATATATATATATATATATATATATATATATATATATATATATATATATATATATATATATATATATATATATATATTCATTCATTCCAACATTTAAATAAATAAATAGTATAAAAAAACATCAATTTTTTATAAAAAATACACAGTAATAAAAATAGCAAGTGCTTTTTAATTGTCAACAGCTAATTTATCGTATATAACTTAAATACATAGAATTTTAACACAAAAACAGTATATTGTTAAACTTACCATTTGGCAGGTGCATTACAATCAGGTAGTGATGCATCACTATCCGCGGAGAGAAGTTGCAACATTTGCAAACTCTCCACATCATTTCGCGTGACTTCGTCATACACAAAACCTGGATTATCCATTGTCTTGTCCGTTTGTATACACTTATATGCTTATATATAATATATTTACATATAATATAATATATATGTATATTTATATACAACTAACTAGTAAATATACAGGCGTGTGTGATTCTGCGTCTCAACGAACTGATATTGGTTCGTTGATAGAATCATTGTCGATTCAGTATTAGCGGAGTGGAAAAATGTATATACATGTACGCGTACATTGTCATCTTTTGTTGAATGGAGATATATAGTTGTGATATACATATATAGCTAAGTTTTTAGTGGATTTGATTCTCTTAAAAGGTATATAGTAAAAAAAGCTTTTGATAATTTTAAGATTCAGACTCTAATTATTTTGATTTAAAGGTATATATATGTTTTTAAGATTGCCTAAAACATTTTTAGTAACAAAAGCGCTAATTCTGCAAACTATTGTGTATTTTTGCCATCAAGCTCCCAAGTAGTGGGCAATGTACGTCCATACTTACACTGTTTACTTTGTAACTGACTATACGGTTAATTAAAAATGATTTATATCATATTATATTTGTACGTAAGTACATATACAGAGTAGATATTGTGAATATTTGTTTTACAAATTATATATTTGGTTAATTTGTCATACAAGTGGTTGGTTGCGAATTTTAGATATTAATTCAGTAGAATGTAAATGAAGTATTTAATTAATTATATAATAGTAATAGTCTTCATTTTAATGTTTGAAACGAAATTAAAAATTGAAGTAGACTCTTGTCACTACACACACACATATATATACGAGGGTCAAACTGAAAGTTTTTAGAACTGGCAACTTAAAAGCATTATATTAAAAAAATAAGTTTAAATTTTTAAAATAGAACTCTTTACCAATAATATTGAGTATACATTTCATTCATTTGTCATTTGTTTTACGATTTGGCGGCAAATTGAAAATTGTCTGTGCACGTCAGAATGAATTCAAGCCGAGAAAATTTTCGTGCAATGATTTTTTATGACTTTCGATGTCATATAAGTCAACAAGAAAGTTATGATAGACTTCGATCGGCTTTTCACGATGAAGCCCCATCTCCTGCCACAGTTTACAACTGGTTTAATGAATTCAAACGTGGTCGAACTAATCTCACCGATGATTTGCGTGAGGGACGGCCTTCTACAGCGACAACTGAAGATAATATCAGTGTTGTGCGGCGTATGATAGAGACTGACAAAAGAGTGACCTATCAGCAGATTCGGACAAGTCTAGGCATAGGTATGAGTCAAGTGCACAAAATCCTCCATGAACATTTAGCGGTCAGGAAGCTTTGTGCCCGCTGGATACCGCATAATTTGACCGAGGCTCAAAAACTCCGCCATGTTGATTGTGCCGAGAAATGATCCAAAAATTTAACGGAGGTGACTCAAATGCTGTGTTCGACATACTAACGGGTGACGAAAGCTGGATTTACTGTTATGATCCGGAAACCAAAAGACAGTCTGCTCAGTGGGTGTTTTCTTCCGAAGAGTTGCCAACTAAAGTGAAGAGAGGTCGAAGTGTTGGAAAAAAGATGGTGGCCTCGTTCTTCGGAAAGACAGGTCATTACGCGACAGTTGTCTTAAAGTATCAGAAAACGGTTAATGCAGAGTGGTACACTAACAACTGTTTGCCACTTGTCTTGGAAAAAGTTCGAGAGAAACGACCTCGCAGCAGGATCCTCCTTCATCACGACAATGCCTCGTCGCACACCGCCAGGCAAACGATCGACTATTTGGCGACCTTAGACGTGGAATTACTGGGTCACCCGCCGTATAGCCCCGACCTCGCACCCTGCGATTTTTATTTATTCCCGAAAATAAAAGAAAAACTTCGAGGAAAACATTTTATGGACGCCGAAGAAGCAGTGGCTGCGTTTCAAAACGCCGTTGAAGAGACCCCTAAGGCCGAGTGGGCAAGGTGCTTTTCTCAATGGTTCCACCGAATGCAGCGATGTATTGATGTAAATGGACGCTATTTTGAAAAGTTATAATAAAACTAATAACTTGCTAGAATGCTTAGTTTTTGATTTTCTAAGAACTTTCAGTTTGACCCTCGTATAGGAGTAGATTTAATACAAAGTTTAAAAATCTAGAGAATGGACTGGATTTAATACTGAATTTAAAAATCCTACTTCTATATAACAAAGGTATGTTCAACATCTGATCACTTTATTACATTATTTGACGGTGTTTCGCATTGTATCATTAAGTAGGCCGAGGTTCAATAGGCGTTTGTAAATAAAATTGAATCCCAATGAATACTTTATATTGTAGTCTTACTCGTAATACTATATATATATATATATATATATATATATATATATATATATATATATATATATATATATATATATATATATATATAAAAAAATATCCATGTTTCCTATATATATATATATATATAGGAAACATGGATATTTTTTTTTGTTATCACAACTGTTAATTCACAGCGATATCCTATGCTATACTTATTTTGGCATATAAAATAAATATACCTCATAAAGAGGACAATAGGACAAAGAATATTTTATTTATTTCATAATGGTAACACTATAATTAACTCTTAAAACGAAGTAAATATTTTTAGGGAAATTCTAGGTGGCAATCGCAATTGATGTGGACTTACTTTTACACTAAGGTTCATTATTATTTTAACCATTTTAAATTTAGTTGTGTCTGGAATTTTTGGAAATGGAAAATTTTTAACATGTTTAACAATTTTTATTAAGGAGCCATTTTTATTTTAGTTTTAATTCCTAGTCGTCAACTTTTATGATTCTACACGAGTTTATAATAATAAATTTACATTGCCACTTATAACACCCATTTATTTAAATAGTTATCTGAAAATAAATTATTAAGGCTAGTTCCTTCATATTATGATTGAGGAAACGTCAGTTGTTTGGGGCCTTTCTGTCAAATTCTTTAATTATATAATGGACGCCATTTTAATCAGGTAGTATCTAAAAATGTTCGCTACATTGTTTTAGTAAAATTTTAGAAATCAAATATATAACTTATGCACGACAAACTAAGTTAACTAAGTTTTACTAACAGTCGCTCTACTGCAGACGCTAAAAAAACTCTCGTAAAGAATATCTAAGGCCTGCAACGGGTCTTAGGATGCCTTTTGTATGTTCTGTGACCAGTCCAAGGCGTTTGATTGCGTTCAGCACTCAACATTGGTCATACCTTACAAGAGGACGTGCACTTGATCTTCTAACATTTTATTTATCTATTAGTTTCAGAAGGTCGGAAATCAGTATGGGAGTCCCACAGGTGTCTATTCTAGGTCTTTACCTGTTTTCAATATATATAAATTAATTAATTAAATAATTTTGAAATGAAAAGACAATAAAATTTTAGTATGTAAACAATGATCTCTTGAAAGTAGTACATTGGATTAGTCCTAATAATTTACTAGCCTAGAACGGTTAGCATGAAAATTGTAAAAGTCAATGTATTTTTAAAAGGTAAGGCCGTTGATCCTGTTATCACCATTGACTTCAAATTACAGTAGAGATCCATATTGAAGGATTTACTTGTGTACTTTAGCTACTTTCAAATCATTGTGGCATATCTTAGGGTATCATACTTATGATAATGAAGATATTAACGAAGATATTAACTCAATTAATGTTATATTGACGCAAACTAATTTTTACCTAAATGTTCCTAAAGATCCTCAAAGCAAATTTAAAGAAATTAATATATAGACAATTGTATCTCAATATATTTTTGTAAATGTATTTTAAGAAGAATGTCAATGATTATGCCAAAATCGGTGATTCACATAATATGTATACTAGAAATAGGCTTAAACTTACATCGCAACGAGTCCGCAATTCTTTCATGGGGCGGTGTGTACTCTTTTACAATAGGATCCCAGAGAACGTCCAACAATGTTCTATATCGCATTTTGTGTGATTTTTGTAAATGACAACACCCCTTGGGACAGAAAGGCTTACTCCAGTCTATTTCAAAGGTGTCATTATCAAAAATGCTAATAGTAAGTTGTAAAGAAGAAGAATAGTAAGTTGTACATAAAAGGTCTCGCTGACTTCTTGCACCGGTTCTTCTCAGGTTTCTGAAATACACAAAAACAAAGCATATATTATTATTTTAAGTATAATTATTTAAATTTGAACTTAAGATCAATCTTATGTCTGTCGTATGTCTTGGGATTTCTCAATATATAAACATAACTTGATTAAAATCAAGTACTTTTAAATTTTATAAACATAAGTAATTTACTGCCCCATTGTATTACATATTGACTAAATAGGTAATAACAACGTAGCGTTTCAAATCGCTTGTTTGTATATAATGCAAAAAATATATGCAATCTCAGTTTGAGTATAATGCGTAAGAAATCGATCATAAACGCCGCAACACAATATTCGATATATATATATATATATATATATATATATATATATATATATATATATATATATATATATATATATATATATATATATATATATATATATATATATATATATATATATATATATATATATATATATATATATATATATATATATATATAAACAGAGAGTAACAGAGAGTCTCAACACTTACCCTGCCATGTGCGAGATAAAGTGTGAAGTAAATAATAATAATAATATATAAAATAACGGGAGATAGACGAAGAGCTTGTATATCGAGGTGATTTAGAAATCCCACATCCGTTTTATCTGTATTATACAGTCATCCTCTACAATTCTCATAAAGCACTGTATACATGTAGCCTATTCATATAATTCCTATTCTAATTTTTTTTGACATCAATTCGGATGAAGGCGGAAGAATGGAGAATTGTGACATTAGGTTCTCTCCGCCCTCTCTATATACATATACATATATAGTATATAAATCCTTCAAAACATAATGCATTAAGCCGTAGATTTACACATAGAACTACAAAGCACAACTGCAAGTGACAGTCAGACAACGTTGTTAACAGTGGAACAGTAGTAAACAGGTGCAATCGGAAATACACTACTACTATTATTGTTTCATTAAAAAAATATATATAAAACTTTATTAATATTACATAAAATATATAAAATAAAGTCAAATATTTTATGATTTGTAATCTTCAGTGGTATTTGAACATACTGTCACCTCGCTTACAGTCACACACTACACCACTGAGACACTAAAACCTTGATGAAGAAATCACAGTATAACTTTTAAAAATAAGTATCTTGGATTAATTTTTCGTTTTAACGTTATGTGGTTTTTATATATTTTTGTTTACTAAAATAACATTTTTCTTCACAATATATATTCGATTATCATTAATTTATTATAATCTATAAAAAGCGTGAGCTCAACTTCGGTTACTGATAACATTTTAGATAATTATCTGGTTGTTAACGCTATCTACCAGAAAAAGTTTAATAGTTTAAAAAGATCTTTATCTGCTAGGTACTATCTGTGACCTTAAACTCAATTTAAATTGCTTGTTCCTTTTCTGCCAGGCAATAAATATAATATTACATTATATAGACTTTTTCAGCAAGTGATGAAACCAGTACTATTTCTTAATAAGCAGACGCTCTCTCTAAGCCACTTAGTTGTAAGCAATGAGACGTTCATTATATTTAATTATCAATTTTTATTTGCAGAAGAGTCACATAAAGTCGAAAATATGATGTGCTTTCAACATAATATTGTACAATAAACGTTAAAATAAAAATATTTACAGTGTAATAATATATTACAAGTAATATTGACATTTACCTATAAGTTTCATTGTAACGACATATTATATATGTTTTAGATATATTAAAATCTTGCTTGCCACGCTTAACGGTGGACCGAGGGAGTTCCTCTCCACTCTCAATTCATAGAGAGTTTTATCACTATTTTTTTATATTTATTCATACACAGCTTCACGCTTTATCTCGCACATGGCAAGGTAGGCAGAGGGAACTGCAGGGACCGTGGGAACCTAGTGTTAAGACACTCTGTTGCTTAGTCTCTGCTTTCTCCGTCTCCGCTTTCCGCCTTTTTCGAGGCATTGCGGGTTGAGTGGCGGAACTCAACGCTGTGCTATGTCTGAGCGAAGAAAATTGAAAATAGAAAAATCCATCTTCCCCGACCGATCGAACCCAGAAACCGTCACGTTACAAGCAGATGTTGCGCCTCTGTGCCACGACGGTCAAAAATAATAAAAAAAATCATACACAGATGTATGTTCGTTTAAAAATCCTATTCAATGTCACCACATGCCACTGACATAACTTGGTGACGTACTTACATTGTATGCAGCGAGAATTGCAAGTGCGATGCAATCTTAGAACTATAAGAACGCCATCTATTAACATTTTTACTGTTAGCCGTCATATAAATATTATTTTATATCAGGAAATGTTTTATTCAAGAAGTCCTTTGAAGTACGTATGTATGTGCAGATCAATGGTAATTGTCAGCTTAGACAATTTTAATGGGTAGCTTTTACCACAAAGAACGTTTTATAGTGAGGCGAGTGAGGAAATAAACACTTGCTTTTCAATGTTGTACCCTATAACTAAGTATTTAAGCTTCTTTATGAGCTTTCAAATTTTCGTTAATTATATCCTTTTTCATATAATTATTTTTATAGTTACAACTATTATTTAAATTAAAAAATATATTACATAAATATATGATGTTGATGAAACATCAATATATTTTAAATAACCGAATGTGTTTAACGGACAGGGCAACAGGATATATATATATATATATATATATATATATATATATATATATATATATATATATATATACATATATATATATATATATATATATATATATATATATATATATATATATAAATATATATATATATATATATATATATATATATATATATATATATATATATATATATATATATATATATATATATATATATATATATATATATATATATATATATATATATATATATATATATATATATATATATATATATATATATATATATATATATATATATATGATAATTTTATTCCATTCAGTAACCAAGGTCCTGAAAAATATAAGCTCTGTCGATAAACATTTCTTGGAAATCTCTAATACTTTAAGAACAGATTGAAATATTATTTTTATACAAATAATGAAGAAAATCCACTAAACGTTAATCTGCAAATAAAAAGAAAAATAATTAATTTTTAGGGTTCCGTACTTCAAAGAAAAGAAAACAGAACCCTTAAATGATCACTCTATTGTACGTCTATTTGTTTCTCTGTCATTATAATTTTCTTTAAGTCACATGAAAGAATCAAGGTGTAAATAAAGACAAATATCTCAATTAAAAGCACAGAAAAAGCTTAATTTAACAAAGCTTATTTTTTGTATTTTGAATGAGAATTATAGCATTATGAAAACTTAGCGGGTATATCCCGTTGACCGTTATTTAAAGTTATGTGTTAATTTTTCAATAGCTTAAGATTTATAGCATTAATAATATATATGACCGTCGATGAGGACCGTTGTGGCGCAGAGGCACAAGCGTCTGCCTGTAAACGCGACGGTTTAAGGGTTCGATTCCCACTCGAGGAAGATGGATTTTTCTATTTCCATTTTCTTCGCTCTAGCAACTAAGCACAGCGCGCCGTTGAGTTTCGCCACTCAATACGCAATGGCTCGAAAAAGGCGGAAAGCGGGCGTCTCCGCTTTTACTCCGTCGAGAAAGCAGGGACAGAGCAACGGAATGTCTAAACACTAGGTTCTACTGGTTCCTGCAGTTCCCTTCCTGCCCTGCAATATGCGGGATAAAGCGTAAAGCTAAAAAATAAAATAATAATATATAAGAATGAAGGAAACAATATCCAATATATAAATATCCAAAAAATGGAAAGTTTTTAGTATACAAAAAAAAAAAATCACTACAAACTTATACTGTAGTTCATTTAATATAAAATGATTGAATACGACCGCGAATATAATTTTGTCTTTTTTATGCGTAACATTTCCTTAGCGAAATACCTTTAAGCAGAAAATTAGTACGGAACCCTCGAATCACAAGTACTGACCCTCGAATCACAAGTACTGCTAGCATTTGACCGATAATTCTCTTTAATTTACCGACGTGTGCGTATAATAGCACTATATAAAGATAATTCGACGAGTCCTCAATAATCGTGTATTGCATAAATTAATAATAATAACATATATTTACATAAATATACCGGGCCGTTAGAGCGCAGTGGGGCATGGTCTATATGTGACCTGTGATGCTGGGTTCGAGACTTTATAAGGAGGCTTTTATTAACAATTGATAATAATTGATACTAATATGACATATAACAGTGTTTGCAGAGGCTTAGAGTTAAATCGTTTCGTTCTCCGTTCTCCACTTTTCGAGACAATGGGTAACGATTGGCGTTTCTCTTGTTGAGTGTAAAATATTTATTTACTCTCTCTCTCTGAATGGGAATCAAATACACAACCGTCATGTTTTCGGTAAAACTGTGCTTGGAGTGAGACAGCCTCTTATTATATGAATGTAATTAATTTATTCTCACTTTATTGCTGATAGAGAAAACGGTTATAAATGCTATTTTTAGAAACATATCAAGATGATCTTGAGTTGAGTTCCTCCACTCAACACGCAATGCCTCGAAAAGGCGGAAATCAGAAGCGGAACAGAGTGTCTTAACACTAGGCTTCCACGGATTGCGGTTGAGTGAGATCTGAGTGGGATCAAGAAAAAAATAGGTATTTGAACTTGCAACCACCGCGCCTTTTCACATTCTACCTAAGCTTGACCTCATCTAGTAGACATTAAATAGAAGTAACATTTTCATCACAAAGCCCCTAGATACAAGAGGTTGCTAGTTATCAGGAAAATCGATCCACCGTCGTTCATATTATTATTATTAATCCTTTTATAATTGGCGTTGAAATTCCTTGCTAGTACTTCATAGGAACTTTCCGATGGAAAAATATGATTCTAGTTCAAGCCCATGAGAGAGAAGAGGACGAACACACATTTTTGAAGGTCAGGTCAGGTCACCTCATGAGGATGTCAGACCGATGTCGATATGTCAATACGTAGATCAAAGCTCTTGTTCAATCTCAAAGTTTAACTGAAAAATGTGAGAAGATATGGCCAAAAATGTGTTCTTTTTGTCTTCACGCTTTATCCCGCACATAGCAGGGTACGCAGAGGGAACTGCAGGAACCATAGCAACCTAGTGTTAAGACATTCCGTTGCTTCCTCCCGTCCCCGCTTTCCGCCTTTTTCGAGACATTGAGTGGCGAGAGAGTGAATCGGGAACGAGCGGGAATCGAACCCACAAACTGTCGCGTTTACCTGAGACGCTTGGCCTCAGCGGCGCGACGGTCTTCAAAATGTATACCTATAGTGACAGACACACGTCACACGTCTTATTTACACAGTATATTGATATATCGGCCGGGTCCAGTCTAGTTTGCTTGTCTGATGTCCCATCCTTAAATTGAAAAATTTTATATGTAAATGTATTTTTAGAGATTAGAGCTATAAAGTTTGTAAGCCATATTTTATTTAATTGACAGAATTACACCGATTGACAATAATTTCTTTGACTTTTTCTTTTAAGGGACGATTTTCTAGAATTAGGCTACTTAACGTTTACGCTTATTTTGATGTTATTAAAATATACTCTAACTACTCCTGGTTTCTTACATATATATCTACATATTAATTTTTACGATGTCAAATTAGAATATGGAGAGATTTGCCACTTAAAACGCCCTCGTATATAGTAGTGTAGACATAAAGCGTGGATTGCAGGTCCGCAAGCAATCGCAATGTTCCAGAGTGGGGCAAGGGATGCTGCGTCTGGCACTACGCGGGATAGCCGTCATAGAGATAACGTGTGGTGCAATGGAGACACTTTTAACGGGAACTTAATTTGTCCAAGCTTTTTTTAGCTTTAAAAAGCTAAAATAAATTTAATTAAAAAATGGAAGTTTGTAACTTTTAAACCAATATGATAATATTGGTTTAAAAGTTACAAACTTCCATTTATATTATTTATAAAAATCTGAAGTATTAAATGTTTAAATAATATTTTATTAACTTTTCATATAAAATATTTAAATTCTATGAATGAATCAATATTCCAATTTTGAATATTTTTATATATTTTTCAGACTGAAATGTTATTATAAATGGTAAAGGCAACGATTCGATTCCCTGTCAAGTAAAAATTACAATACAAACTACATTTAAATTATCCTCATTTTGTCCAGAAAATTCGCTTTATCGATTCATATGACGTAAAAAAACTGTAAGCTCAACGAAAGCTCGCCCACTTTAGACCAGACCTTAAACGTTTCTTTATATGAGCCTCCGAGCCATTTGATCCATTTCATAAATTTGTTTCATAAGCTTCCCTCTATGCCTTCTATATACTGAATATGTTAAGGTAAAATATTGTTGTGATGTTCTGGACCAGCCTCGATGCCGATACTTGGGCAAGACGCAAGTAAACATATTGAAACTTTTGATCTGAGCTCGAGTACTTGTTGAAGAGCTGAAGTGAATTGTATTTTTCACAGAATTACAAACTTCAATAGGCTCTTTTTTCAGTATATATATATATATATATATATATATATATATATATATATATATATATATATATATATATATATATATATATATATATATATATATATATATATATATATATATATATATATATATATATATATATATATATATATATATATTATATATATATATATATATATATATATATATATATATATATATATATATATATATATATATATATATATATATATATATATATATATATATATATATATATATATATATATATATATATATATATATATCGTTTCGACAAGGCTTCTTTCTATTGTGCGTTCAATATATGGAATATGACCGTTTAGGCGTTGTTGTCTCTTTATTTCGCGGCGTTACTTGTTTATACTAACTAAAAATTATTTAGTAACTTAATAACTGATTGTATACTAAGTAAGTAATGTCTTTCTTGAAGAAGAACAATATTTTCCATCGTTTTCAAATAAAAAACAAAATATTTTCATATAAACAATGTAATTTGATCATTAACATCTAAGCAAAAACATATTTTCCCTCACATTAGACACTTCACTGTTGACACCGGCGTCAGTCACAGTATTTGCGCGTCCCGCGACGGCAGGCGTCACGTCGCCTTCCAACGAAAATTACGACACTGGAATTTTTAAGAACAATGAATTAATAATGAATCTCGTATATTTTTAACGTACAGACAAATAAATATTGTTTTATATGGAATATTACAGAATAAAATAATATTTGAAATGTTAAGCATTTTATGACTGTACTCGATTGGTCTAAGTTCAGATTACTTAAAGGAAACATTTGTAACGCACCGGGATTTGAACTGGCGAACTACTTGACGGTTTGACCACTGAGCCATGCGTTAATACGTGGTCAGAGCGCTTGCATGGTTCGCAAGAGGGCGCAGGTGCAAATCCCGGTGGGTTACAATTTTTTATATATTTTCTTTATGTATTTTTCTATCCTCACTGTGGATTAACATTTAAAAATCATAAAAATACTAAATTCAGTTTTTACTCTTCAGGGATTAAGAACTAATGTCTTCGTTTGGCTTTGTTTGTATATCAGGATAAAAGCAAACTTACACGTAAATCTCCATTTCCAGAAATTTTACACCAATATTGTGATTTTCAATATTATAACTGGGAAATAAACCCAATACAACCTCCAAAGTAAAATTTAAACGTAAAACGTAACGTAACAGTTGTAACACTGTTATACCTCAGTAGTTAAACAGTTGGATCACTGTGGATGCGCCACTGTAGCCTTACTTATAGCCTTACTTACATACTTTATGTTCGTAAAAAAAGCAGTACATGATAAGAAGTGAATGATGAAAGCGTGAAGATTGAAACGTGAACTAAACAAAATTTCGTTTCAGGAGTTAAGTATGTTTTTTTGCTCTACTCGCAGACATATATATATATAACCTTTTATCGTTATACATCTCTCAGCTATTCAACCTCATTCAGCTAATTTCAGTTGCTGAAACAAGAATTTCCTTACCATTGACTGTAGAACTCTAGTTATATCATTCATTTAATTTACGTGAGAGTACTTTTAATATTTTAAGATTTTATTTACATTCCCTTTTATTATGTTCCTTTTTATCATTCGCATTGTCATATATTTAATTTATGACTGAAACTTTTACTTAAATGTGGAACAAAATTCGTAAATAAATGATATCTGATTGGATCGAAATTGAACTCGTAATCTTCGAAGTAATTGCCAAAAAAGGCTATACAATGTTTCAATATATCTTATAGTTTAGGTGAATCATCTCAAACGTGTTTATGGGTTCGATTCCCATGAGGTGAAGATAGATTTTTCTATTTCCAATTTCTTCGCTCTGTAAACTAGACAAAGCGCGGCGTTGAGTTCCGCTGCTCAACACGCAATGCCTTGAAAAACGCGGAACGCGGGGGCGAAGGAAGTAGGGACTAAGCAACGAGTGTCTTAATTGTTCTTTCGTATGGTTCCTGCAGTTCCCTCTGCCTAGCCTGCCATGTGAGGGATAAAGCGTGAAGCTAAAAAAAAATAAAAAAATAATATAATTACCTGTTCCACTACTAATCTTAAAAATCGACTTACTATGACCTATATTTATAGCAGCTTTATTTATAACAGCTTTATTATGCTGGTCATTTTGTAACAAGACGCTCACCGTACCGAGGATCGTCTCACGTATAGGTTAGGAGTAATCAAGTTCAATTATACTCATTTGCTGTAGGATAAGTAGGTTTACTTAATTGGTTGTGAAGCTATATATGCATATATATATGTATATATATATATATATATATATATATATATATATATATATATATATATATATATATATATATATATATATATATATATATATATATATATATAACGTTCATAGGTAGGTAGGGTAGTGAACAGCTGGGTATTCAAAACGAGAGGTTTCCTACTTAAATATTAAGAAAGTACCTTACAGGTAGTACATACACCTGCCTCTATCAAGTTAAGACATCGGGTATCAAAAACAACCACGCGCAAACACTTGCTAACAATTATATTTACGATGTGTAAAAGTTTCGTTATAACGCCGTTACAGCGTTAGTCTGTAGTCTTGTGTACTTTTAAAATTTATCAAAAACATCCACTGTTTTGGTTGTTTGTAAAAAGTTATCTTTGATAATAAATTTTGTATAGATATACGTATTTTTTAAAGTGAATATAGTGTTAGAATATATTTTCTACTTATGTTTAATTTGGCAATGTCTTCGTTAAGCTTATTATTAGAGCTTTATGAACATTTGACGTTAAAGAGGTGCTTGCAAAAGCCTAGAATTTTTCATCTATCCCAAGTTATGTAGGGAGCATAGTGTTTAAAGTCTCCACTTTTTTATAAAAAGAACATTGCTTTAAAGTGACTAAACTCAACGTCGTGTTTTATCTTGTTACAATGTAATAAGGTACATATAGAAAAATATATATTAAAATGGGTCGTGGGTTCTTTTCCCATCTACAAAAGATATAAAAGTATAGTTATTAGTTATATTGATTTTTTCTTAGGCATTTTTATGCAACCTTCGAAACAAAAGAAAACAGTTGAGGTTCGAAGACAAGTGAAGACTTTAAAATATAAAAACTTTCTATTGCATTTGCCAACATTAAATTAAAAACACTTCATTTTTTTCCTACAGTAAAGATCCTAAAGTCTTCCAATGATTTATTTTAGTTTGTAATATTATTATATATCATATATTATATATATGTTTGTTTGAATTTAAATATTAAAATACTAATAAGTTTAAAGTAAAGTGATCTAGATGTTGTTTTTATCGAGAAGTTATCAAGTTAATAGAAGCTGAGCCTGTTATATTCAAATAAGAAGTATCAGTCATGTACGACTCAACGGGTATTTTAAAAAACCTACCTATTTTAAAATATGAAGAAGATGTTTTGACAATGAGACGAGTAGACTGACAAAAAATGATCCATTAACTTTTACAGTTTTTCCCAATATATATATATATATATATATATATATATATATATATATATATATATATATATATATATATATATATATATATATATATATATATATATATATATATATATATATATATATATATATATATATATATATATATATATATATATATATATATATATATATATATATATATATATATATATATACCTCATTAAAGGCTAAAAAGTGTTTAAGTATCAGTTTCAACAGCTGTCCTTAATTTTATCTGACTTTGTTACGTTCACAGCATCCACAGAGAGTTACAAGTTGAGAACTGAAAGGTACTCTAGAACCGCGTTAAACATAAAGTTTAGACGTTATGCTGCGCTCAACACCCCCCGCAAGGTGGTCTTCCATTGGAATTTAGTAGGAGATCGCTAAAATATAAGCTTTTTTGTATTATTTTAGAAAAATACAATAAATAGTAAGTTGTAACCGCGACGGTTTGTGGGTTCGGGTTCGATTTCCATTCGGGGATAGATGGATTTTTCTATTTCCAATTTCTTTGCTCTGGCAACTAGGCGAAACGCAAAGATGAGTTCCGCCAACGCGCGATGCCTGCAAAAAGGCGGAAAGCGGGAAAAGGAGTGTCTTAACACTAGGTAACGGTTCTGCGGCATTGACTATATAAGGCTGTTTTAACTTAGAATTCTCGCATCGGTGACTCTCAGACCATTCCATATATGGTAGAATAGCGTAAACGATCTCATATTAGATGTAAATTAGTGGAAAACAAGCCTCAGCCTTTTTACGTGAGTCGAAGTTGGGCGACAGCGGGCTGTGATCTATTATTCAAATATTAGTTTTCCACCCGCGGTTTATTTTACACGCGCTCTTTCATCGGAGCCATAGCAGTGGGCAGTACAGTGTGATAACCGAGCTTGCTTACGTTTTTTTGTGTACAGTACATATATTTTTAATATTTTTTGTTGAAAATCTACAAATGAAATTCGAAATCTGTAAGTTTTTGTTAACAAAATTTATAATAAAAATGTCTTGACAGTGGAATAGCCAGAACTCCAAGAGTGTCGAAGAATTCATCATCATACATGGCCACAATTTACATTGAATATATTTTTATGACAACGAATACTCATAATGTTTACTTCCTTTGAAGTACTAGCAGGATGGACAGCAGACGCGTAGTGTCAAAACACTGATGGCCACATTCCGTTCAATTATGGAGATATAGAGACGAAATCAAAATAGACTAAATAAATGAATCACATTGTCTCAATTAAATATCGAACCTGTTAGTACAGCCTTTAAATCTAATAATTTAAATAAATCTTATTCATCTTTGTTGTTATATGTTTATTTTTTTTTAAAAAACATAGCTTAGTGGTCAGAGAGTTCAGATGGTTCTCAAGAGACGCGGGTTTAAATACCATTGCGTTCAAACTTTTATATATTTTTAAATATTTTTTCTACCCTTAGTATAAATGAACACTATAATAATTATAAACATACATTTATTGTCGTCTCTATGATTGACGGAAAGCGGAGAACGGAGTGTCTTTACACTATAGCCTTAATTTATGGCACTTAGTTGTACCAGACAGTTGAGATAAAAACTGATCACATGGATCTCCATGTGAACATACAAAGAACTTTCCTTTTTACTATTTAAGTTCATCCGCTTTCGCATTCGAGTTAACAATGCAGGCGTAATTCGTTGCAAACTTTCACACAGAACCTGTTTGCTTGTGTATCAATTAAGATCATAATTTCACTATTAATTGTCGGTTGTATCATCAAAATGTTCAAACGATTTCTAAAACTTTTATTTTGGACGCAAAAACTATAAATTTGGTAAAAAATTACAAAAAATAAGATTAACTATGCTTATATAAAACATTAAACGACCTTCACGCTTTATCCCGCACATAACAAGGAAGAAGGAACTGCAGAAACCATAGGAACCTAGTGTTGAGACACTCCGTTGCTTAGTCCCTGCTTTCTTTGTCTCCGTTTTTACTATTTGTATCTCTATTAATATATGCTTCAGATGTTATATACAGTTAGAATATTCAAAATAACATTTTTTTAATTATTTTTTTTGATGTAAGTACATTTAAGAACTATTAATTATTGGATTTCACATTACTATTGTAAATGTTCCCTTGTAAAGTAATTAGATGGGATCATCAGGGTGTTATTGTTTTTGTTAACAACTCAAAGGTAAATTGCAATTTTTCTATTTCCAAATTGGAAATTATTTAAACGCGTATTTCTCAAAACGATGTATTTAATGTCGGTGACCAACATTACTCAACAACGGCTAAACCGATCGATCTCAATTTAAGTCAAGTACAAACCAGATTTACCTATAACTTACCAAGATATATATATATATATATATATATATATATATATATATATATATATATATATATATATATATATATATATATATATATATATATATATATATATATATATATATATATATATATATATATATATATATATATATATATATATATATATATATATATATATATATATATATATATATATATATATGTAATAGACTGACATCAAATTCTTCACAAGGCGTCGTGACAGCAAGAAACAATCCAACCTATTTCTAAACATGATTGACAATCACCTTTGTTATTTATGTTTCATATAAAATGTTCTTGAAACATAATTGTTTAAATGTTATCTCTATAGTGTCAGTATTTGTGTTAGAGTGTCGAAGTGGCTCACAGTGGTTGACAGTTCGAATTTTATATATCAAAAAAAAACCATAAGTTCAAAAGAAAAACAATAATTAAGATTTCCTAAGATATTTAGATAGAATGTTTACTACTTTAGGGCCAATTCTCAAGGTGTTGCAACAGTGTTGCTTAGCTAAAGCCTACACCGCAGTAGAAAAATAAAATAACTTAATTGTATTTTATTTTTCCTTCCAGTGAGAATCGAACTCGCAACAATCAGGTTTACTGTCAGGTGCTGTCCCACTTCAATTTTAGCAATACTAATTTTTTAGCAATATTAATAATAATAGCAACCATACGTAAAGATGTAATTATATTAATTACTTTAAATATGCAAATGACACAATACAATACAACAAATATACAATACTTTACATCATTTTCTTCATACGTTCTTCTGTACTATGTGTATTCCTCACAGCACATCGCATATATTTCTAATATGAAAATCAAGAAAAAATCATAGGTTCAAATCCCACAAGGAATTTATAATTATCTATTGTATTTAGACTTTCAACCGTTGCCACTTTAGACCCACAGGCTACTGAGGCTGGCTTCATATATAATAAACAAAAAATTTGAATTTAAATTATGTCCGTACTTCATACAAAGCGTTAAGCGTTATATATATATATATATATATATATATATATATATATATATATATATATATATATATATATATATATATATATATATATATATATATATATATATATATATATATATATATATATATATATATATATATATATATATAAGGTAAGTGTCGATAGTGAACTGATTTTGCGCATATTCACTTGTCAAACGCAGTAGTTAACTAAAACCTACGTAGCAATTCCACTGCCTGGAGGGCTGATAGGTCTCTATTTAGGTATAGAATGAAGTCATCCCGCTACAACAATGGCTTCAATTTAGCGAGCACTTGTTAATATACCGAGATATTTGTTTAAAAAGATAACTATATACAATTTTACATAGAAAATATAGTTAATTTACCGACAATTGTGAAGGTATCTTAGATTACCGAAAGGTAATTTAATTGGTAATATATTAATTCCTTTATTTGATAAATATTGAGAGAAAATTTCTGGCTGCTTTACTAATGAGGGTAACGGGTTCGATTTTCTACTTAAGCTAAATATTTAAAGGAGGTAAGACAAGTGAGCGGATAAAATAATCTCTAAAGTACATTCTACAAGGAGACAAGAAAAAAATTCAATACTAAATTCTTACATATAACAGTTTAAAACGTAAAACAAATTGATAAGTTCAAGATAAACAATTACAAAAGACGCAACCTTGTCTGCACTGCGTCTGTCTGTAAACAAAATGTAGGTCGGGGATGTAGAACAATTTCCATCTTCTTCTCCCTGGTAACACTTACAGGCACTTTACATTAGGTTCCTATGGTTCCTAAGGTTCTTCAGGTTCCTAAGGTTCCTCAGGTTCCCTCTGCCTACCCTAGATTTGATGGTACAGGGATACCGTCATCGTCTGCGGAATAACTGTACAGACATACGTACTATTTACTGTACTGTGCTTGCTTCACATATACATATGTCGGCGCTAAGCTAGTGTTTCGCTGTTAGGAGTCCATTTTTCATAATAAAATGACAGAGTAATATCAATTGGTTTATTCTCGTGCGGTAGTTAATACAGAGGAGATCAACTTGACATAATTAGGTCCTTTTTCTTTAATTAACAGCTGACATTTCTGGAAAAGCCACTAGCTGTTTGTATATTATTCTTTTTTAACGAGGAGTAGCATATCTATTAGAATATTTGAAGAATTTGGGGCAAGTGGTTTTTTTATTTCCATTTTCTTCTCTCTGGCAACTAATCAAAACCACATAATACATAATGCCTCGTAAAAAAAAGGCGGAAAGTGGAGTATGGAGTGTCTTAACACTAGGTTCGTGCGGTTCCTACGGTTCCCTCTGCCTACCCTGCTATGTGCGGGATAAAGCGCAAAATGTAATGTGATTTAAATGTAATTTAATGTTTATATACATTATATTAATAATACATCCTACGACTTCCGAATTAGAAGCTACACAGAAACACATCAAGTATATTTCGGAACATATGATTGAAAAAAGGCATATTACTTATACTATAGCTGTATGAATCTTCCCCGTTGGGTAACTTTTCAAGCACATTGAGATCGATGGTATTTTTGCTATTTTATACCTAATGATGTTTTTAAAATCTTTAATAAATATATACTTCTAATGATACTATCATTTATTACATTTTTAGTTTTTTTTATGGAAAAAACAAGGTTAACGTCAGGTATGTTCAAGGTAGAGGTAGACGTGCTTTTGTGAAGGTATCAATGCAGTATCAATCCAGATACACTGCCGCCGGTATATTCTACAGTTACGTGGTAGGCGGTAAAAAATTATTGGTAACAAGGTAGTAGAGTTCCGAGAGTCTCCGTGGCTTGGGATGACATTTTACCTTTTAGTCGTATTGTGCGAGAATAAGCACAAAGGTTGTGGAAATAGTTATGTTTAATAAAAAGTATATAGAGACCTATATGCGGCATTGATACATCGTCTGACAGTAAGTATAGTGGTAACACCTCCTATTCGCTCTCAAGGTAAAATATTAAAATTTTCCCACTATGCTAAGATAAATCGATAATCTTAACCAAATTACATTTCATATATATTTTTTATCATTTATATATAAAAATATACTAAAGATGTAACCCAACCAAATATATAAGACTTTATTTTACTAATTCAGTCAACTGGACTAACCGTTACCGCGTGACGTACGCGTTACCATGGCAATGTTACAAAAGTGTTTGACACGCACAACTAAATGACTATTAAAGAAATTTAATTACGATTAAAGCACTATTAAGTACGCTTAAAAAGAAATTATTTGCACCGGAGTAATGGCGCACTATACTCTCTCTTTTTTTGCTTTAAAATATTCAATAAAATAATAGAACAAAAGCTCTTTAGAAGCGAAAATATAAAAATTAATTAAAGCTTTTCTGTAAACACATGTATCTATATCAGTTATAATATCGATACCATCATATTATTGCATTTACTAAAAGCCAAAAGCTTTTACGTAAAAGCGTTTTAAAACCGATATATAACATATTATGCGCTTACCATGTTTCGAGCTTTTAATCCTCCGTTCGACTTCCGCTAAGTTTGAAACGTTTCTCACCCGACTAGATGAAATGCAAATATAAATTAAGTACATCCTAAGTTTAGTGCTTGATTCGAACTAACGATCCGTCTTCCCTCGGCAATTATGAGACTAGCTCAGATGCCGTACAAGAATTTAAGCCGTTCTAGAAATATTGGCTCAATTTCGATCGGGAGTCGAACTTGTTGTCTTCGATTTGTTACTTATGGGCATTAATATAGTATTTGTAACTTTAGAGATAAAAATATTTAGGTTTAATTATAGAAGACCGTTGAAGCGCAGCGTCTGTCTGTAAGCGCGGTGGTGTGTAAGTTCGATTCCCACCCGGAGAGACATAATATTTTCATTTTCTTCGCTCTGGTAACAAGCCAAAGCGTAGAGTTGAGTTTCAAAGCGGAGAACTGAGTGTCTTGACCCTAGGTTTCTAAGACTCCTATATCTTGCAGCTAAAAAAGAAGTTAATTATCGCCGTAACAAGCTGAAGAGTCGACGCTGATGACTAAAAGTTTGATTCTTAGTGAAAAAATGATTATTTTCTTCGTCCTTGTGACAAAAACAGTGATATATCACTAGATGTGTAACACTATAACATATGAAGTGCATATAAAACAGGACTGTCGTGGCGCAGAGTATGTCTCTGCGTGTATACGTCTACCTGTAAACGCGACTATTTGTAAGTTCGATTTCCATGACAGGCAGGTGGATTTTTCTATTTCCATTTTCTTCGCTCTGGCAACTAGGGAAGCGTGGCGTTGAGTTCCGCCACTCAACACGCAATGCCTCGAAAAAGTCGAAAAGCAAGGACGGAGAAAGCAGAGACAAGCTATGGAGTGTCTTAACACTAGATTCCTATGGTTCCTGTAGTTCCCTCCGCCTACCCTGCCATGTTCGGGATAAAGCGTGAAGCTAAAATATATATATATATATATATATATATATATATATATATATATATATATATATATATATATATATATATATATATATATATATATATATATATATATATATATATAATAGGAATATATGAAAAATTCAAGCGACGAGCGCCAACTTACACGAGGTAGGTAAATGTAGTTCGCGAAGTAGTAATGAGTGAAGAGTTTCATAGTTTTGCAAATTTCTGTTTTTGCTGGGAACTTGAATTTCGGTATCCTTAGTACTTACTTTGGAATATCACTTAGGTGCGGTTACAATGTTACGCTTAAACTTTATTTTATACAGAATAGCTTGTATTTATTTGTTGTATCTATTCCTTATGAGATATTAATAGTGAGATAGGTATAAAGGCTAATTGGTTTAAATTTTTATTTTGAGTAACGCTTTTAAAACAGATTAAGGACGAACTCGAACGAACTTAAAATGAAAACAAGCTTTGCGAAACAAAGCGAGTGGAAAAATCGATGTACATAATTAAAAATCGATTATTATGACTTTTTTTAATTATTCCATTAAAAATTGACTTGGTAGAGAAATTAGTCAACTAAGAGACTGTAAGATCTATGAATTGTAAGTTATGACTAAACTAATAAATATATTTGGTTGATATAAAAAGCAAAAGATAAAAAATGTTACATTATGTAATATACATATATTATATATTTTAAATATTTATTTTTCTTCCCTTTACACTCTACTTTCGTCTGTTGTTGAAAGAAATAAGCTTTGGCTTCATACATACCGATACTGTATTCTACACAAAATTTTGCATAACTTAGGTCTTATTTACAAGTGATACACAGTAGAAACTCGATTAACCGAACCAATTATTATTGTAAAGCATTCGGATAATCGAAATCTGGATGAATCAAAAGTACATACATACACATATATGATAATACACAGTACATAATGTTATATGTTTATTAAAAGCAGGTAGTGTATACTAACTAAAATCAATGTTTATTTGGTACATGCTTGCATAAATACGACTTGTAGTTCGGGGTATCGTCAATCCGTATAACCAATTGCAGGATAGTTAAAATTACATACATATATAGGTACATACATATCGTCACCTTTTATCCCTCGCGGAGTAGTCAGAGAGAATCGACAGAATACCTCTTTCGCCTCGTCCTCTGTCATTAACCTCTTCATACATGCTCTCCGGGGAGTCCTCATGCTTTTCACGTGACCTTTCTCCAGTACCTTCGATACTGTGTTTTCGAAAGTCAACCGAGGTCTCTCCTTACCTCTCTTACTATAATCGTGTCAGTTCTAGTTGACAGTTCCCAACAGTTAATATTTCTGTAAGTTTCATAAAAAACAAATGATGAATGTACATATGTATTGGAAACAAAAATGAAATGTTGGGTGTTAAATTTTTTAAGTAAATAATAAGTTATACCTCAAATTTTGTTAAACGAAACCCTTATTCATATATTTCTATTGCATTATATCAATTTACAAACGATTATTTCGATCTTACAAACGAACTGACCAGGAATAGGTTTAGAGCTTATATGCGGTTGAAGTAGGAGCGAGAAGTAAAACAGCGAAATCTCTCTATAGTTTACTAGAAGATCTCGGCCTGTCTAGAACTATCACAAATTCATTTCTAGAACGCACTTCGAAGGCGGCTTTGGTAGAATCATTTAAAATTTGGTGTCGGTAGTGGGAGGAGCTCGGACAGTGAAGGTGAGCGTTAATGCATTTTAAAGGGGCCCTTCAATCCTACACTTGGGTCATACTTGGGCCAACCTACACTTGGTACATATTAGTTTTTAAGGAAATTTTACAAAAAATAAAAATTTACACCACATTATAAAGGATAAATCAAATTATCAAATTAACAATTTTTATTTTTTTTTAAGTTTCAACTCTTATAAGAGAAATTTTCTTCAACGACCAATCAACAAGCTTAAAATAGGTACAGAACCCTCGATGCTCAAACAGTACTCGCACTTTACCAATATTTTTACCGCAACATATGGCTTGTGACGATCATAAGGTTAAAGAAACCCAACGACATAACATAAGGATCATACATACATATATAGACTGCTAAACACATTACCCTCCTTTACAATGCACAGACCACTAATCTAGAATATATCAATGCGTAACAAATAGTTAACATGTAGAAAGCTTTTTTAAATTCTACTCGGCTATTAAAGAAGACAAATCTAACAATCTCAGCAATAAACCACTCCGCCTCACACTTCTAATAGTTGCACCGTATTAATATGTTTATGGAACGTTTTAATATGACTTTCGCTGTGTACTTTCTATTTTGAATTCGTGAATGTCTTAGACGTATGTATGTATGTATGTATGTATGTTACAAATAACTCATTTATTGGACATAGAAAGTAGTTACAAGTAGTTTCAGGACGTCTTAAACTCACTCTCCACTCTATTACGATATTTCTCTTATAAATTCTGCCTAATGAAGTATATATTCGTAACAACAGAAATCTATATAGAAATTAACAAGATTTTGTCAAATTGCAGATTTTTTGCTATTCTTAAATGTCTCCATTTTGTCATCAATTGTTATATGAAGTCATTTTAATGCCTCAAAATGGTCAAAAAGTCCAACGACGTAATGCCAATATTATTTTATTAAAACTGTTAAGGTATTAGTTGCCATTTATTTATTGAATTAATAAAAAAATAAAATGGAATTGAATTAAATTTTTTATATTTTAAAGAAAACTATACAATTGAACTGGATGTCCCCAAATATGAAAGTAAATATTTTTCACCATTTTTATGAGAAATTAGTGAATATTTATTATTTAGGTAAGATGAATCATAAAATTATATTTAAATTCTAAAAATATTTTTTCTCAAAACCTTTAATAATATAAAAAAAATTAGAATTAGAACAGCTTTCGAAATGGGAAGTGTGGGTTTGATTTCTGCTCGGGGCTATATATATATATATATATATATATATATATATATATATATATATATATATATATATATATATATATATATATATATATATATATATATATATATATATATATATATATATATATATATATATATATATATATATATATATATATATATATATATATATATATATATATATATATATATATATATATATATATATATATATATATATATATATATATATATATATATATATATATATATATTGGAATATTTGTGATTTACCCTCATATTTTTTCATATTTCCTCGAAAAAGTTTATTTAACCAAGTTTATTGTTTCACCAATTAAAAATACTAAAACATTAATCTACATTGTTAATTGGAAAACAAACTACTTAGTGATAAGATTATATCCAAACATCGACAATAACCTTACACTATCTCAGTACATTTAAAAAAACCTTATAAAAATATAGTTGCTTAAAAAAATTATGTATAAATGTCACGTGAAAGGCATACATACAAAATAACATAAAAATGTATATCTTAAATTATTCTTTATATACTATATTATAAAAAAAACATTTACATATATATATATATATATATATATATATATATATATATATATATATATATATATATATATATATATATATATATATATATATATATATATATACATATATATATATATATATATATATATATATATATATATATATATATATATATATATATATATATATATATATATATATATATATATTTATATATATATATATATATATATATATATATATATATATATATATATATATATATATATATATATATATATATATATATATATATATATATATATATATATATATATATATATATATATATATATATATATATATATATATATATATATATATATATATATATATATATATATATATATATATATATATATATATATATATATATATATATATATATATATATATATATATATATATCTAATTAAGCAACTCTGTATTCTACATTTAGACGAGTCATGTTGTCTGACGTTACAACAGCTTCCTTTTTGTCTTATTGGATTTTAATTTGAACCAGCTACATCCGTCATACAATCGACACACACGGTTACAAAGTCCTTGACTTATCAACAAGAAGTTAAACAAAGTATATTTTTTTAAGTTTCGGAGTAAAAGTGGGACGTGGAATAATATCACGTCATAGCACGCGTGGCGGGATTGAAGAGGTGCCGCGTCACCACGCACCAGTAGGATGACGAAAGTATATTCGCCTCGCTCTATCGTATACGATAAGCTTTTGTAGAGCGAGACAGAAAATTCTCAACCAATGCTGCGGCGACCAGTAAACTTTCCGCCAACTTACTCGGCCGCTCAGTTGATCCCCAACTGTAGTGAAAAGCAGACGTATCCTCTTCGGCTCTATAACTTTTCGTAAGTTCGAAATGTCGTTTCGCTGTATATTCGCGTTGCTGGCTTTCGCTGGGGCCACGCTAGCTGGGCCCGAGGTTACCGAACTCAAGGTCGAAGTTGTAAGCGTCCCAGAAGGATGCACTACCAAGTCCAAGCACGGTGATATGCTGACGATGCACTACACGGGCACGCTCGAAAACGGCCACAAATTCGATTCCAGGTTAGTGTTATTAACTTTGCAACTTCCGGTTGAATCATCAGATCGCTGTACTCTAGTGTCCAAGTCGCCCGCTCTACATTTTGTTTAATCATTAACGCGAGGCTATTAACCCATATATTGTTTTATAGTTTAGTATAAGTTCCGCTGCGCTTCCTCTACCTACATATATACTGTATTAGTCACTAAACGTCACTAAAAGAAAAAAAATGACTTCTGTATATACTTATGTCACTAAATGGCATTTCCACGCCGATTTACTGTTTTAATTGAACTTAATTCTTAATTTACAATCGTTAACTGTCATTAATGTAACACTTGCATCCACTCAATCTTTTTTATCATTATAAAACGGTTAAAGGTCATTTTTTATCAAAAAAAAAATAAATATTTAAACATTTCCAACAAAATTGTACTAGTTAGTTAGCAACAATGAATTATCAGCTCAAAATAATAGAGACGTACTCTACATATAAAACAAAATTGAAATATATATATATATATATATATATATATATATATATATATATATATATATATATATATATATATATATATATATATATATATATATATATATATATATATATATATATAGAAAAAAAACAAAACATATAGTTATATTTTCATATTTTGCCTACCTCGTAATAAAATAGAGGTTGTGTTAAATGAAACGTCCTAGAAAAAACCAAGTTAACAAAAAAACACTTGGCTTTTGACGAAATTCACTTTTGTAATAATTATAAATAGAATTGCTGTTAAATCATTACATTTAATCTGCATCGTTCCATTACCGCATTAACATACTTTGGTGTAATATACATTTTGGGTATGTAATATTAAAGTCTTTATAGTAATGAAAATAACAATATGATGTACGTTTATTTTTGGGAGAAATGAGAACAAGTAGTAAATAATCACTCTGCTCTCCACTTAGTTAATAAAAGAGAGACGCTATATTTTTTATTATATTTTATATTTCTTCTCAAAACTTTTGAAATAAACTTTTACTAGTTGTTTAAATTGGTTATCATAGTTTTTTTTAAAACTAATTCTATACTGATTTTTGATATTAAACGTAAAAAATATAGTATGGTGGCCTTCCTTTTAAAGCGACTACCTATCTCTATCGCACACACTGTAGTGTGTGAGTAACGTGATAGTTCGAATAAGCTTACTACAATAAATTGCACAGTAGTTCGTTAACAATGTCATGTATTTTGTTTGTAATTATTTATACAAAAATAATTAAATAAGTCGGTCTTCTTTTACTGGTCTTTATATATATATATATATATATATATATATATATATATATATATATATATATATATATATATATATATATATATATATATATATATATATATATATATATATATATATATATATATATATATATATATATATATATATATATATATATATATATATATATATATATATATATATATATATATATATATATATATATATATTCTCGCAATTTGATTTCTAAAAATCCTCCCCAATGTTCCTCTACACTCCCTATGGACCCGGACATGTCAAATTTCAATTCGCAGCATAATTTCAGCTATGCGTCTGTCTATCTGTCACTCGGTGACTCCTCAGTAACGAAAGACTATATCCATATACTTCTAACATAAGGTATATTACTTATTAAATGAATCATAATCATAGTATATATTATGTTTATGATTAATTAATAACATATACAAGTATGTCAGAAGCAGAGGCGACCTCAGAAACTAGTTAACAATTGAAATTCAACAAATATATTATATTTTAAATTAATCTTGTATTGCACTTGGAGTGCTATTTATGATTTCATAAGAGTACTTCATTTGCAGATTCATAATAACGTTTGTTAGAAAATTAGTTTTTGCGTAAGTATTTTGTATGAATTATTAAATGACCCCACAATATACTATGTTTTAATCAAATTATAATAAAATTCTATAATGTATATTTACGTAAAATATTTTATTTTTTAAACAATTTTGCTTTTTGACATAGCAGTTATAGGTAATGCTCTGATAATAATGTAAGAGCAAGTGTCACGCCAGTTAACACACAGTACGGGAAAAGGCAGAAAGTAGAGAAGGGTATTAACGGGTAGAGGGTCTAAACACTATGTTCCTATAGCTTTTTTATAGTTCTCTGATACAGAGTATGCACTGGTAGAGACAGGTTATATCTTCTCATTCAACACTGCCACATTTCATACATAATGACAGTTGAAGGTGTAATACGTATTAGGTACAAGCAGGTCGTTAAAGACAGACAAAGCTCCATCGTCAAAGGGTATCAAAATAATTAGACAGCAAGTTCAATACTAACTTCTCTCTTAAACATAGAAGCATATATATATATATATATATATATATTCCCGCTTTATCCCGCACATGGCAAGGTAGGCAGAGGGAACTGCAGGAACCTAGTGTTAAGACACTCCGTTGCTTAGTCACTGCTTTCTCCGTCCCCAGGTGGAATGGAATTGTTAATTTATGAATGATTATCTCATAATACAGGCGTTAGCGGTCATAACATCAAAAATAGTTTAAACATACAAAAGAATCATTTTCTGACCTTTCTCGTATAAATGTTAATTATAACGCAGCGTAAAGCCAAATCGAAGTACGTATAACGAATTATATTCCGATAAAGAGGCGTATCGCGTCAAAAAACCGGTCCAATCTATTATTATTGAATCTGTTAGACACTGTTTAAATACCTTGGTTGGTACTCTGTTGCTATCGATTGATATTAATGTGAGTTTAAATTATAAAACGGCACGTTTCAGCACGCAATCTCTGTCAGTTCCCTACCCAACACGAGGTTGACTCTACTTACCCAGCTGTGAGACAAATACAGCGAGAAAGTAAAAAAATTAACAGAAATATATATATATATATATATATATATATATATATATATATATATATATATATATATATATATATATATATATATATATATATATATATATATATATATATATATATATATATATATATATATATATATATATATATATATATATGTATAGGACATATAAAATGTTAATTTATACATAAATGGCTCAATAAATGAATGTAGTATAGATACTATAATTGAATAAGTAAACTGGCGATTGTTAACACTTAGCGACACGCCAGTTACTACCCAGTGGGTAATATCATAAACCAATTTTAACAAAAATCAAAATTAAAAATATTTTTTTCAAGTAGGTATCATATATGGGTGCGCTTATGCACGTAAATTTTTTTTCTACTACCATTTCGGAAAGGTGCTTTGTCATGGAGGTGAAGAAAGGCAGGAACTCCTCAGCACATTTTTAAAAAAATAACAATTTAACATAAATTAAAGGTATTACACGTGTTAAACCAGCCTGAACGGAACTGGTTGCAAAACTTAGAAGAAGAATATATTTTTAACCCAATTTTGGAACCTAATTAAAATCTAAAAATAAGTGGGAAAAGCAGCTCTTTACACCTAAACTAAATATAATTTTCTCTTTAAACTTAAACTATATAAAGTCTTTAAACTATATTATAGTAACAACTTCGTTATATTTTTTTTTTTAATTTTTATCAGCCAAAGTTACAACGAAAATGTCATCTGTAAATCAATATGATAAACGCCCTACATCACACCTATTAAGGTATAGTTAAGCTAATTAGTATATTACTTCGTATATAAATTACAATTTTTTATTATAAATTAGAAAAATAATTAAGTCTAAAGTTGTTAAGTAATTATTTACGTAATAATTTTGTCGATATCCGTCGATTTTTATAACCTAGTCAAGTAGTAGTAACCAATCAGCTGTAATCAATATGTAAACGATATTTCATCAAAGAACTGTTGATTTTCTAGTCGGCTCTTCTCATTAGAATTTGTTTTTGATGAAGTTATGTTAATTTTCTGTTCACTGACACGTCAACGTACTATTTTAAAAGTACTAGTGATGGCCTAATCAAATAAAGAAAATGTTGATTTCATTTGATTACACTTGATTAGTCTAGTAATCAATTTGATTTGTATCATAAAATATCATATATGTCATATTATATCAGATACTAAGCCAGTTTTATAAAAATATAGAGCATTTTAAACAACGTGTAGATAAAGATTGTGCGATAAAAGCGGACTCTAATCGAATTATTGAATGGATTTTAAAATGAACACATCTTTCTATGTTATTTTAAAATAAAGCTTATTCTTACATTTACTATACAATATGTCATTTTATTAAGTTTAATGCATTTAACATAATCGTAATTAGTATTAGTGAGTATTAAAGAAATCTTTTAAATAGGCGTTTATATATCTCGTCCAGTAATAATTAAACATTACGTTATGCCTAACTGTACGTTGTGACGACATTTCTTAGTAATACACTATTTGTATAACATATTTATAAAAGATAACAGAACTTTTAAGGAAAATATTTGAGGACCGTCATGGCGTAGCGACTGCTTACAGGCAGTAAGCGACATTTTGTGGGTTCCTATTCCATGAGGAAAAGATGGACTTTTTGGACATTCTCATTTCCTTCGCTCTGGTAACTAAGCAAAGCGCGGCGTTCAGTTCCGCATCCACTAAGTATGTAATGCCTCGAAAAAGGTGGAAAGCAAGGAATGGAGTGTCCTAACACTAGGTTCTTCCGGTTCCTACGATTCCCTCTGCCTCCTCTGCCATGTGCGACATAAAGCAGGAAATAGAAAAGGTTAAATTGACTTTAGAATTTCCTTTTCTAAATACAATAACCAAACGTATAACATTCTAATTAACGAATTTGTAACAGACCAGATAAGACCGCAATCGGCAATCTTCGTCCTCTATACATTTTTGATTACTTCATATTTGTGTTGTCCGTCTGTCGCGAGCGTTAATAGAAAATTAATGAAACTTCTCGCAGAAGAAAATTAAGTTTGGATTTAGATATCGATCTGGTCATAATTAAATTGTTAAATGTAACGCGATACTACGAGAGTGTTTGAGTATGAGATAGCAGAGAGGTACTGGCACCAAAAGGAGGAAACTATGTTTATAAGAGAATAGGATAAATTGAAGAGGATAACGTGTTCAATATGGAATTGAACACGTTATCGTTACGTTGAATACTATAAATTTTATTTTTTATAAAAACTAAGTAAGTAAGGGGAGATCTCGGTTGATTTTCGAAAACACAGTATCGAAGATATTGGAGGAAGGTCACGTGAAAAACATGAGGACTCTCCGGATAACAGGTATGAAGAGGTTAATGACAATGGACGAGGCGGAAGAGGTATGCAGGGACTGACTACCCCGCTAGGAATAAAGAGTGAATATATGTATGTATGTAAATAATTCATTAAAAAAATTAATATGTACTAAAAAGAATGCAAATACTTCAAAGTGGTTTCCGTGTGAAGTAGATATTCAATGGTGGGATTGTTACATTCGTGTATTGTGCTAACGTTCCCTAAAGATGTTTACAGATTGCAGGCGGCCATAATTGTTGTGCCTCTCTATTATATCTCTAACACGATCTGAAACTTAGATATTTATGTATATATATATATATATATATATATATATATATATATATATATATATATATATATATATATATATATATATATATATATATATATATATATATATATATATATATATATATATATATATATATATATATATATATATATATATATATATATATATATATATATATATATATATATATATATATACATAAAGAAATAAAGAAACTAATGCTATAACTTATTCAAATAAATATATGTTAATAACACGAAATGTTCTGATATTTCCAAAGAAATTTCCTTGTTCGCTCCTCTCGAGAAACTATTGAAAGAATCCCTGTAACTTTACCTTCTTACATTTTAAGTATTACAAAGTAGCTTGTGATTTTAAAATGTTGCAAAAGAAATATGCAAAATAAATACTATGACCCAACCAGACGTCGGGACGGTACAAGGTGTGTTTAACAACTAATGTTAGTATAAAATACAAGGAGAGAGCCTCGGCTTCGCACAGATAAAATATTTAAAAGTAATTTTGAAATATAATATATGTAGGTTAAATTTTACCCATAGTATTGTTGTGTCGCGAGGCGTAGTCTGCCTGTTAACGCGACGGTTTGTGGGTTCGATTCCCATGAGGAGATGGATTTTATAATTTTCTTCGCTCTGGCAGCTAAGTCAAGCGCGGCGTTGAGTTCTGTCACTCAACACGCAATGCCTTGAATAACGGCGGAAAGTTGGTAATAAAATGTCTTAACAATAGGTTGCTATGGTTCCTACAATCGTAGGTTATTCTGCTATGTGCGGGATAAGGCGTGAAGCGATAAAAAACAATTATCCACTTCTCTTTATTTTACAATGAAAAGAAGCCTATGTTACTTCTTGGGTCTTAAGAAATGTGGAGACCATTTCAAATTCGTCAAATAGGCCCTGTTGTTTTCGACCTTATTCAGTACAACTCAACAAAAATATAAAACTCTCCGTCTTATAATATTATAGTATATAATAATAATAAATAAATAAAGTGTCGAAACACTCTTCACTTAGGCTATATAGAAACAATAATTTAACAAAACAAAATAAACATTTTTGGGCACTGAACCAGTTACTATCGCATATATACGTGGATGAGTGTGTGTAATATATATGTACCTATGTATAAAAGCGTAACATAATCGAGATATACATACTTTTGTTAATTTAAATTGATTTTCCTAGTAAAATGTGTCAAATGGATTAGTATCGGGCGTGCAGTCGTATCGCTGCGCTGCGGTAAATTCGTTTCGTTAAGTTTACGTGTCCTTTTGTGAGACGTGTGTAGGCGTTTTATAGCTTATATTACTCTTTTACGACTTAATTTCTGTTAACTACTAATATTAATAATGAAATTTACTAATTAAATAAATTTATTTATAGGTACTTATTGACATATTTTTTGTAGACCTTACTATATATATATACAATATATATTGAATATGTAATAGGTTTACTTCGTTTCATATGATTAGATCGCTTTTAAAAACACGAAGTGCATAGTAATACATACCTAACGAGAACGTATCGCCAAACGCTGCGGTCCCTGCATACCTCTTTCGCCTCGTCCACTTTCATTGACCTCTTCATAATATGTTTCTTCTAAGTGATGTATATCCTTTTTACTTGACCTTCCTACAATATCGATAGTCAATTCTCGCCTTTTCCCAAAGTGTCCACCTTAGCATGTTCTTCTTAAGTTTTGAAACATTCTCCATTAAATATAATACCCTAATAAATGAAATCTTATACAGTATTGATACAAGGAACCCCAACCAATACGTATGAGAACCCATAAACTCCTCATTACTTCACATATCCCTCTCTATAACTAATCTGCGTATTGTTCCACTGCGCCATATCAACTGTTTGTAGATGTACTCGTGTACTGCAACATATTCAAACTTCCCTTCAATTAAGCAAGAATACGTTTAATACTGCAATCTCCTTTGATTCGCTGCAATTTAATGCACTAATGTAAGAGCATTTTCGATTTAAACGATGAAAGCCTTAACACTGCCATTATAAGACGTATATATATATATATATATATATATATATATATATATATATATATATATATATATATATATATATATATATATATATATATATATATATATATATATATATATATATATATATATATATATATATATATATATATATATATATATATATATATATATATATATATATATATATATATATATATATATAAAGTGGAAATATAGCTACCATCTCTATGTAGTTGTCAAACTTAACAAAACAAAAGTAGTTCGCGCCGGTTCAAACTAGTTTCATCTAGAATTAACTATACTTTTGGTTAAATCTGTATATTGAAAATATTAAGTTATATTTAAAAAATAATTTATTAATTAGCGATATTGCATGAAAATAGGTTCGTATAGGCCTAAAATAGTTTTGTACCAAGTACTTGAACGTATATAACAACGTCAGTTAGCAACATAACGTAGCTGAATGCTCTTAACACTCAGTTCACTTTCCACAACGATAAAAAAAAAAGTAAAATACTTTATCGGCATACTATCGTGGGTCGTAAATTAACATTTTTTACATAACAACGTGTTATCAATGAAACACAGTGACCTATTGTTCTCGTGTTGGCACCTGCGATAAATTACAAGAGGTTTTTAATCAATATGATAATGGGAGGTCGATTTTGATAATCTTCTTCTTTATTTTTATCAATCAATTGCAACACTGTAAATATATATATATATATATATATATATATATATATATATATATATATATATATATATATATATATATATATATATATATATATATATATATATATATATATATATATATATATATATATATATATATATATATATATATATATATATATATATATATATATATATATATATATATATATATATATATATATATATATATATATATATATATATATATACCGATTCATAATTATCTTTTAACCGATCACGCCCTCTGCTCTCGGTCATACGCAAAATTCTTATCAATTTTAATGCATTAAGCAAATGCAATCGCGAATTTATCGATTTTTTTGTTTAATTTTATTTTTCTTTACGAATATAATTAATAAATATAGATTGTTAAAGAATATTTTGAAGTAAGTATGGAACAAAAAATTGATTTATATTTTTAATTATTAAATATTATGGTAAATTTCTCTCTCTACTTCTCTCTCTTTCTCTACCTGTCATCAGCATCTCTCCGCTCTATTTTATTCTGTGTTATTGAGTTTCACCTAACATGTGGTGTGGTAAAAAATACATTTTTACATCACTAGTAAGTAAAATAAAGTAACTAAGTTTAAATTATTTGAATTTAACCACTCAGTACCCGATATTCGTCCACTAACTCGAGTATCTTAAAATGTACCCTAACGATTTATTCTGGCCTTCTTTTCTACCTCTAGTGGAAAGTTTTCATTTATAGACAATATGTATTTATTATCATTTACAGTACCTCTAGCAAAAAGCATAAGCGAAGTTGCATTGCATTGCGAAGTGAAATTGCATCGCGATTTGATATCACATACATATAAATATACTAAAATATGCTTTTTGTTAGGGGTGCAAGCTGACCGCTGCGGCTGGCTGGCAGTGAGTTCTTTTCACTTTATATATACGTACATAGTAATATATCTCCGTACTTATTTCATTACAAAAGTTACAATTGACTTACAAGTTACAAAGACGTAAGTAAGCCGTGGTTTTCATATGTCTTGTTAAAATTTTTCCGGGAAATACCAAATCCAGCGGGAATCCTTTATTGCAAGGCAGTAAATATGTCTCACAATTTTACGTAATTTCCGATAAAAGATTCACAAAAATCAGTTCTGCCGTTCCGGAGATTTCTTCGAATAAACTGAACACAGACAGATATATATATATATATATATATATATATATATATATATATATATATATATATATATATATATATATATATATATATATATATATATATATATATATATATATATATATATATATATATATATATATATATATATATATATATATACATATAAAATTTTATCCGTATGTATAAACAAGGACAAGCTTAATAATCTGTTGGAATGTCTCGGCTTCAGAGGAAACGCAGTATTACTGCAAATAAAGATCGACACTACAACTAAGTGCATATATAATTTTTGAAGTAGATTCTGGCTGTAAAACAACGGTCGCGGGTTCAAATCACGCTTGAGGAATACCTTCATTTTTTCTTATTTTGTTGTAGGTGCGGCGTTAGGTTCCGTTAGATATTACATGGATTCAGGCCTAAGAACATATACATATAGATTTTATTATCACACATATATTACAGTTATTGATACTGAAATATCTGAAATTTTTAAAATATTTAAGTTGTATAAAGCATATAAGAATTTCGACGCAGCATGATGAAGAACACATTGCTTAGTAGTCAGAGTACTTGCACGGTTTGCAAGACACGCGCGGGTTCAATTCCCGCTGCGTTCAAGTTTTTATATATTTTCTTTTCTTGTATACGATATTATTTATAAAATTATATTGTAATAATAATAAAAAACTTAAGCTTAACTCGAGCTCAGTCAGTAATCAAGCGCTAATTACTCGCTTAAAAATATTTCTCGGACGGAGCTAATAAGCGATTCCGAGCGTTTTTTACAAAACAAATGAAAAAAACTGACTGAACTTTGTGATGTGAATCAGAAAATACAATTTTTCAATTACTTCATCTCTACAAATTCAAATGAAACGTTCTCATTAATTCCGATTAGCAGTTAATTCCAATTAAAGTGTTGTAATAAACTCCATTAAAAACTTAGTGTTATATATAATTTATTTATTATAATGTAACCTTACATATTTTTACTAAATGTTACGGAGAAAGTGGGCGGAGAGAATTTTCTATTACTTGCCATATACAAATTTTTTTAAGCTTCACGCTATGTCCTGCACATAGCAGGGTAGGCAGAGAACCTAGTGTTAAGACACTCCGGTCTCCGTTTATATAATAATGATCTACTCCTAATATTGTGACATTATAAATTAAATATTATAACAGTATATAAATATCTCTCCACACTCTACGTCTTTTAGGTACATTTGTCACAAATTCACACAATAGAATAAAATGAATAGAATACATGGCTTTAAAAATCACTTTCAATTTGTAATTAACAAAAATAAGTGGTTTTCAATTTTCAAACGGTATATATCTTTTAAATTAAAACTATCGATCTTTCTAAAGTTTGTATAAGTTTATTAAAGGCTCGTGTATTTAACGTCCGTGTCTGTAGCCTCTACGAGTACAACGTGACACAGTTACCTATGAAGAGAAATTCAATTTTCACGGCAGTGGACTCTTCAAGCAGTATGTTATATACTTGGAAATAACGTACGATAACGAGATTAATATAGAAATCACTTACTCACTTTTTTGTTCGAGGAATTTTGTCCCTAAAGCCTCTTGTTATACCTTCGGTTATATACAATAGCTTTGTGGTTACTTAAATTTTCTCTTACTCTTTATTTTAGTCTGTGATAAAGAACGTGTGGCTTAGTAGTAGAAGAACGGACACAGTTAGCACGACGTGGGTTCGAATTTATACGTTTTTTTTTACCACGTGGCAAAATAGTAAAATCTGAACGATTTGGGACTACAAGTGTTTAAAACATTTGTATTAATCTGATAATTATTATTGACGTGACAGTAACTAGCATGCCTCGATTAAAATTGATAAAATCAATTTATCGAAATATCTTGATTAGGTATCAATTTTCGAATTAAAAACTAAAAATACACATGGAACATGTGTATAGAATAATTTAATATAGGAATTTAACTAAAAATCTTTTAATGTACACTATTGTTTTCAAAATCAATATTAAATTTTCGTCAAACTCTCCCTTTTCTCTTTTCTCTACAATAAAAAGGATATATATATATATATATATATATATATATATATATATATATATATATATATATATATATATATATATATATATATATATATATATATATATATATATATATATATATATATATATATATATATATATATATATATATATATATATATATATATATATATATATATATATATATATATATATATATATATATATATATATATATATATATATATATATATATATATATATATATATATATATATATATATATATATATATATATATATATATATATATATATATATATATATATATATATATATATACAGATGAAAGTGTTATAATAATAATTGATATACTAATTTGTCATGTAACCCAATAGTTATGTAAGTATCAATCCCATTATAGGCCGGTCAATTTAGACATAAAAAAGTGGTAAAATAACAAAAATTCCCGGAAAGCCAAATATTGGTGAAGACCTATAGTTTATCATTACGAATCATGTTTTAAAAGTCCCCATCGATCCTATGTGTGCTTAAAAAGTTATTCGAGGTCAAAGATCAAAATTTGAGGTTATTTGGATTTTGCTTGAAAATGGTGAGTTTTATCTATAAAAACTTCAAACCAAAATTGTAGATCTTAAAATTATCTACAAAAATGGTATCAGTGATTTTTTTCCTAACAGTTACCATTCCTGAGATATCGCGATTCTAAGAGTCATACTATACATGATATGCACACATTTCCACACCACCAGTGAGATAGTGTACTTGGCGCGTTTTTTTACCGTGGTTTCCGTTTTCTTTTACTTTCAATCGTATTTTTATAGTTCTGTCATCTAAACCTACATCTCGACAAACATTACTTAATTCATCCAACGAAAACTGACAATCATCACTCGTTTCTAAGAATTGAAAAATTATCTCCAACGCAGAGTTTATAGTTTCATCTTGTGGACGGCCAATTTTACCACCAGTATTAGGTTTTAAGAAAGATTTGTAACAACTATCATGGTATTTTGCATCAGTAGTAACTAAATCATACTCAAAATTAACACGTTCAAGAACAGCCTTTGAAACATCATCAGAACGATCTTTAGCTAATTTCAACAGTGATTCTTTGAATTTTAGTGTAGTCATGCAAGAATTTTTTTTCGAAGATGCTGTGCTTTCTTTTTCTCAGTTTCTTCATTGGCTTCATTGCCACAAAATAAAAAATATTTTTTAAAATAAAAATTTGATTCACTTACTCGCGTTTTAGTACGAGGTGGACTTATTTTTGAAGTACTAGCATGTTTATCTTCACCTTGTCTTTTCACTGCAGAAATTGAAGTTTTTCGGGTATATGATTTTCTGCAATCCACGTGTATTGTAACGAAACCTACGGACAATAGAATAGCCCGATGTTTTTCAAGCCGTGCATAGAGGAAATTCAGTTAGGGACTGGCTACCATTAGAATAAATGTTTTTAGGATAGTACAATAACAATAAAAGAGAAACAAATAAGTATTTATACTTGTATTAAATGCCTAATATGTATTGTAGGTATATACGTGGCTTACAAGTGCATATCATTTACATATAATATGACTCTTAGAATCGCGATATCTCAGGAACGGTAACTGTTAGGAAAAAAATCATTGATACCATTTTTATAGATAATTTTAAGATCTACAACTTTGGTTTGAAGTTTTTATTGATAAAACTTACCATTTTCAAGCAAAATCCAAATAACCTCAAATTTTTACCTTTGACCTCTAATAACTTTTGAAGCACACATAGGATCGATGGGGACTTTTAAAATTTGATTCGTAATGGTAAACTATAGGTCTTCACCAATATTTGGCTATCCGGGAATTTTTGTTATTTCAAATGTCTATATTGACCGGACTATTAGTTAAAATTTATTTTAGTAAAGAAACCTTTATTTATATGTACTAGTATTTTATATGTGAAGTTGGTTATAAAACTTAAAACTTTCATAATGAATTTACTTTAGAGGAAGAACCTGTATATGAAGTATCTATCTTTTTTTACGTAAAACAAAGAGCTTTTCTCTCCATTTTCCGTAAAAAAATCATTTTAAAGGCATTTTGCCACATATTATACGCTCGTATGACACTTGCTTATAACTATTTGCGAATTGATCGATTCAGGGGCTCTAAAAAGGAAGTGCTTAAGTCCATCCTGTTTGTAGTGTAATAGATGTAAACCTTCTACAAATCATTTGAAAGGTTCTTCTTTGCTTTCTTATGGAATACATATCAATTAGAGCTTAACGAAAGTACTACAAAATACAAGTAACATTTAAAGCAGTAGAAATTACATAAAGCCAGACATATATACACTCATATATATATATATATATATATATATATATATATATATATATATATATATATATATATATATATATATATATATATATATATATATATATATATATATATATATATATATATATATATATATATATATATATATATATATATATATATATATATATATATATATATATATATATATATATATATATATATATATATATATATATATATATATATATATATATATATATATATATATATATATATATATACATATATATATATATATATATATATATATATATATATATATATATATATATATATATATATATATATATATATATATATATATATATAAATATATATATATATATATATATATATATATATATATATATATATATATATATATATATATATATATATATATATATATATATATATATATATATATATGTGTGTGTGTGTGTGTTTGTGTAGTACAATTGCATATATTTATTTGGATCAGTTACTTAATATCACCATGTAGAAATACTCTCATTTAACAGACCTGTACTTCAAGATATAACGTTAGGATCTTATTAGTATTCCGGTGGTAGCCCCTTCACTCCCGTCGTCGTTTACCAGAGAGCTAGGCGTGCATGTGTACACATACAGTGTAGTGTCAGTATAAGTTTGGAGTATCTCGCTATTTTTTCCATATTAAATATTTACGAAGAGTAAACCTCGCCTCGGCCGTAAACTCCACTGTCATGAATCACCAGAGCTCCTTTTGCCCACAAATGTGTTTTATAGTGTACTGAAGTTTTATTGATATTCGATAATTTACTTAAACATAGCAAAATGGTAACAAATTCTCGATTCGGTTGTAGGTTTGATTTCCAATTAAATGCAATATATTTTTTTATTAATATTAAACTGTATATAGTGTTTGAACACTACCTGTTACAGACATATTGAAGAAAGGGAAAGAAATTGAGAGGTTTATCACTAAATTTACAACCGATTTACCAAGAAATCACTGCTAAAAATATAAACCTTAAAAGTCTTCATATATAGTGAGAAGAATTTCTTTAAAAACACATTAATTGTTTTCTAAGCCGTGTACGTCTACGTTTTTTAACGCAACGTAAGTTTTACGTTTTAAGTTTGCCAACTAGATTTTTACTTTGATCGTAAACCATGACGAGGTCGCCGCTGTGGTGACGCTGCGTGAAGTGTTGGTACCGTCATAATTGCCACCTCTTAGATACATTTTAAAAAGGCAGGAAAATACACTGAGCTACGAAAGTAAACACGCAAACCGCTCTCAGGGAAAGCGAACTGATTTAAAGGTACGGACGAGTGCTGAAAGGAGGAAGCAGGTTCGATATTTTTGAATATTTCAATATATAAACACATGTATGCATATGTGTGTATGTGTGTGTGTGTGTGTGTGTTTTATTAAAAGTTATATCAAGATTTAAAAAAAAATGCAGTACAAAAAAAAACATTTTAGATCTTTATCATTAGAGTTCTGAAAACGATTTAAATAATATTATATTCATGTCAAAACCTATTGTCATACGTATAATACCCTACTCTCCATCTCTCTGTATTTCTCTTCACTCACTGTCTAAATAACATAGACGCAAAGTGAAGACTAGTATGACACGCATACGCCATACCTAATCTAGATGTACCTACTTATACGGAAATTGTTCAATTTTACTTATATCTTACATGTATATAGCTTAGCTAAGATATCATAGTGACAAAACACTCTATTTTCTCTAAACCTAGTGACCCAATATTCCGTTCCATTTGAATTTTCATACATTTCAAGACACTTCGTGCAACACGCGTACACTTAGAAAAAACAACTTAAATCTAAACAAATCATATCGATATCGCAAAAACAGTGTTAAATTTAAATAATTTTAATGTCGACAGCTTTCATAAAATAGTACGGGCTTCCAGTGTAGTACATTTTTGTATCTGGCAAGCTCGCGTAAAACGATGCGGTGTAACCCGCTCGTGAATTATTTACACGTCCCATCCAAGAAGTTGGAATCGGCAGAATTAAAACTTAGCCAACTTTCATATTTCACCTACTTATGTTGTTTTACTTGTTTCAGCCCATTTAGCTATTTAATTAATAAAAACCACCTAAATTTTGTTACGGACGATGTTGAGGCGTGGAATTGTTATTATCTCAGCAAGAGAGTGGATGTTGTACTATGGAATTCAAACTCGTTTAATTTACTCTGGTGAAATACTTTAGAATTTGAGTGAAAAATAATTTTATACATTTATTGTTCTCTACATGGATTCAGTGATTGTCAGTGGTGATAAAAAGAAGATTACTTCACGCTTTATCCCGCACATGGCAGGGTAGGCGGAGGGAACTGCAGGAACCATAGGAACCTAGTGTTAAGACACATCGTTGCTTAGTCCCTCCTTTCTCCGTCCCTGCTTTTTCCGTCACTGCTTTCCACCTTATTCGAGGCATTGCGTGTTGAGTGGCGAAACTCAACGCCGCGCTTTGCCTAGTTTCCAGAGCGAAGAAAATGGGAATAGAAAATTCCATCTCCCCCGAGTGGGAATCAAACCCACAAACTATCACGTTTACAGGTTCTGCATCACGACAGTCTTCGCAAAGAATATTAAGGTATATTATAAAACTAAAACACTCCCCTATACAGAATCCTTCCGATTCATCACGCACACAAATCGACCATCTTGCTTTTTCTAAGTAATATTTATAAGAGGATAGCAGTATAAATATGATGCTAGGCATGAGCTTTAAAATAAATTGACTTGGTTTAGGAATGCGTACCGCGTAAACAGCATCCCGATATAGAGTAAAGCGTAAAACGTATTAACGTTATTCACTTCCGAAGCAAGTCGCTGTAAATCTATATATAAAAGATTTATATTATTTTTTTTAGATATTTTATAAATAAAGATATATCTAAAAAGCATTGTATCTTCTTATTAGTAAATTGCAAGTGATAAAAAATATAGTAAATGCTTTGAAAATTACCTAAAAGTTCACTATACATTATTAAAAGCTGCTCAATCTTTATCTACTTGCTATAAAAATCCTTTGAGCGTCATTCTCTAAAAGTACAACAATGGCGTTAATATATATAAGCTTAGCAATATATATATATATATATATATATATATATATATATATATATATATATATATATATATATATATATATATATATATATATATTGCTAAGCTTCGTCGTGGCGCAGAGGCGCAACGTCTGCCTGCAACGCGACGATTACTGGGTTCGATCCCCAGTCGGAGAAGATGGATTTTTCTACTTCCGTTTTCTTCGCTCTGGAAAACTAGGCAAAGCGCGGCGTTGAGTTCCGCCACTCAACACGCAATGCCTCGAAAACGGCGGAAAGTGGGGACGGAGAAAGCAGGGACTAAGCAACGGAGTGTTTTCTTATTTTTCAGGAAAATTGATTTATATATACCAACTTTTATATACAACAGTATAATTCATAGCTTCTTGGTGCACTTGTACTAAACACAATTATGCTAAAAAATAGGCGGAATTTTCAAAGAGCTTTTGAAGCTTTCTTATAATGTAAGCTCGTAATATTGCCCATTAAATTCATAGTTCGGATATATTATGTAAATTTTTATTCAAGTGCAAGTATGTATGTACTTCATGCATACCTCACACATATACGTATGTATGTATATGTATGTATGCATGTATGTACGTATACGTGCAGCAGCCTACGTTGCCATCGTATCGTACATGCCAA
>JAZFAU010000017.1:320000-432500 GCA_037178615.1 Dione vanillae
GAAAACATATAAAAATTTGAACGCAGCGGGATTCGAACCCGCGCCCTCCTGCGAACTGTGCAGGCGCTCTCACCACTCACTAGGAGGGAGCGAGTTCGAGTCCTGCTGCGTTCAAGTTTTTATATGTTTTCTTTAAGTATTTTTTCTATCCTCAGTATGGATTAACACTTTAAAATTCATAAAAATAAGATGAATAGATATTAAAAATAACTTTAATATAAGAAAGTAATATAACACCTTATAATTTTGTCTAATTAATTTTTGCTAATTTAAATATAAGCTTTTAAAAGGGTAGAGCTTAAATTACACTAGAAAATATTTTGCAACTCCTGCTTAGCTACTACATTATGCACAAAAATTGGCATGTACGATACGATGGCAACGTAGGCTGCTGCACGTATACGTACATACATGCATACATACATATACATACATACGTATATGTGTGAGGTATGCATGAAGTACATACATACTTGCACTTGAATAAAAATTTACATAATATATCCGAACTATGAATTTAATGGGCAATATTACGAGCTTACATTATAAGAAAGCTTCAAAAGCTCTTTGAAAATTCCGCCTATTTTTTAGCATAATTGTGTTTAGTACAAGTGCACCAAGAAGCTATGAATTATACTGTTGTATATAAAAGTTGGTATATATAAATCAATTTTCCTGAAAAATAAGAAAACACTCCGTTGCTTAGTCCCTGCTTTCTCCGTCCCCACTTTCCGCCGTTTTCGAGGCATTGCGTGTTGAGTGGCGGAACTCAACTATATATATATATATATATATATATATATATATATATATATATATATATATATATATATATATATATATATATATATATATATATATATATATAACTTAACTACGCTTCAATTATATAAATTATATTTTGCATATTAAATTAAAAGACACATAATAAATCAACTCACGTCAAAATACTAGATATTTAGAAATCGCTCGAACTAACCAGTCGCATATAGTGTATGTCGGCGCTAGGCCAGGGTTTCGTTGTGCAGAGTCTGTTTTTCATAATAAAATAACAGAGTGGTAGCAAATGGTTTATTCTCGTACAATAGTTAATACAGAAGTGAGTCATGATACATAATTTATTTAACAACTGACATTTTCTGTTCAATATTCAAAATTATCATAAAGAACTTAACATTGCAAATAGGTTTTATTAATTAAACATTAATTTCAATACTAAATATTTTTTAACAATAAAATCATAAAATGTATATTGATTTGCGCCCATATGTACGTACTAAAGTACTTGCGCGGTATTCTCTAATCAAAATTATTGCGTTCACAATATGACCGCGTACGTCGAAATCATTGTATGGATTTCAAAAGCCTATGTTAATCGACAAAGGCGTTAATGAATGTTTCTACATTCCCCTGTTACTCATTCATTATCCTGATATGTATATATATATATATATATATATATATATATATATATATATATATATATATATATTTGATGCAACCTTGTTAAAAAGTAATACAGTGCAAAGTTTCAAATTTCACAGTTTCAGCTATTCATTGACATTTGAGTGCATTCAGCTGTAACTTGCACGACTGGCACGTTTTGTTAAATAGTAAGGTGAAATTGTTCATAAATTTTATATACCTACCTACCTACCTACCTACATACATGCGTAAATACATTCATACATACATACATACATACAGAAGAAACGAAAGAAGAATTACATAAAAAAATGATAGACCATTGTATCGCAGTAGCTTAGTTTTTGACTGCAAAGGTTGTGAATTCCCATTGTAGGAGAACTGACCATTTTTACTTAAAACACGATGTCTCGAAAACCGTTCTCTCTGCCTACCTTTATATATATATATATATATATATATATATATATATATATATATATATATATATATATATATATATATATATATATATATATATATATATATATATATATATATATATATATATATATATATATATATATAGCGAAGCCCGAGGTTACGGAAGTCTCGAAGAAAAGTGAATGTCTTGACCAATACCGCACAAGTGGCATTTAATTTATTTATAACTAAAACATTTACTTTTGAACCTTTAAAAACAAGATTGATATTTATTTCTTTTTATTTCAAGCATTTATATATATATATATATATATATATATATATATATATATACTTTTTCATTTTACATAGATATATTACAGGTATTCCCGTTTCTGGCTTTGTCATAATAGCTACCATCTTCCCACACTCGCTAAGAGAAGAGAATAAAATAAAAATATATAAACACAAAAATCTATATCATTTAAATTTAAACTATACTATACTATATGTAGAATACAATCAATTATTTTTATACCACAATAGATGTAAAATTAATTTAACTTCAGTATCTAAAGTTAGCAACGTTTGTAATTAGCGTGTAGACTGTTAACTACACACTGTAGTTGCTCTACGTAATATCACTAGAAAGTATTGTAGTTAAAGTGGATTTACCTCTACAGGAACTAGCGCTTCGAGTGTTACAAAACTTGCGAAACAATAGTTCTATTGGAAAGTTGAAAAACGTTTTAAAATTTACTTTTTCTAAAGAAAAATGCAAGAAAGCTAAGATGTACGTGAGTGGTCAGGGATGCAGGTCGCAGGTCAATAGGTTACATTCAAACGATTTACACGATACAAGTATAGCATAGCCCGTCCTGTAAAAGCGTTTCTTCGGACCAGAGCTTACTAATATTATAGCTTTTAACCAAAAAAGCTCTATTTAAAAAAATACCAAATTATATGTATATATATTACAGATATACAAATCACATCGGATATGGAGTAACTCGCCCTACGAAATTATATTAGAATTAATATACGAATAATATTCATATAAAATACATTTAAATTACCTCAAATATGATTAATTTACGTTCAATTTGAAATTACAAGCACATACATACATACACACATACATACACATACACATATACTCATATGTAGAAATTCTAAGAGCATTGCATAACCATTTCGTTGAATTGTCCATCGACTTAAACTTAGCTATAATTCTTCATATATGGCAAGATTTAGAGAAAGTGGTGTGGCGGGTTAAAATTTTTATACAATTTTAAACCAGGAACGAAAGAAGTCAATTCGCTTCAGCTGCATAACGTAGTCGTATAGGTCTAGGCATGTATAAGTAAAACCGCATGTTTAAATGCAATATGTAGATTTTCTACGCTTTATATCGCGTATAGTAAGGTAAACTAAGTAAACTGCAGAAACCATAAGGATCTAGTGTTAAGACACTCCGTTTCCTGCTTTCGTTTCTTTCGTACCTTTTTCAAGGCATTGCGTAGTTGCTATGGCGAAGAAAATGGAAATGAAAAATCGAATGAAAAATTTCTCGAGTGGGAATCGAACCCACAAAACATTATATTTACAGGCAGACGCTGCACTTCTGTGCCTCGACGCCTCATATATGTACTTAATTTAAATTTAAAGTCAATAAATCATCAGTCGAAAAATAGTTTGTTCAAATTGAAGCGATAGTTCTTGAGATTAGCGTGCACAGACAAACTCTTACACAAACCTTTACATGCGTGTATGTATATGCTTATTTCGAGTGAAAGTTGAAGGTATGGTCTTATGCGTTACTTTACTTAGTATGCGGTATGTCTCCTCACTTAGACTTCCTGTTACTATCTAAAAAGCGTATATATATATATATATATATATATATATATATATATATATATATATATATATATATATATATATATATATATATATATATATATATATATATATATATATATTATATATATATATATATATATATATATATATATATATATATATATATATATATATATATATATATATATATATATCGAATAAAGTCTTAAAATTAATATAAATAATAAATAAATATAATAATAATAAATAAACATATATTTTTAGTGTAAAAAGCTTTTTTATTTTATAGTTTATTCTCTTTCATTTGTCCCTTCTCAAAGTACACGCATGCTACTAACTGCTCCTGCTACGTACAGACATAGTTCAAAATTTTAAACAATATAGTCCCGCAAATAAAAGTTTTTGTGTATTTCAGTTTGGCTGTGTCTCGTTAGATCGCATTTCCCGGTCGAATGAACTTTCTATACTATGAAACTATGCTTTGAAAACTAAAAATAGAAATATATTACTTCAGCCGATATTCATTGAAGTTCCACCCACACGTTTAGTTCGCACCGTTGCGACTCAGTTGCGACCTTAGGAGGTTTTAAGTTCGATATCTATGTTGAATGCTTCTGTTTTACTAGTCATTCTCTACTAAAGTATATTGGTTCTTCGTTTCTAAAGCAACAACGGCTATATATATATATATATATATATATATATATATATATATATATATATATATATATATATATCTATATATATATATATATATATATATATATATATATATATATATATATATATATATATATATATATATATATATATATATTACTATAAATAATTAGCCAAACATATTTTTTATTTAAACCTTTTTAAAAATATTTTAGGCACCGACTTAAATAAAGTCGGTGCCTCATTTCATTAAATTATTATGTTATATTAAGTGTATTGTATTTTCTTTAACAACCAACAAATAATCAATAACTTGTGAATAATACAAAGAAAAGTCTTTAAATACGTCCACTGTGTCAAACTTCTAGACTCCTCGTCTTGCAGCTTGATGGACCGGCCACCTGCAGACTCCATAGACTACTAAGTAACTACTTGTATTCTCTATATAGCGAAGCCAATTATAAATTCCATATAAATGACCCTAGCCGAAATTCGAACCTGCAATCATCGCACTTAGTAATTCTCCATGCCACTAGACTTGAATTGTAGCTCTTCAGTTAAATGGAATGAAATGTTCGAAGAAACGAGTTTATATTTTGAGATGTGTCGAAGTCTGCTTTATATATTATTTACTGGGGTGGGACTTGAAAAATTTAGTTGCAGCGGCCTTCAGCATACAGCATCTCCCCTACTCCCCCCACCGCAAATGTGGTGCCTTTTTATCGTTTACACTTATTTTATATTTGTATATATATATATATATATATATATATATATATATATATATATATATATATATATATATATATATATATATATATATATATATATATATATATATACATATATCAACAAATAGTACCTAATAGGTGGTAAAAAGAGTGATTACTTCGTATCTTATCTACTAAGAATCTGATTAAGAACCAGTTAAAAGTCAGTCATTATTACTTTTACTAATAACACTATAACCCGCATGATACGCTTATTTTAAATAATTTTCGTTTACTTAATACAACTTATCATAGACTTCTAACTCTTATTATCTAATTATATTGTTTCAAGCGTATTAAAAGGGACTGCGCCTTGTGTCATATTAAATATTTCAAAGGCATAGAAAACAGCCTAAAACTATTAAAAAAATTTCAAGATAGCTAATTTGAAAATGACAAGTTAAACGTTACGTTGAATGAAAAAAATTGCAGATTTTATTGGATATTATTGTATTGATGACAACTTTACAACGCACGAATTACAATGTTCATTTTTTTTTAAATAAACGTTAATGTTTTTGGATATGATTCCCACTCAGGTAAGATAGATTTTCCATTTTAATTTTCCTCGCTCGGGCAACTAGGCAAAACGCGGTGTTGAGTTCCGCCACTCAACACGCAATGACTCGACCAAAGCAGAAAACGGAGAACGGTGTCTTAACACTTGATTCCTACGTTTCCTGCGGTTCCCTCTGCCTACCCACATGCCATGTGGGAGAAAGGTAAAAAAATACAAAAAATACGCTATATAAATATAGGTATTAAGGTTCTTAGATCAGGTTAGTTTAAATTAAAAACAGATATTGTCAGCGACTTAATTTTTTTTTGTTAGCTTCACGCTTTATCCCGCATGGCAGGGTAGGCAGAGAGAACTGCAGGGACCGTGGAACCTAGTGTTAAGATACTCCGTTGCTTAGTCCTTGCTTTGAGAAAGTCCCCACTTATGACTTAAATTGCATGGGCTTTAATGTCATATGTCATTTATTTCCCGTTTATTAAGACTCCCAGCTTAAGACGCGTACTGTTTGACTGGCATTTTGGATATTACAATTAAAAATTTTGCGTTAGAGATCCGTACAATATTTTCATTGCATGAATCTCATTTAAGGATGAACTAGCGCCTAGGACCCGCGATCTAAGTATATATTTACAGGGACTCCTTTGTTGCTCACCTCCACTGCCTAAGCTTCTATCTCTACATAGCCAATACAATATTAATGCCATCTGAAATTAAATTGACGTTACTTCTGAAAAGGATTTCGCTGTTACACCTCTTAAACCTACTTGTACTGTATACAAATTAATATATATATATATATATATATATATATATATATATATATATATATATATATATATATATATATATATATATATATATATATATATATATATATATATATATATATATATATATATATATATATATATATATATATATATATATATATATATATATATAAAATAACTATAAAGTTTCGCCACATCCGCCTCAACGTGCGATTCATCGTCAGAGCACGGCTAAAAGCCGAGCCGCGGTGAACAAATATGAAATATTTAGATGCGGGACAAGTCAAGATGCCGCCTGGTTACATCTACACAAATTTATGAACTACACACACACTGTCGCGGAATAAACAATGCGACAACGCTTGCAATATATATTATATGTTACACATTATATGTACATATATATACACATATATGTCATAAAAATAGGCATAATTTTCTCACTTTTTGCTCTAAGTACGTGTGTATATAAAATAAATAATTAAATAACGTCGTCGCGTTTACTTGTAAACGCGACGGTTTGTGGATTCGATTCTCACTCGGGAAAGGTGGATTTTTCTATTTCCATTTTCTTCGCTTTGAAAACTAGGCAAAGCGCGGCGTTGAGTTCCGCCACTCAACACGCAATGTGTCGCAAAGGCGGAAAGCGGGGCCGGAGAAAGCAGGGACTAAGCAACGGAGTGTCTTAACACTAGGTTCCTATACATTCTGCAGTTCCCTCTGCCTACCCTGCCATGTGCGGGATAAAGCGTGGAGCTAAAAAAAAAAATAAATACAAATATACAATAAACGATGTATTTAAGTAAAGCGTTGAATTTGTGAAAATTGCACCGGCTGTCGAAATTTAGTATTAAACTCGCTACTCATCCAGATATTGGCAACACGATAAACATTGGTAAAGTAGGAGTATTAAATCGAATCTGCTCTGGACAGCGGCTATCCTATCAAAATGTACTGAATATTCGTCGGCTTGTCAATCTGCTTTCCTATGACGAGCTTTGGGGGTGAAATTATACTGGTATTAGTATTAAAAGCTGCGGCTCACTTGGCAAAAGCTTGATCTGACGGTCCAAAATCGATTTCTGTTTGGAAAAAGTTTGTATTCTTTATGCGTTTCTTCTCCGCTCGCTAGTTACTTGATGTAAATGGAGAATGGAGAATAATAAATTTTTAAGTAGTAATTAGAAAAAATCACAGACAACACCTGTAAGAATTTTTAGGTTTAAAGATATAAGGATATGTCATTGTCAATATTAGATTTAAAAGTTACTTAGTTGTATATATATATATATATATATATATATATATATATATATATATATATATATATATATATATATATATATATATATATATATATATATATATATATATATATATATATATATATATATATATATATATATATATATATATCTATATATATATATATATATATATATATATATATATATATATATATATATATATATATATATATATATATATATATATATATATATATATATATATATATATATATATATATATATATATATATATATATATATATATATATATATATATATATATATATATATATATATATATATATATATATATATATATATATATATATATATATATATATATATATATATATATATATATATATATATATATATATATATATATATATATATATATATATATATATATATATATATATATGTGTGTGTGTGTGTGTGTGTATGTACATCATAATAATTATTAACATCAAAACTCGTAAGAAATGAACTCCAAAGCTGTATCTCCACAATGGGCGCTGCGATAACGCATTGTTGAATTTTTAAACGGACGGTTAGTGGTAGCAGATGCAAGCCAAGATACGCCAAATTTAATATTTATAGCTTAGACCTCCTTTTTGTGGGTTATGAGACATCGGGCTAAGATCTACGTCACTTACTATTATTATTGAATTAACATTTATATAGGTTTTTTTCTTAAAATATTAAAAATATATATGTATATACAATAATAATAATATAGTATAATATATACGTAGCATGCCTGGTGTATAAGCATACAAAACTATCAGAAAAGAAAACAGAGTGTCTTGACACTTGGTTTCTCTCCGTTTGCCGTAAAAACGTAAACCCAACATATAATATTTATTTAGTGAATCCTTGGTGCATCGCCCGATCTCGTCCAGCGGCCGCGTCTACTGAATTACGTTGTATGGCGAAAACCAATTCTTGATTGAATTGTTTGAACGTACCTTACATAGAGCGATTGGCGCTTGCTTCTTGAAACTCCATCTGTAAATTTATTTTCTAAAAATGAGAAGCTTTTTTTTATTTGATTATTATCGGAAATAACAAATTGAGGACCGTCGTGACGCAGAAGCTCAACGTGTGTATATTAACACGATGGCTTGAGGGTTCATCTCATCATCAGAGCTAGACAAGCCCGGCGTTGAGTTCCGCGACCCAACATGCAACGCCTCGTACGCCCTTAACATTTCTCGATTCAAAGTTAAGCTTATCAAATGTTTGATTTATCATGAAATTGATGCACAACACTAGGTTAGGGTAATACACACACTTGATCGCTATATACTCGTATATTTACAAATATATTATATTGTATTGTTTCTCCATCGTAATCAGTTAAGAGCAGAGTAGTATCCGGTTGATTGATCACTGCTCTCTTCCAATAAATATTAAATTTGATCGCCAATTCGTCCGTCACACTTAGTTGGGAGCAAATGATTTATTAAAAGAGAAGATGCATCGCTCCTTAACTCGGCTACCTACGTGACGACTGCGAGTGGAAATTCTAGCTATTTCAAATATAAATTGTGGAACGTCTGATGAAGAGCAAGTGCAACGGCGGGGAGGGAAAAAAATCCTAGTTCCTTCCCCATTTATCGTTCGCATTGCTTACTAAATGTTTTGATATTGATGTTTTTTATACTATTTGCTTTGTCTATTGTATTAAATAACGAAATTACGAGGTTTTCTTAGGTTTAGGTGTAATGTATATGTATATATATACTAAATTAAGTATTATTTTTTTGTTAAGAGAGACAAATGGTAATTGTGTAGGACAAAAATATATATATTTTTTAATTTTACACTATATACAAATGGCAGATCTACCCTGAGGAGAGGGAACCATAGGAACCATAAGAATCTTATTAGGAGGTGTTAAGACAATCCGTTTTTCGAGACATTGCGTGTAGAGTGGCGGAACTCAACGCCGCAAATTGAAAAAATCTAGATTTTCCAAATGGGAATCGAACCCCCCCATCGTGGCGTTTACAAGCAGGCGCTATGCCTCTGCGCCAAAATAGTCCTCACAGAAATATATTTAAAATTGAATTCACAACCGTCGCATACAACCTGCACTGATACACTACAACTGAACTTCTAGGGAGTAAGCCATGAGAATTTATTTTGAAATTAAATTCAAAACTTCAATATATATAATAATAAACTTACCGCACGTCCTCTGTCCGCGTGTCTTTGAACGTCTTTTGAGGACTCTCCCGTAACCCTGTTACTGAACTGCAGCTAAACGACGGAACTAAAAACAATATATCCTTGCGGCCAACGTATTTATAGTTTTAGTATTTCCTTTTTACAATCTTTATCCACAAATTTGTAGTATTTAAATATTGAGGACCGTCGTGGCGCAGAGGCGCAGTCGTCTACCTGCGACGGTTTGTGGATTCGATTCCCGTGAGGAGCAAATGAATTTTTCTAGTTTCATTACTAGAATTAGCCAAAACACGGCGTTGAGTTCCGCCAGTCATCACGTAATGCCTCCAAAAAGGCGAAAAGTGAGTACGGAGAAAGCAGGGATTAAGTAAAGGAGTGTCTTAACACTAGGTTCCTATGGTTCCTGCATTTCTCTCTGCCTACCCTGCCATGTGCGGGATAAAACGTGAAGCTAAAAAAAGTCAATTAAAATTTAAAATTACTTTCTACCACGTCACTCTTGATTTAATTCATCAAACCCAGATATTACCTAAGACAGATTTGAAGGTACTACCATCAGTCAACGTCAACGACTAGCTCATTGCGATTTTTGAACATAATTGGATATATTTAAACCATTTCCTTTCACTAATTGGAAACTATTTCAATATTCTATGAAGTGTCATAATAATTTTGGAATAATCTAAATCTCGTGTACGTCTAATTTTCTAAATTTCTAAGGCTTCACTTGTCAATGACCGGAATTAGTGTTTTTGCAGGTAACCTAAGTGCATACTGTTGTTAATAGTTCAGAGGTTATTTTATATATAGACAAATAGCTCTGCATTAGCTCCAGATATAGATGGTTATTTGAAATCCAGTTGTAAGTGAAGAATCAACTTTAATTTCCCTTTATTATTGCTGTGCGGTTGGTAATTTAGGTTTATATATATATATATATATATATATATATATATATATATATATATATATATATATATATATATATATATATATATATATATATATATATATATATATATATATATATATATATATATATATATATATATATATATATATATATATATATATATGTATATTTGGAGTGTAGGTACTAGGTACCTATATAAGACATGGTCATCGTTAAGCAAACAAGAATTTCACTTTCTACTCGTGACGACTTTCAATTGACTTTCTTGACCTCGCTTTCACGGTGTCCTGCGTCATGTGTGATTCACTTACATGAAGCTATATATATATATATATATATATATATATATATATATATATATATATATATATATATATATATATATATATGCATATATAGCTTCACAACCAATTAAGTAAACCTACTTATACTACAGCAAATGAGTATAATTGAACTTGATTACTCCTAACCTATACGTGAGACGATCCTCGGTACGGTGAGCGTCTTGTTACAAAATGACCGGCATAATATGTTACAGATCAACAAAATTATTAAAGTGTTATAAATATAAGTTACAGTAAGTCGATTTATGAGATTAGTAGTGGAACAGGTAATTATATTATTTTTTCTTTTTTTAGCTTCACATTTTATCCCTCACATGGCAGGGTAGGCAAAGGGATCTGCAGGATCCATGGAAACCAAGTATTAAGACACTCCGTTGCTTAGTCCCTGCTTTTCTTCCTCGCATTCCGCATTTTTGGAGGCATTGTGTGTTGAGTGGCGGAACTCAACGCCGCGTTCTGCCGAGCTGCCAGAGCGAAGAAAATGGAAATAAAAATCTTTTTTTCCCCAGTGTAAATTGAACCCACACACCGTCGCGTTTACAGGCAGACACTACGTCTCTGCACTACGACTCCTCTTCTATGTAATATTTAAATAATCTCACACATATATATATATATATATATATATATATATATATATATATATATATATATATATATATATATATATATATATATATATATATATATATATATATATATATATATATATATATACATATATATATATATATATATATATATATATATATATATATATATATATATATATATATATATATATATATATATATATATATATATATATATATATATATACACTATTATATATTAATATTATATACAACAGATTGAAAGGGACAAAACCTTCAATTACACGTATAAAGCAGTAGCATTGTCTCGCTTAGGTGACTCGCTAACAAAATGGCGAACCTTTGAGTTGACAACATTGTCATTGTCATATTGCTAATTATAATTTTATTGTTTAAATCACAATTAGGTGTATAACGTACAAATAGGTGTAAGGACCGTAGTGGCGCAGAGGCGTATCGTCTACCCCTAAACGCAATGGTTTGTGGGTTCGATTCCGATGAGGGGATGGATGGATTTTTCTATTACCGTTTTCTTCGCTCTGGCAACTAGGCGAAGCGTGGCGTTGAGTTCCGCCACTTAAAATATCTCGAAAAGGCGGAAAGCGGGGACCGAATTGTCTTAACACTACGTAGACAAGGTTCTTGCGGTTCCCTCTGTTAACCTGCTATATGCGGGATAATATTTTTTATACCTTCACGCTTTATCCTGTTTATAGCAGATTAGGTATAAAGAACCAAGGGAACAGTGGAAACTCAGTGTGCACCGATTCCCTCTTTTCGTCATTTTGAGACATTGCGTGTTGAGAGGTTCAACGCTGCGTTTTTCCTATTTGCCAGATTTTCTTCGTGTAGGAATCGAACCCACACACCGTCGCGTTAATAGGCAGACGCTGCAACTCTGCACCACGACGGTCCTCATCTACAAATATTTCTAATACCATATCCAGATTATATAGAGGACCGTCGTGGCGCAGAAGCGTAAGCGTCTGCCTGTAAACGCGACGGTTACTGGGTTCGATCCCCAGTCGGAGAAGATGGATTTTTCTATTTCCATTTTCTTCGCTCTGGCAAACTAGGCAAAGCGCGGCATTGAGTTCCGCCACTCAACACGCAATGCCTCAAACACGGCGGAAAGCGGGGACGGAGAAAGCAGGGGCTAAGCAACGGAGTGTCTTAACACTAGGTTCCCACGGTCCCTGCAGTTCCCTCTGCCTACCCTGCCTTGTGCGGGATAAAGCGTGAAGCTAAAAAAAAATATCCAGATTATGGTTGTACATGGTGATTTGGTTGTTGTTGTTGTAAAACATTTCATAAAAATCTGTCCAAAAGTTCAAAAGATGTGTGAAGAAAACATATAACCAAGTCTAAATATTGTATGTACGTCTGTACGTCTACACTTATTTATTGCTTTCCCGTACAAATGAATATTTTAATTACAGTTATTACATTGGGAACGGAACACATTGCAAGGATACCTAGAAAATATTGAAGGCAATAGAAACTTATTAATAATTAACCATCGTTACCTAACTCTTTATTAGTAAACATGCGTTTAATTTTAAATTAATAATAGATTTTTTTTTAATTTTTTATAACCTCACGCTTTATCCCGCATATAGTAGGAGTTTCCGCAGAGGGAACCGCAGCAACTGTGGGTACTTAGTGTTAAGACACTCTGTTCCTCTGCTTTCCACCTTTTTTGAGGAATTTCCTGTTGAGAGCAAAGAAAATGGAAATTAAAAAAACATTTTTCCTAAGTGAAAACACAAACCGGTGCGTTTAAAGGTTGACTAAGAAATATTTAAAATAAAAAAATCTAGATCATATCTGTATTTAAATTTAAAGTTAATGTTAATTGTTATTAAGGCACTAATCTCAAAAACTAGTTGCTCTCATATTAATATTATTATTATATATATTTCAATGTATTTATCAACTCAACAACTAAATGCAGCACAACCCTTAATTTTTTAGCTTCACTCTTTAACCCGCTCATAGAGAAGGCAGAGGGAACCGCGGGAAGCGTGGGAACCTAGTGACATCTAATGTTGAGTGGCGGAACTCAACGCCGACTAATAATTATTTTATTTAAATACATGGGTAAAGTCACACTTAAAAGCTAGTTATGTCATAAATATATTCTATATTTCTACGAGTTTCTCTGGTTATGTATGTAAGTATGTATATATGTATGTATGTATATATGTAAGTATGAATATATATAGAAGAAATATAAACTAAAAATATTACAAGAACACATTACGCAAAATCAATTCATAACACACCAAAAGGCACATTAAATGTTAATTAGAATTAAATCAACCGTCCGTATCAAAAGCCATTCGTCCATTTAAATTTAACCAGCATTAATTATGTTAAAATTTCTATGCTATACTATGCTATACAAGAATATCACTACTATAGTACGTTATAACGATAAGCGAGTACACGAGCTGTACTGAACAAAGGCTAGCTTAATAGCGTTTCATGCTGAATTATCTGATGCCATGCCTTGCTTAAATGTACCTATGGATAATTTACTATGAATTATAATAACATTTATGCTATGAGAATATATATATATATATATATATATATATATATATATATATATATATATATATATATATATATATATATATATATATATATATATATATATATATATATATATATATATATATATATATATATATATATATATATATATATATATATATATATATATATATATATATATATATATATATTTGTTTTATTACTGAAACAATGCAATGGTATAATTCACTTTAAATTCAATAAACAATGTTAAATATTCGATTGTTTGTGAATTGTGGATAAACTGTGTGCATATTTGTGTTAGCATTAACAAGCAATATATATATATATATATATATATATATATATATATATATATATATATATATATATATATATATATATATATATATATATATATATATATATATATATATATATATATATATATATATATATATATATATATATATATATATATATATATATATATATATATATATATATATATATATATATATATATATATATATATACTACGCCACACCACAAGCTATTCTTCTATTACGAACCAAAATCAAAATACTAAAATGTTCAAATAGAACACGAAACAAAATATTGATTTATTGGAAAATGAAATGACTTTTATAATATATTTACTTTCTATCTTGCAGCAGTGCTCGAAGAGTTTAAATTCTATGAAGTCGCTTTAAAAAATACAAAAGATAATCCAATTTCATTGCGAGTCTTTTGGATTATGAATGCTGGTCATAAATAGAAATAAATGCATATATACACTGTAATATATATATATATATATATATATATATATATATATATATATATATATATATATATATATATATATATGCTACAGTGTAGATACAGATAGGTATCTAAGTATACTGAATAATGCAAGTAGTCTTGTCGATTTCATCTTCATTTTACCATGGATCGAGTTCAAGACGTCATTCGATGCTTCCAACTGATCTCGCAATATTAGAACTGATTACACTAGCATATATGTATGATGGTGTCACAAGTGTTTCGAAATTGTGCGGAGAGAGGAGTAAGCAGTGTCTTTACACTACAGTCTACACTAGAGATAGAGAACCGTTTTATATGCTAAATTGGTAACTTTTTCATAGAATTCTAATTTGGCTATTTGAATAAGTACATTTGTATTGCCCGTCCACTTTTTTATAGCTTTCACTATTTCTCTTTGGACTTGTTTTTTTGTTATTTGAGAGGTAAATAGCTAAAGAGCTTTCGTTAAAATACTTTTCGTTACGTTTTCTTTATTTAAAATCATAATTATTTAGATATATGTTATATATCTAGACATATTTATGAAATATAGTTTAACAGACACACCTTGTAAAATCTTATCCGATTACGACTCTAAATATGCTGTGTACATACAAATATATTGTATGTACATCACTATATCCTCATACCTCAAAAACTACTCAACGTAAACGCGTTTATTTAAAAAGATTGTTAACGCATTTTCTTATAATTCTTGTTTCATTCACAATATAATATTTAAATATTATATATTTAATAAGAGAAGAAATGAAAAACACAAGTGCTAATGTTATTTCTCTTTGTTGCAGCTTAGACCGCGACCAACCGTTCACCTTCCAGATCGGCGTCGGACAAGTCATTAAGGGATGGGACCAAGGTCTATTGGACATGTGTGTTGGTAAGTTTACAGTAAATATATTACATTTTAAGATATTATTAGTTAGTAAAATAGTATAAAAGTACATCTAAATTAATTAATATATCGAATAACGTTTGAAAATTTTACTCGATTCGATTAAAAGTCGATGATAAATTAATATAATATCGATTTTTAAGAAGACCATATTTTTTGGCCATAATGTACACAATAATTAAAATTATAATAGAGTGCTACGATTTAATTTTCAAGAAAAACATTGCTTTACTGAAATTTGATAAATCGAAGATCTCCCTGTATTTATATATTTATTTGTTTTAGTTACTATTTTAATTAGCTTTCGGTTCCTATTAATTAAAAATTATACATATAAACATATCGATAACGCGGAGAGCGCAGAGTTGCTATCGACTCTTCCACATAACGCCTATCCCATAACGTCAGAATATTACAAACAACGTTAATCGAGTAACTCGAGTCGAGATTAAAACCGAGCACAATCAAGCACTACCCTACGCGGTAGCGTCCAACTCTAATAACATAAAGCTCACAGATCTGTAGCCAAATAATATACCAAAATTGATGGAGCTGGGGTAATTATAACTTGTAACAGCGCATTCTATGCAACAAGTTCTCCTTTGAACGGCTCTTTCGCGAGGCAACATCTAGTTAAATTGTACATGCTCGAACAAACTCCGTACAATAAACTAGTAGCTGTTGGAATAAATCAAACATACCCGCGCTGCTACACGGTCACGAGAAGCTGTTGTGTGCTCAAAAGAACTCTAGTTTCTTCAATTTGAAATACTGCGTAGTTAAAAATATTTAATAAACATATCTTTCTCTTGCCAAACGATGGTTCTTTGTAATACATAGTCTTTGGGTAGCGGAAATTTGCTAACCGTGAAATAAGTTGTATAAAGTATATAAGAATGGTGTGGCGTGTTGAAGAACGTATGGCTTGGCGGTTATAAAGGGTTGGACGGTTTGCAAGAGGCGCAGGTTGAAATCCTGCTGCGTTCAAATTTTTATATTTTGTTAGGCATTTTTTCTATCCTTTATGTGAATTATAAAAATGTTTTGCCTATTATTATGTTTTCAACGTCACGGTATATATGTGAAATGATATAGATATATAAAATGAATATTTACTTTACGTATGTTCGAGTATATTTAATATAAAAACCCAGAGTCATTAAATACACCTATGATTAAATAAATAGATACTAAATATCTACACCTGCATATAAATCTACTGCTCAGCACTATTTAAATACAATATTTTTTTAAAATTACAGAGTGTCTTGACACTACGTACATTTATCCTGTTATATATATGAAATAGCGTTTAAGCACATCTCTAAAGTAGGCAAAAACTAGAGAATAGAAAATATATTAATGTATCCTCCAAAATTTGTGTCAACACAAAGTTAGGAGTTTTATATGGTTGGCAAAAACTAACTAAAGCACACGAGTGTATAAACAAATCTATATTTGCGACAATTATCTCGCTATTTTTAAATTTTGCCTCACATGTTGATCTGAAGTAGTTCTGCCCTCTCTGCTTTCTGAATTTAATCTATAGTTTAAGGAAACATTTGTTTGGAATAATTGTACAAAGAATAACTTAACATCCGTCTGTCCACACAACTTTTGATATGGAATGCTTTGACTTATTTTGTATATCTAGCAAGAATGTGTGCTCTTGGTTTCATTTTTGTACCAGAAATATTTATATAAGATTGTGGTGCATTTGCAAGGCACTTTGCCTTTAGATTATTCAAAAATTCCGATATTTTTTTACTTTAACTCTTCGTTTACAATGCCTAGTGTGATAAAATACCATAGCTCTATTAACTTCATAAAATATCAAATACACATATATAAAGATATATAAATAAACATATATACATACATCACGCTCTATCCCTAGCGGAGAAGTCAGAGAGAACAGAGCGCCAAACGCTGCAGTCCCTATCTCTCTCACGTCCACTGTCATTTAACCATACTATTTTTTTTTAAATATTCCAGGTGAGAAGCGTAAGCTGGTCATCCCACCATCCCTTGGCTACGGCGAACGCGGAGCCGGTAACGTAATCCCTCCTCAGGCCGTCCTCTATTTCGACGTCGAACTAATCAACATCGGGGACTCCCCTCCAACCACCAATGTCTTCAAAGAGATCGATTATGACAAGGACAATATGCTGTCCAGAGAAGAAGTGAGTATTGAGTTAGCCTTCCTCGCGTTGGACACCGACGGTGATAGGGAACTGTCGCGGGAGGAGGTCAGTCTAAATTGGTTAAGGTCTGGTCCCCTAAGTAATCGTTTTCGTAGATCGGTGTTGGAACTTCTCGACGACTCTTGAGAATGATCTTTTGACTGACGCTTCTTCTTTAGGCCTGAATTGGATGTCATGGAACTTGAATGTCAATGTCAATGTCATTTTTTTTTTTCATTTTTATTTTATGATTATTTTCTGATCTCCGTCATAATGCCTTGTTCCTAAATGTTTTAATGTATAATCTATACAATTATTTTAAGTGTTTAAATGTTGACTGTTCGGTAGATAGTCTATTGCTCGATAATGGATTTATGTTATCCCTGTACCTACATCTTGGCATCCAACATATCACCTTGCTCTATAGAACAATGTTCTAAAACTTATGAATGTAAATTGTAAATATATATATATATATATATATATATATATATATATATATATATATATATATATATATATATATATATATATATATATATATATATATATATATATATATATATATATATATATATATATATATATATATATATATATATATATATATATATATATATATATATATATATATATATATATATATATGTATATGTATGTAAATAAACAGTTATATTATATGCTTATCATATTTTTACTACTACTTTTATTAAGCATTTATTAATAATTATTTCAACTATGTTAGGTTAGTGAATACCTCAAGAAACAAATGGTACCATCTGATGGAGCCGAGATGAGCGAGGACATCAAGCAGATGCTGGAGAGTCATGACAAGCTGGTGGAAGAGATCTTCCAGCACGAGGACAAAGACAAGAACGGCTTCATCAGCCACGAGGAGTTCTCTGGACCTAAACACGACGAACTCTAAATTAATTTTAGTATAATTATTTTAAATGCAAAACCGCTCTTAATATGTATAAGGAGAAGAGACGGTAGTTATTTAGCGAGTGTTTCAAAATTGTAAATCGCTTTTACCTTGTAATTATATTGAAAATATTTGACAGGACATTATGTTTTTAAATTTCAAATTTCGCTCGTCCTTTATTAAAGTAATTATCTGTTGGCTTTTGTTCGATTTAATTTAAATTTTTGTACTTAGTTTTTTAAAAAAAAAGATCATAGATAATTAATTATTTGTCTCTTAGTTTTGTTTATTATATAAGCATTGAAATTTTAAAATATACTTTCTATTTCTTTAGTTTAAATCTAAATATATAATATATTTCGTTTATTTTTGTTTATATTTTAATAAATACTGGTGTGTTGCGGTCATTTTACATATTTAACCCTAAAACTAAACTATATTTACAATAGACATATTATTTATAGGAAACATTTTTTTATATCTTAAATAGCTGGCAATGTAAATATATGTCCAATATATAAAATCATTTCAACAAAATCGTTGTCAGTACCGCACTCCGCGTCAATTGCTTTAGTTTCAAATTGCAATAAAAAGTTCGCTTCTAGTACGTTACAAGTTTAAAACAACACTTTTTTCATTTATTTTTATAATAATTTGCTCCACCCACGTACATTGTATGACATAATAATATGTAATTGTAAGTCATATAATCATCCCCTATTGTTCAATAAAGTGACACTATCGGGTTATGACGTGTTTTTATTTTATCTGTGTAACCAGTGACAGCTATATCAAAGTCAAATGTAAATAAAAAACTTCTAGGTTAAAGTAAAGCAATCAATTTAATTTATATACACTAGTGATGTATCTCTTGTTCTCCACTTGATAGTCAATTTTTAATTAGCTTCACACTTTTGTCCCACACATGGCCTACGTCGTATAGTGTTGAGACACTCCGTTCCCTGCTTTCCGTCTTTTCAAGGCATTGCATTTTTGCCTAGTTACCAGAGTAAAGAAAATGGAAATAAAAAAAATTATGTTCAGGAGTCGAAAATAACCCATAAACCGTCGCGTTTACTTCAAATGCTAAAAGTAGCCAATGTTGTCCAAAACAAATCCAGAAGTTGAAAATGCTTTACAAATGAATAAAATAAATATAAAACCTATAATTAAAATTATTTCAATATTAGCTAGTCTTTCTGATAGAGTATTCTCCGAGCAAGATTCTCCGAGAAATTTGTCTTTAATCGAGACGAGGAATAAAATCTCAACGATTCGAGAATTCGAGAAATGTATGGCTTATTGAAAGAAAACAATATAATGTAGAATATACAATAATATAAAAGTTAACTCGAAGTAGGTTTATTAATTGGTTAGTAAGAATTTCACGGACCTTTAATTCCAATAGAACTTTTACTACATGTTTAAAAGTTGTATACAATTTGGAATCGTAGTTTTCCTAATTGTTAATCAAAATGAAAGATCCAACACTAAATTATTTTAACTTCATTCATAAAAGGACACTTACACACGTAAAGTTTCGACAGACAAAACCAGTATTCTTTTTTTAGTTTCACAATAGAAAATGAAATTAAGTCCAGGTAATGGTAATGTACAACTTCAAATCATGTTGAAATCCCATAGAACAGTGAACAAACGACGCAAAATTTTCTGCTGGGTAACAGAACTTAGTCATATATAACGAAAGTTTTAAAATCAACGCCATTCTTTTGCAATTACTAATGGGAATGCAAATATCCGCAACATTGCTTCTTTTAATAAGTAACAGCTAACCTGAGGATTTTCGAGCCTTCCCCTATAAAGATCCAAAGGGTTCCAGGGGATCCCACTTCGTCAATTTATGACTACCATACAGCCATCGTACACACGCACACACACACACACACACACACACACACACAATTACTAGCACACCTAATCACACACTTACGTGCACACTCACAAACACTATGATGGACACACCAATTGATGGATGTATACAGCCTTTTTTGATAAGTGGACAATTTAAAGAAAAAAAAATCTTTTAAATACGATGCATAATCAGTTCAGTGAATATCACATTACGAAGTCAACTATTCAATCGTTTTGATTTCGATTATAATAATTTAAAATTAAAAAAAAAACTATTTTAAAATTATCTGTTAGTGGAAAAGTATTTTTAAAGGCGACTAGGTGAAAAGATGTAAGCTTTAAAAAAACTTTTTCTTGTATATGAATATCGCACAAAATATTTATATACATCGAACCACAGTAATATTTAACAAGTCATGCTAGCTGTCCTGAAGTAAGCATGCGCTTTATTGCATAAGAATCGTAATTAATTTCAATTTACTCTTTATATTCATTATATTATGTCAGTAATTGGCGGTGGGAGGACCGTTGTAGCGCAGAGGCATAGCGTCTGCCTGTAAACACGAAGGTTTGTGGGTTCGATTTTCACTCGGGGAAGTGAAAAAACATTCAATACCTCGATATAGATGGAAAGCAGAGAACGGAGTATCTTAACACTATGTTCCTATGGTTCCTGCGATTCCCTCTGCCTATCCTGTTATGTGCGAGATAAAAGCATAAAGCTAATTAAAAAAAAATAACTTTTCATTCTTAAGTATAGCAGCGCCATCTTTATTCGTCACCTATAACTAATTAGTAAATTTTTAATACAACGAGTACGACGCAATATCTTGATGTTAAAATCTTTACTTGTTAAATATATATAACACAAACATTTATAAAGATATATTTGCAACTCATAATATACATAAAATAAAATATTCCTATAAATATCTGTAACAATTCATTTTTGAAAGCTATAGCTTTTTAGACGATATGCTTATAAAATATTCTACTAAAATATATTCTTTTATATGTATTCTTATTTCTGAAACCCTTTTAATAATTCAGGACATAAAATTGTACATTCTATACTATCAAAATGTATATACTTATGTAAATTATATGGAAGCTAAATTGAAAAAGAAGTCACCTATAAACATAATTTTAAAAGATAATGCGCTGGAATTGAAAAATATAATACTTTTCATGATTTGTATAGTAGAAATGAAGTGCAAGTGTTTTTCTTTTATCTTTAATATCTTATTCTAAGAGTTTATCAAAATTTTACGGCACTACCTTAAATTATTTTTAAATGGAACTCATTAAAATGCTAACTTAGTATTACTTAAGTCTACCTAATAATCAAATAATTTATCATGTTTTTGTTAATCTTTAATAGTTTCAGTACACGAACTATTGCCTATTGCCACTAAAAATAATAATTTTTAAATAAATCATTACCCTAAAGAAAATTGAGTATCGATTTTTTAAATATAACCGGTGATTATCGATAAATATCCGGCTCATCGCCGTGACAGTAGAAACGACATCACTAGCAAGAGTAGTTACTTGTCAGACTAATGTCAAGTGTCAACAGCGGACTGTCAGTCTGCATAACACTAACATCTTGTGTGGTGGTTCCTCCAGTTAGATAAATATTCAGTTAATGACTCTTCCGATATAGTCGCTCTCTCTGAGACACAGCGGTCGTGTCTTAAAAATGTTGTCTAACAGACGGTTAGTATTAACTTGTGCTATAATTTTCTGCGGTAACATCGCTCTCTTGAGCATGTTCGTTAAATATAACATCGGGGAAAAATGCTTCATTACTATAAACATTCACCAAAAGAACCTCCCAATTATGCCAGACGACTTTCTCAGTATAGGGATTGATACATCGGAAATAGAAAATTACAAAGACGTTGATTTCAATGATATAAAATTCAAGGAATTGGCTGCAGCATTGGCCCCGGCGCGTCTCCGCCTCGGAGGCACCATGTCCGAGCGGTTGATTTTTACCTCCGAAGACGAATTTCCAGCCTCATGCGATCAATGTCATGTAAACTCTAAATCAAATAGCACATGTTCCGCCGTCCAGAAACTGTGTGCTCATAAATTTTTACCATTTTTCATAATGACCGGGAGAAAGTGGAATGAAATAAATGAATTTTGTAAAGCTACGAATTTAAAATTGTTATTTACTTTCAATGCCCTCTTGCGCAACGGTGAGGAATGGGATAGTCAAAATGCTATAGACATTTTAGAATATTCTAAGATGAAAAATTTTGATATTGATTTTCAACTTGGCAATGAACCAAATTCGTTTCGACATGTTTTCAACTTAACTATTAGCCCGCAAACTTTAGCCCACGACTTTAAAAAGCTGCGTAAACTATTAAATCACCATGGGTATAAAAAATCGCTATTAGTCGGACCTGATACAACCAGGCCACAGGAACATCAGCCTAACTGTCTCAAATATATGGTAGAATTTTTAGGTAATGGTTCACACTTTGTGAATGTAAGATCCTGGCATCAATACTACTTAAACAGCAGAACTGCCAAACTAGATGATTTCTGGGATCCTGATACTTTTGATCTGCTAAAAAAACAGATTGAAGTAATGCAAAATCATACCAAAAAATACCATAATATACCCATGTGGCTTAGTGAGACAAGCACTTCATATGGAGGCGGAGCCCCAGGCCTCTCTAATACATATGCTGGAAGTGCACTTTGGGTAGATAAGCTAGGTTTAAGTGCCAAATATAATATAACCACAGTGATAAGACAAAGTTTATTTGGAGGTAACTACAGCCTTGTTAGTGATAAGCTAGAACCTTTACCTGACTGGTGGATCAGCGTTCTATATAAAAAACTTGTAGGAAATAAAGTTTTGCATATAAATTGCAAATGCTCCCGCTATCAAAGGATTTATGCACACTGCACAAACAAGAAATACACAAATGACTCTAGTGCCATTACTATTTTTGCCATTAATTTGAAAATGGATAAAATTAAGTTTCTATTGAACGGAACAGCCTTTCATGGCAATGATATGGACATTGATGAGTATATTATAAGTGCCCCATCTAATAATAGAAGAACTAGAACAGTACTTTTGAATGGGTGGCCTTTATATTTTGAATCTCCGCACCTAGATCTTCAACCACATCACATTAAGTATGGCAAACATGTGTCCATGCCGCCATACTCTATTGGGTTTTGGGTAATTAAAAATACATCTGTCAAAATATGCAAGTAAATTTATATTTAATAATTAATTTTATAAATATATAGAACATTGCAAAAGAATATTTATATGTATACTACATTCCAGTGATATTGTTGCCTTTCTAAATGAGGTTATTAGAGATTTAATAATTATATTTTCAACTCAAAAATTATTTAAATATATATTTCTTGCTATAAATGCTACTTAACTTTAAGAAATAGTGACCTTTTTTTCTTCTTTCTATATATTTAAATGTGAACTAAGAAGTGTCTTAAATCTTTACTCACTGCCTATAAATCTATTATAAAATGCCAACATTATAGTCTCTAATAATTATAACTTTCTATTTATAAATTTACGTAACATATTATTTACATGTTTGAAGTATGATCTTCTATTGCCTTAATACCAATTTATATATTTATTGTAAACATTTCATGGTATCTATTTACTTAATTACCTAAAATAACTGTGACTCTCAAAAATACAAGTTTAGGTCTTAATACAATTTAAGAAGAACAGAGAATTAATAATAAAATAAAGCAATTTTTGGTTTTATTTATATTACTAAAATTTAGAACGCTGTACACTGCCTGTATTATTACGTCATACATTGTGTTGTTAGGATTTATTGTTCTTAATAAGATATGACAATTGGCAGCCTTGCCCGCTACTCAAGGAATTTTCTTACTGTGACATTGAATGCATCTGGACCTTACCCACTTGATAAATAAACGCATGATCCACTCGTTAATAAAGTAAATGGTTTAATTTTCTAAAATAGGATAATTTAACTCGTATTTTTGATTGTTAAACTAAAATAATTTTTTTTTTATTATATTTATATGGAAATGAACTAAAAAAAGTGTTTAAAAGTATATTATAATGAGAGCATAAATTATTATTTTCTTTTGTAATTTCCAAGTGCTTTTAGCAATTACCTAAATATAAGTAACTTGGCTTCTATATGAGATATATAATTATAAATTAAAAGTTTTAGTATTTTTTGTTGTTTTGGATGACTATTTGTCTGTTCTGAATTACAATTAGAAGATTATGGTAATTCTGAACACAGAGATGTAAATCAATATTTAAATGACATTAAGTCACCTCGAATATAATTTTTGGAATCTAAACGGTACTCAGGTAAATTATTTTCTTTCTAATGTTGTTTTAGTGTGATAGAAATAGAACAATTCATTTTCTAAAAAGGTAATTTGGCTGGTAATTATAAGAGCTTACTTGTATAGCTTTTTGTGCCTAAAATTATATATTTGTTCAAAATACCAACATTGGCTACTTACTTTATAGCAGCTACTGGCAGTAGCTAAAATTTTGATTCTAGTTAGACTAATATTAGTATAAATTAGTATTAAGTTGTTTACGTATATATTTAAAAGCGTTTTTGCTATATTGTATTTTTATTCTCAGTTATATATATATATATATATATACATACATATATATATATATTTACAAGGTTATCGTAATTTTCTGTGCGCTGTTGTGATTTAAGGTGCCCTAATGTAAGACTGATTAGATTAACAATATTTATTTTATACATTGTCAGATATCTGTGTGTCCAATCAACGTCGATTTACTGATGAGTCTTTGTCAATTTGTACTGCTCAACCGAAGTAAAGGAGAAATATATATATATATATATATATATATATATATATATATATATATATATATATATATATATATATATATATATATATATATATATATATATATATATATATGTATATGTATATGTATATGTATATGTATATGTATATGTATATGTATATGTATATGTATATGTATATGTATATGTATATGTATATGTATATGTATATGTATATGTATATGTATATGTATATGTATATGTATATGTATATGTATATGTATATGTATATGTATATGTATATGTATATGTATATGTATATGTATATGTATATGTATATGTATATGTATATGTATATGTATATGTATATGTATATGTATATGTATATGTATATGTATATGTATATGTATATATATATATATATATATATATATATATATATATATATATATATATATATATATATATATATATATATATATATATATATATATATATATATATTGATCTTCGGTTACTTTATATTCTAATTAAAATGGTATATTATAATTTTATTAAGTTACTAACAAGGCAATTAATAACGCTTAGAATTAATAATGTTGGGAGTTATATCACATAGATTAGGTAAAAACAGACTACTCTAGGAGACATAAAGTTAGTACCACTAGGTTCCATCGGTCTACTTTTTTTAGTACGATAGAAAGTATGATGCTATCTCATTTCTTAAACTCATTTAATATTTACGTTATTAAATACTATTACATGCCTATAAAGATGCCTTAGAGTGAAGAAGTGATTTTTGTACGTTTACGCCTGAAGATGGACGCTTTGTAACATATATTAAAAAATTAAAAAATATATATTTAAGAAGTGCTTTGCCTTAGTCGTTTCCAGTGTTGCCATTGTAAGCAAATATATCTAAGATGTGGTCAAAATATAAATCTCTTTAAAGTTAATTAATATACATAATATGCTTTTTTATTTATTTAATAACACCATAAACTTGATCTCTCAATTTCTGAAAGTTTTTTATATGGCAATTTTTTAAATGTAATTTTTTTATATCTACTTTACTACTATTATTTTTTACTTTTTTAATGTATTTTATGTATATGTTAATTTAGTAATATTAGATTGACAGATTATATTAAGTGTAGCTTTAGTGTTTTACAATTTACTACTCCCAATTAGCTCTTTATTATTTATATTAAACTAAAGAAAAAAACTTGGTCTTTCTTTTCGAAACCTAATTTAAAAATAAATGAAAAAAATAGTGACATTTAACTAAAATAAGTAAATCAAAATGGCGTATATTTAAATGTCATTGTCATACAAATTATAACAATAGATTCTTGAGAATCTTTGTTTTTCTTTTTAAAGTATATATATATTTAGAATATGTAACGAACATTACTCATAGACGAGTCAAGTGTTATCGCCTCACAGATTTTAACAAACAAGCGTCTGTAAATCCAAGGTAACGTTTCTCTAATGACCTCTTGTAAAATTAAAAATAATTCTTACTTTTTATTTCTAAGGTCTTATCGTCGTCGTGAAAGTATACACGTTTTAAGATCAATGACTTCTAAAGTGAATCAATGTGAATTAAAAAAAAATGAAATAAAAAATAATCAAAATGTTAAATTTATATGTATATGCGACGGTTTTTGGGTTCAATTCCCACTAGGGGATGAATTATTTCATTTTCTTCGCTCTGGCTACTAGGTAAGGCATAGGCGAAAAGAGGAGAATAAGTGTCTTGACATTAGGTACCCACGGTTCCTGCCTACGTGCGGTATAAAGCGTGAAACCAAAAATTAAACTCTTACTTGACAATTCATTAATTAGTATATGATGAAAAGAGTGATATATATATATATATATATATATATATATATATATATATATATATATATATATATATATATATATATATATATATATATATATATATATATATATATATATATATATATAAAGGCTACATCTTAAAAAAATAGAAATAATCTCATCTGAGATATCCCGTAAGAAATATCCTCTTCTTATCCTGACATATCTTCTTCACGGGAATACGCCCACTACCAGGGTTCCCATGAAGAATATCTCCAGTTACGCCACGGTCGTTCATAAGCGGCTTATACCTTACGTTATACATACCTATATAGAAGAAAAAATAAAAGTATTTCTTTACACAATAACAATTTTATTTTAAACAAAACAGTATTATCTGTCCAATTACATAAATTAAACACGCTAAGGTACTTTACTGACTTGTAATTGTCTTTTACAGCATCATTTAAATTAATACTTTAAAACTTATCCAAGATTTAAAATGCGGAGGAGCCGCTAGCGCACTTTCGAGACTCTAAAACATAAATAATATTTATAATGTTACGTTGTTGTTCACGCTTTATCCCGCAAGATAGGCAAAAGAAACCGTGTAAACCTAGTGCTAAGTCATTCCGTTCCCGCTTTCCGCCTTTTCGAGGCATTGTGTGTTGAGTTGCGGAACTCAACGCCGTGGTTAATTTAGCATATTCTTGCACCAATATAAAGCCATAGCTTATTAACTGTGTATTTTAAAAAGAGGAAGCCGCGGGCGGATCGCTTGGTACAATAGGGAAATTAAAATATTAAAGCTTGTTCTCGTACTAGGGACAACTTGTCTTGGAGACTCGTTTACAATACATATAGGTAAAATACTGTCTTGGAAATAGATTCTAGAAATGAGTCGATAGATTGTAATAGAAAGATTTGGCTATTATTACTCAACACGCAATGCCTCGAAAAAGGCGTAAAGCGGAGACGGAAAAATGCAGGGACTATGCAACGGAGTGTCTTAACACTAGGTTCGTATGGTTCCTGCAGTTCCCTCTGCCTACCCTGCCATGTGCGGGATAAAGCGTGAAGCTATAAAAAAAAATGGCTATTATTTAACCTCTACGTATATAAGTTGACTGTTAATTTATTTTTATTTTTGGTCAGTGATTTTTTTAAACATTTATCTTGCAAGGAGCTATGGTTCTAGAAATACCTACTACGAGTTTTAGGTTTTGGATGGAAACACCAACGTCTAGGAATTTGGACAGGTCTTCATACATCTTCATCAGATGGTGAATGTAGAAGCAAAACTTCAAAGGCTGCTTTGGCAGCTAGGTAAGGCTTTTTCGAGATAAATTTCAAACTTTACTGGAACTTTGTCGATAGTTTTACTGAAAATAATATTTTACAATGGCTGTTATTGTAAACTTAAAGCAATCAAAGCCTTGTTTTGTATATACGGTATATAAGTGTTTCTAGTTATGAAACTCTACATGTTACACGTCATTGGTTAAAGATATTAAGATTTACATCTTTATTCTAGATAACATTCGATTATGGTGTATTTAATTAAATAAATGTTTGCATATTAACTACTTAGCTTTAGTTTAGTTCTTATGTTATTTAATAACTTAAGAATAAATATAGAAGAACAGTTTTAATAGAGAAGAAAATGTTTTAAGTGTAAATATGGTAATTTATATAAAAATTGAATTTATAATGTGAGCTTCTAGATAGTGTGGATTCAAATCCCGCTAAAGTAAAAATTGTATACAGCCTCATTTATATATGTATATATGTTTAATATTGTTGTATTATTTATTACCGTCTCTATGTGTATTGTAAAAGTATGATATTTAGATAATTAAATTTCTGACACATGACGCAGATTACGCTACTTAAGAGGCTTATGATATTAAAGGATAGACATGTGAGCGCTAGCAATTAATCTTCATACAATAAAGATGTCTAAGTAGCACGTGTTTCAAATATATATATATATATATATATATATATATATATATATATATATATATATATATATATATATATATATATATATATATATATATATATATATATATATATATATATTATATATATATATATATATATATATATATATATATATATATATATATATATATATATATATATATATATATATATATAGATGTAAGAGGGAAATGGGTAAGTAAGCGAAGGTTGAGGGTTCGATTTCCACTCGGAGAAAATTAACAATAACCGGTTTCTACGAAATAGCGCGGCGTTGACTTGTGCAAACATAATCCTGCGCTGTCCACAAGCTACTTGCAACACCTGCCACATTTGTTCATCTTAACTTGAAGCGTGAACTACTTCAATTAATCGAATAACATTACTGAGATTTTGTTTTATTCGTAAGTGAAATTAATCATTAACTAAGAATAATCTCATTATAAATGTATTTACTTTATTCTATGCAACTTAAGCCATAAAATCATACGTTTTTAATAGCTACAAAGCAATTTGGCATTAACTAAAACCTGTAAATAATATCTGAGAAACAAAACCAAACTGAGTGGCGGAACTCAAAGCCGCGCTTTCTCTAGGTGCGAAGAACATGAAAATGAAATAATGCATCTTCCACGAGTGGGAATCGAACCCACCAAGCGTCGTGTTAACAGGCAGGCACTACGCCTCTGCACTAGACGGTCCTCATGCAGCCATTTTAATATTTAAAAAAAATCAAATGTCTTTTACGTATTTCATATATAATCGTTTGCACACGAAGTGTCTTCTCATGTTACTTCGTAAGTCTATTTGATATGGCTGTTACGATTGACCTCTATTAACAACAAATCAATAATAAAACCTAAATGAGACTGATAATGTTCTGCGATTTACTTCTTGGATTGACCAATTTTTTGGGACCTAACTTAATTTGTATATTATTATGTTAACACATGTATGTATGCGTTTATTATTATTAAGTGACTCTTTTAAATATATTAAATATTCTTCACCTTCTTCCTCATTGCGGCTCTGCAGGGCCGTACAGCCCAGAATGACTTTCATCACCACAACTTTTTTTTTTCAGTGTACCACCTCCAGCTTTCCTCCTGGGTATTTCCACAGAATTTGATATCTGGGATACGTATTTAAATTTATGAAAAACTTATGTCCAATTTATATATTTGGAATACTCCCTACACCCCTATATTAAAAAAATAAATTATTATATATAACTAATCTAATATGTTGTAAACTGTCAATCTTTACAATGCAAGTTCATGTGTTCTCCATACAATGTGACATAACCACAGAAGAATAATAATGTAATATCACAAGATTAGCTTTTATTAAAAATGTACATGTAAAAGTACACTTAAAATTTGATGCTTGAGCATTGCCTACTTTAGTTTTAAAACACTCAATTAATTTCTTATCATCCAACTATCGTCGGGCAAGTTGAAAGGACTTAACATAACTTTTAAATTATTTTTTTTATTAATTAATTAATTTCAAATTATTTAAATTACCAAGAGTAAAACTTTTTTTATCTTCACGCTTTATCCCACATATTAGCAGGGTAGGCAGAGGGAACTGAAGGAACCATAGGTACCTAGTGTTAAGACACTCCGTCGCTTAATCCCTGCATTCTCTGCCCCCGAGTAAAATTATTTAAAGAAATATCGAAACAGTTAGTCGACCACTCTGTTAATCCAAGAGCTGATAATTTCTTCACTCAGCTCAGATCCAAAAAACGCTACCAAGATCTAAAACGGATATGACCTGGAAAGATCCAAAGTACTTTTTATATATATTTTAAATCCGAAAGAATCCACGGTTTAAATTTATATGCATAGATGTCGTGTGTTTAAAATAATAACCGTTGTATAACTAACCGTTGTAATAACTTTAAGGTCTAAAGTAATAAATTAAATAACTATGCTTAAAGCAGTTCCTCACTAAAACATTATTGTAGATTATTATAAATATAAACAAATATTGTAATATCACTAATAAATATTTTAAGTACTCAAATTGGACATGAGATTTTCATAAATTCAAATATCTTATATGAACAATCCAATGATAATATTACGGAAAAGGAAATTCAAAATGGCCGCACGTGGATCAACAACAGTGTTGCCAATGTTATGGGATAAAAATATTAATTTATTAATATATATTTGTCATAATTCGTTAGAAAATGAGAATTGGCATTTAAAAGTTTTGTTAGTATTTTTTTTCGTTTCACAAAATCATAGTATAAATAATAGAAAACATAATGTTGACGCCAGCTTGTAGCTGAGGTGAAGAAAATAGTCCGATAAGAAAACACTCGTTTAAGATATCGATGTTACGAGTAGTGATGTTCTTTATTATAATAAAATCAAAAATTTGTCATTTTTTTTGTTTAGGTGAGATGATACTTATTGCAGCATTATTTACATTATTTTATATTCGTATATCTATTATATATACCTAGTTAAATTATAAAAACAAATTCTATAGTAACCCAAAAATTGTTTGGAATAATCAAATTATTCTTATTACCAAATGACTAAAGGGAAAGTATTAAACAATATCTTAAACTAACGATATAATTATTAAAAATATCGTTCTTCTTGACATGTTCAATGACAAAATATCGATATTTTATTAATCGATGTTTCCAAAACATCGAGATCTGTAGACTTCTACTAAATATATATTATAAGCCGCCAGTAGTGTTTACCTTCTCGCCGGGTGATAACATCCCGTGGAAGATGCTCACACACTAATATATTTAACCGTATATAATTTTGAAATATAATAAAAAAATATTTTAAAATGAATCGATTAATATTGTTCTTGCTATTTGTCACAACTGCTTTGTGTACATCGAACAATGATTCCATTATATTGGGTAAGTATAAATTATCATAATAAAATAACATAGGTTAGTCTATTTTTGTGTTATTAACGTAGAAATTATATACAAAAATTATGGGTTATTTAAAAAAAAATCTAGATTTTTCCACAGGATTGGATATTTTTAGACATGGTCAATAGTGCGTTTGTCGGTAGATCAATACAATGCATAGATTGCGCAGATGCGCTCTATCCAGGAGCCATTTTGATAACATTCAAGGTCCTTGGGAATGTCTTTTATATTAGATAGAAGATGTACATCCGTGGACGGAGGAAATGCTATATATTCAGCTACTTACACCTTCGTGATAGACGAAGACGCTCTTAATGACACGTTGCACAATTCTTTGTTTACAAACAAGCTGTTTTGTTTGATAACAAACATTTTTCTCTTATACTTATACTCTCTCGTACTTTGTTGTTTTTTTGGTCTATTTTCTCTCCTATTTATAGAGATTTAAATGCCATGCCATTTTTTGTTAAAAAAATAGCTTTAAATTTTTATTTTTTAATATTTTTTTATGTATTTGGGATTTGCAGTATTGAGCACAGAGACGTTGTACTTCGTGTGCCACACACTTCTGGTAATAAGACATATTATAATAACTATTTTAGAAGAAGTAAAAAGTTCTTTTATTATGAAAAGTATGAACAGACTACACTAAAAATAATATATGTATTTTTCTGACAATTTTTCAAAAACGTTTAAAAGTTATTAGTCAGTCAACATGGAAACTGGGAATTATTTTATTTGAAATTCTGTTACGCATTTGCCTCAATATTTCAATTCAAAAATTCAAAAATTTAATACCTATGAAAAAGTTTCTTCCTACAAGATGGCGTCGCAATAGTTCTAGTGACGTAACATGCCTGTATATGTCAAATTTTATATGCATTATTTATTATTTTAAGGCTTAGGTCAAATGAATTGTAAAATGAATTGTGTTAGGCCACTTCAGTATTATTAAACTTATTTTTAGGACTAAATTAGCTGACATAATTATTTGAATCAGGTATTTTTAGATCCACGCAATGTCTCGAAAAGGCTGGAAGCAGGGAGTACTAGGTTTCCACGGTTCCAGCGGTTCATTCTGTTTACCCTACTATGTGCGGGAAACTATTATGATACGATATTTCCAACGTTCAGGCATCTCATATCTCAATTCTGCTGTCTTCTGAAACAAAATGAGTGTGATTAAAATCTAATTTGTTTCACAAATAAACTTTATGTCAAATAACTGAAGTATAAATGTCAAATTATTTTATTTACAGTTCTTGTTGAATCTCTTATTTACGAGGAGTATTTTCTTAGCTTGTTGATCTTCAAGCAACTTACTTTTAGAAAATCGCATTCTAACGTACTTTTAGTAATAAAACAAAGCAATTTTTTCATTTACATCTAAAATTATTATAACGAAATATCGACGATGTTAACATTTGTTGTATGTTTTTTGATAAAATTTCGCTGCCCGTATTTATCGACAGACGTACTCTGAGACCAATTTCGCTTCTCATCTTCTCTCATAAAAATTTTAAATTGTAAATAATAGGTCGGCGTTGAGTTCCGCCACTCAATACGCAATGCCTCGAAAAGGCGGAAAGCTGGAAACGGAGTGTCTTAACACTAGGTTCCTCTGTCTACCCTCTCTTAAGCGGGATATAGCGTGAAATTAAAGGAATCGACCTGACCGATTAGTCGGCTTCCTAACAGCCGATTATTCGGCCAAAGTCATAGTCGTCTCACGTTCCAGATGACTTCAAATGCTCCTTACCCGATGTGACTTCCGTCGACGATAATCTTGATATAGGCAGATTCAGATCGGACTTTTCCAAAATATCAGAGGTAAGTTTTCATATCCATACTCTAATCCCATGAAGTACAGTTTGGTTAGTGCACTAATTGAGAAAAGCTTTACCAAAACTTGCCAAACTACGGCCTAGTTGTTAGTTTCTATCCTTTTCCCACTTCTGTATTCATTAGCTATCTACAATACTTAGAAGATGTCGCCAAGGCCATATAAGTTTGGGAGGGCCCGTAAAATTAAATATTATATATCAAATTGTTATATAGTTACACAGCATTGCCTTATATTAGTCATATAAAAATATATATTTGTAAATATTTGCGATACAGGTGAAATTCCCTGGTTTGATTGGTCCTACAAATGAAAGGCTCATATGCAAGATCAAATGCATCGATGGTAACTGGGTCGGTCCCCTCTGCTCCCAGACACCAAGTGAGTATTTAAACATGTGTCAATAATATATAGAATAGAAACTAGCTATTTTATTAAACTACAACCTAAAAAAATATATAGTATTGTTTTATAATATTTCTTTATTACTTTCATTATACATATGTCTTCCCCTCATAGAGTGAGATTCTCGTAAATTTGAAACTGTAGATCATTTTATCAGCATTAACGACTAAACATTAGTTTTCCGAAAAATCTTTTGACAAGTTGTGTACTTTGTACGAAAGTATTCTATAATGAGATAAAAAAATATAGAGCTAGTTTAAAAAATACGTTAAACTAGTTCTAATCCTTAATACTTTTATTTTTAAATTAAAATATATTATATATTATTGTTTGTGAACATAGTATATCACTGGGAACATTATTATTAATTGAGATAATAGGTAAAAAAATTACAGATGGTAGATTCCAACCTGTACTACGTGAATGTCTTTATCGCAACCAAAACCCCCTTATGGCTGTCACTTTCAAAAATGACTCCATTTTGGTAAGTACCCTTCAAAATGTTAACATTTAAAAAGAACTTAATGGTTAAGTTTAATTTATAATATATAGCGTAGACACAGATTAAAAAATATATATATTTTATATAATATATAAATTTGTCATACATATTACAGAAATAAGTGCGGAGGTGACCATTATATTGTATGTAATATTTTTTAATACCTTTTTGGTAATGGTAAAGGACAGTATTTTAGGTAAGTAATTGAAATTGGGTACTTTTGACATAAGGCATGTTATTTTGACATTATGTCAAAAGTTATATAATTAAACTTAATAAATTACTAATATGCTAAATAGTAAAAGAATAGTAGAGGCAGTAGGAGCCGTTGGAGTAGTGTTAAAATACTCCGTTCCTCACACTAGTGACATCAAACATCCTGCGTTTGGTGGTAGATGACAACGACGCGGTTTGTCTACCAGAGGGCATGTAAAAATCTTTATTGTTTCCCCTAACATTATCGAACCTCCGCTTGAATATAAGCCTAGATGTACGTTAGAGCTATATATATGCTTTCAATAAAAACAAACACATATAATCAAAAAATTGTTTAAATTTTAATATTTCATATATTTAATGCGGCAATAGTTTACAGATAAAATATTTTTATTATTAAACGCACTAACCTCATAAAATAGTATTAATAAATTAAAAAATCGTGAATCAATAATGACAAAGTTAATTCCGTTAATGTGTGTGTATATGTATGTGTGTGTATTTGTTGTTGCATATGTGTGTGTGTGTGTGTGCGTGTGTGCGTGTGTTGTGTTTGTTTGTGTGAGCTTGTATTGTTTTTTCTTTTGCCAATGCAGGCGAATTCGCTACTAATAGCTAGTATATGAAATATTATTCAATTAGATCGATACGTATTTCCCTCACGGCTCCGTGATCGTCGCGAGATGCAAGCACTTCGGCCTCTACAAGTTGACAGGCGACAACATGCTGCGTTGCGAGAACGGGGAGTGGTCTTCCAAGATGCCCAAATGTGTACCGACTTCTGTCATAACCAATTATACTGGTGAGTTTATTTAATATCATTAAAAATGATAATTTTATAGTTAATCATCATGGGTTGGCCTGGCCTGGTCCAGAATTCCATGATGCTTTATTCATAGCATTTTCTCTCCAATCTACTACTCCCATAGTCCTCAGACTTACTTTGACCCCTAAGACATCTCAGAGTATGAATCCCTAGCAATCACAGTAATGGAATTAATAATCCTATATTTTATATTATATATATACTGTATCAATAGTGTCGTCTTAGAAGAAATATATTATGATTTACTTTTAAATATATAAAATGGACAGTCTGAAAAAATACTTGTTGAGCTATTGTCGGTTAGAAGGTAATTCTGCGGAGAAGAAGAAGAGCTTCTTCTTCCAACAAACGCTCTAAACTGTTTTTAACACTATTCCAACATTCTCCATTTCCAAAGATGGCGCACCGCCCACAATTCAGTACATAGCGGTGGTAGGTTCCGCCATAGTGGAGCTCAGCGGCGAACTCTACGTGTTCCCGGGGAGCACGGTGTGGCTGGACTGCCTTTGGCCGAGGTCCCTGGGTCGACCGTACTGGAGTTGGACTCAGTCCTATAGGCATTATGATGGTGAGATATTTTTCTTTTTTTTGTTATGGCTTTATATGGTGAGATCATTGGCTTTTTTATTTTTAATTAACTATAATTGTATCAACCTTGTAAACATACTTATGGAATAATCAAATTGTCTAGACGATAGAATTTGAATGACATAGCAAACATGCCAAATTAAAGTCCAAAAGGGTGTCACTTGTATATGTTTGTATGCGTGTGTGTGTGTGTGTGTGTGTGTGTGTGTGTGTGTGTGTGTATGTGTATGTATGTATGTATGTATGTATGTATGTATGTATGTATATATACTAATAGGTATACTTCCCATTACGAACAGTACGCAGGCACGGTCCGTGTCTTACAGAAGACACCTTGGCGACTCTGTGCTCTATTTATTGATGTCATTCAGTGGTAGCTAAGTCAAGGTCGAAGGTCTTTTAGCTCGGCCTTCCCTAAGACGATAAGATGCTGTAGAGCCCGCAGGGACAACAGCGTAATATCCATAAAAAAAAGCAAACTTATTAAAAACAAAATCTAATTATATATCATAAGCTGCTTACTATAAATTCTAGATTTTTATGACACATCTGACAATATTCAATATTATTAGATATTTTAAAAAAGGGACATCTTACACACACATACACGCACACACACACACACACACACACATATACATCATCTCGCACATAGCAGGGTAGGCGGAGGGAACCGCAGGAACCGTTAGAGTGTTAAGACACCGCCACTCAACACGCAATGCCTCGCAAGTCGGAAAGCGGGGACAGAGAAAGCAGGGACTAAGCAACGGAGTGTCTTAACACTAGGTTGTACGCTTCCTGCAGTTCCCTCAGCCCACCCTGCCATGTGCGGGATAAAGCGTGAAGCTAAAAAATATCTCTCCTTCCAGCCTGGGCCAGTCACACAGGAGAGACGGACCTCCACTACAGGCTGGTGCTAGCTCGCGTCTCCTCGCAGCACACGGATAGCTACACGTGCACGTCGCCCAGCGGCAGCACCAACACTGTCGCCGTTAAAGTTGTTAGTGAGTCGTATTGCATGCTGTCACTGTCATTTGATGTTATCTGGTTTAATAACCGGAGAAAAAACCTTTTTTTTTCAGTTTATGAAGAAGTATTCTATTTATTTTTTAGGGAATGTTATAGTTAGTAAAATGAATATATTGAAAATATTATTTAATTAATATATTTGTGTGCTTAAGTTTGACGTACGAAATTCTACACATAAATATATGTTGAATTTTGTACACAAAAGTAAACGTCTTTATGGCTAAACACCATGTAGAAAGCATGACATCGTAGTAGATTTTTTATAGAGATATTTTGATTATTCTTGTTGTTATGTCTTGCTCTAACGCCATAATAACTTGGCATTGATTTTTCCCATAGATATAGTGCATAATGGCATTAATATGTTATATCAATATATAACTATCTTACTGTAACAATAATATTACGTACAAAAAAATATTGTTTCTTTAGAACAATATTTGCAAGACCTAAGTTTTAGACATTTTTACAGACATTTTTGTAAATTCATATAATTTACAGTTATAAGTAGTTGTTAGTATTTATAGCATTTTCTGTTGTGTAACAGCGTGTGGCTGTGGCAAATGGCTCAGAGCTAAAGGACCGAAAAATTATTATCAGGATATATATTTCAATTATTTTTTTACTTTCTTTGAAAGCGGCGTTGACACATGCGGCGTTAAGTTTCGCCACTCGACACGCAATGTCTTAATAATTGTTCACAAAATTGGTAACTCCTATGTCCTATCGAGAATCAAGAGGTTCTTTGGGTAAACTTATAAAGCTGCTATATACACTAACAATTTATTTAATTATTATCCCTTTTAAATTCCCACAGGATTTGGATCTTCTGGATCTATATTCTTTACTATACTGTACTATACTATACTATACTATACTATATATTCAATCGTGTTTGTTTCCCAGACATAGTTTGTCCGCCGATTAACGTTTCGTCACCCCATGTTCATCAGTTCGCACAAGGGTCGCGGCTGGGAAACTCTGTTCACTTCAGTTGCCAGCCGGGCTACCAGCTCAATGGTTCTGCTGTTGTCAACTGCATGGGTGACGGTGAGTGGGGGTTTAGTTTCAAAACGAAAAAGTTATTTTGCAAGTAACTTTTGTGGGCTTTTTGGTATCAAAAGACGGTTATGTAACGCATGAGCTGTTATATCTAATTAAATAACGATTACCTATAAACGTGACGGTTTTTGGGTTCGATTCCCACTCGGGGAAGATGAATTTTCTATTTCAATTTTCTTCGCTCTGGAAACTAGGCAAAGTGTGGTGTTGAGTTCCGTCACTCAACACGTAATGCCTCAGAAAAGGCGGAAAGCAGGGACTGAGCAACGGAGTATCTTTACACTAGGTTCCTATGGTTCCTGCAGTTCAATCTGCCTACCTTGTCATGTGCGGGATAAAGCGTGAAGACATAAATAACGACTATATTTAACTGGCATGAAACACGCAAATAATATCACTTAAACATAATTTACATTTAAACATCGATGATTTAAAACCTATTAACTTAAAAATTAAAAGTATACACAAATCGGTAAGAACCAATTCGGTCAAACAGGGCGTTGGTCGTCTCAGCCGCCCACGTGTGTAGAGACGTTCTGTCCGGTGCTCAGGGCGGGCGGCGCCCTAAGCCTAGTGGAGCACAACTCGTCGCACGGTGGGCGGGCGGTTTTTGCTTGCGCGTGGGGGTACCGTCTAGTGGGCGCGCCGGGGCTCGAGTGCGAGACGGACGGCAGGTGGAGTGGGGACGCGCCACGGTGTATACGTGAGTGGAGATGTTACAATGTGGATGAGGATATTCTGAGGACGTATGTGGGTTCGATTCCTGTGACGAAGAGAGGATTTCTATTTCCATTATCCTAGCTCTGGTAACTAGACAAAGTTGAAAAAGGCGTTAAGGTCATCTTTAATACGCAATGCTTCGAAAAAGGCGGAAAGCAGGGACTAAGCAACGGAGTGACTTAACACTAGGTTTATATTGTTCCTGCATTTCCTTCTGCCTAACTCTGCTATGTGTGGGTTAAAGCGCCAAGACATAAAAAAAGAATTTATATTTCAAAAAGATTAAAAAAGAACCACTGAAATAGTTTACATAATATTTCATTAAAATAAAACTTAATATGTTTAACTGACAACTGCTTGCAATGTAGGATGGAATCGGACTAACTGTCCAATGTGACATACATTTGGAATAATATAACGACACGGAAAGAATAGAGTGTGTTATCAGCTTAAAGACTAACAAAAAAATGTTATCATTATACAACAGCGCCATGCTTAATTCTCACCAGTTCTCCTGTGTTACAGCCATATACTGTCCGGATCCACTCGTGCCGGAGAACGGCCGCCTTCTAACCGCTTCGTCGAAAGAATCTAAATATCCCGTCGGAGATTTGATCATGTATTCCTGTGAAGAAGGTTACGAGATATTGGGCGAGTCGTCAATCGTGTGTACTGAAAATGGGTTTTGGTCACATCCACCCCCCTTCTGCCTTCCACCCTCGGATATAAAGAAATCTGATACGATATACGTAGACAATACTACCCTCGTGAACTTCGAAGAGTGAACCGTCCGTCTATCGGGTTGTGACTGCTGCTGGACTATAGTATACTAGTAAGCCTACTAGTGGTTACTTTAGTAGTAAACCCACTAGTGGTTTAGTTTAGTAGTAAACTTACTAGTGGTTTAGTTTAGTAAGAAAACCTACTAGTGGTTTAGTTTAGTAATAAACCTACTAGTGGTTTAGTTTAGCTGTAAATCTACTAGTGGTTTAGTTTAGTAGTAAATCTATTAGTAGTTTACTATAGTAGTAAATCTCATTCTTAATCTTGTCGACCTAAAGGACATTTGAGAGAGGACTCTTCGTAGTTTGTAAGTGATATTTGTACCGGATGACGGTTTTTGACGCTTCCGGTGATGTCTATTTTTAGATTTAATATTTATGAATAACTGTCTAAAGCTAACTCAATGCTATTCAACTATGGTAGTGGGTTCGATTTGCTGTGGGAGTAGCATTATAATATTATATGTACTCTTGATGTTTAAGATCTCATTTATATATTTTGTGTGTTTTATAATATTTTATATAAAATTTACTATGTTTTTGAAACTTTACTACTTCTTTATATTCTCTATTGAGTGTATGATTGATTCATTGTGTATGTTGTTTCAATGTTTATTTACACTACAACTGCTTACTTTAAGCACATAACTAAATATTATTCATATTTTCATCTATTTATATAGAAAAATATTTATAAAAACAATATACTAGGTCGTAAGTAGAGAAATATAAGAGAAATTCTAAATATTACTCTGTATTCTAAATGAATGTCTAAATTAGTCAGTAAGTGATTAAATAATTAAGTCAAATAGTGAACATTCGTATTTATTGACGAACTAGGCGTGTCCAAACTGCAAACCGATTTTAAGCGTTCCATCTTATATAGTAATAATATAGTAGTGTTGTACGTCGTTGTGTCAGTAGTACGTAATGTATTTGTTCTTCTCCATCTTCACACGTGGTGAAGTCCGAGAAGGTAGTGATGAAGCTGATGGAGTAGATGGTGGAGAAGTCTCTCCATTTTCAGAGTATTTATTCAAAGAGATTAGAGAATGTTGGATATCTTTCGAATATACTGTTGTAGGTTATAGTTGTATAAGTAAATATTGATGTCTAGAAGTATTTACAGTATATTTTGGTACGGATTTAGGGGGAAGGGTAACATATCTTGTGATGACACGTCAACGATACGCTTTACTAAGGTATTTGAAGTTATACGAAAACATTATATTAATAAATTATTGAAGCATCGTTTGCGTTTTATTTCTCAGAAACTCGTACTTCCCACCTAGAGTGTAAGTTTTTTGGATCCTTTGAACTAAAGTTGTATTAAAGATGACATCAATATAAACCTAACCTAAAATATTACTAAATATATAGCATTATTTTGCCCATAGCAAGCTTGACAGAGAGAACCTAGTGTTAAGACACTCCGCCACGATCTTACCTGTTTTTGAAATATTGCATATTCAGTGGCGGATGTCACGATGCACTTGACTTCATACTAAAACGAGGAAATTAAGAAATTCATTCCTCCCAGAGGGAATTGAAATCACAACTGTCGTACTTACAGTCAAGTATAGTGCCGCTGAGCCACGACAGATAAACTTATATTATTATTTTTCTACTGAATAAGGAAATTCTTGAAGCTTCAGAAAACCGTAATTTAGTATGTAGGTAAGCTTTGTATAAGTAACTATATTTACAACAAAAAGTAACTTGATCTGTGTTATGGATCTTCCGAGCCCACAACAAAGATTATGAAAATTTGTAAGACACTCACGAAAGTTGAAGAGAATTTTGGGAAATGCGTGGTGATAATTTGTTTATTTTTTTTCACTGTATTGATAAAAATGTCATGTCATTTCAAGTTTTAAAATAATCAACTCAACTCACCAAAACCTATCACGTGTGCCTTACACTTAATAGTTTTTAGTGAGTAGCTAGTGAAATTGTTAGCATCCTTGTAGAATCACAGAAGAGGAATACGATGACGGTATTTCTACAGGATACAAGTGTTGCCTTCTCTCCCTGAAGCAGCAACAATACGTTGCATATTAACGTAGCTGAAAGTGAGTTGTGAAATGAGAATAAAATAACTGAGATGGCCGTACGAAATTAGAATTAAATTAAAATTTCAAATTAAGCAATAGTATAATAATCTTATATTCATATTTTGTGAAACCGTCGAAATCACAAATAAGTAAAAAATGATTTGTTTTGTTACCTGTTGCTTCTATAATGTGTGATCTGGCAACATTTAACTTAGAGGTCAAAAGTCAAGCTACCTGTAGAATATTCGAGATGACCAATGTTGGATCCAAATGTATATTTATATTTATATATATGTATAGCATCCCTCATCCCTATATGCAATTAGGGACGTGGGCTGCACTGAATATTGTTGACGTACATGCGCAATGAATATTGTTATGCACATATTGATTTATCTCGCCATTGGGCTCGAATAGATTGTAAATTATAAAATTAAATGTGGAAAGTTATATATGTATTTTAATAGACTTTTTAGATTTTTGTATTGAACATCTTCTAATAACGGTTCCACGATAGGTTATAAATGCGTAAATTCAAAGCCTAATAATGAGAATTCAAGAAATAATATTATAATAATTTTGTCAAATAACTTGTTAAATTGTTAGACATTAATACAGAATAAACATACAAAAGAAAAAGCTGAAATTTTTCATTATTTATATTTTTTTATTTATTATCTACAAAAATAAAATATACATTTATTATAACAATAATTAAATATATTATTGTCAAACATCTATCTTTATTTTTACAATATGGCAACGTCGCCTGGGCTGTCTAATCATGATTCGCGCCTTCAGGGTTTAGCTTTCAATCCCAACTTCCAGATTTCAGTTATTGATCGTAGTTTGATTGCGCGCGTACTGTATTAATGCGTGCCGCGCACTATTATCAAAACATGTATTACTAACCGCCTCCATTTCACCCATTCAAGCCCGAAATTGCCGCGAGTAATGACCTATTTCGTACATATTTACCATTTTTAAACAATGGCTCTATTAAGAATCACCTATTTGTTATGTGCAATAGTTATTTGCTTTGCCGGTGCTCATTTGTGCTCGTTTGACGAGAAGTACGATAATGTTGAAGCGCCCACAGTAACTATCGCAACTTTGGTGAGGAATAAAGAACATGTTTTGCCTTACTTCCTGGCTGGAATATACAATTTGGACTACCCGAAGAATAGATTAACTATCTGGTAAGTTCAACGTTTTCTATTTATTAAGAACACGAGGTGATCGAACTCATATATAGGTCGGGTCGTAAAGTTAGCGGCGATAAACCCATCATAAAGCAGGTAATGTTTTTGTTCTGTATTTATTAAGAGTACAAAGCTGCACCAGATATTTTGAAATGCAAAATCCATGCAGTCCCGTCTATTGATGGTGATTTTATTTGTATTTATTATAAAATAACAATATCAATAAAACAACTAAGTAATATAAGCCCAGTTACCAATAAATATAAATAGCTATAAATATATAAGTTGATTTTGGTACTAAATGTAACATGTCTACTGCACACACCTTGTCCTGAAATATTGATCCACGAATGCACTAATGCATACAATCCAATAGCTGGCCAACTAGTTGGCCAATGTTATAGAGCAACATCAAAGGATGTTGGAATATAAGTTGGTCGAACTTTGGCCTTATATATTTCAAGGAATTTTGAAAACTACCATTTTGTAATCCTGGATTATTGATTTATGTACTTTAAAGATTGACTTTATAAGTAAATATAGCCAACTAGATATGGGACATTGGTCATGCATCACCAATATTTAAGTGAATTTTTTATATTATGCTGAAAAAAATTATGCAAATAAGAATTATGTTAAGGAGTTCTAAATGTTTTACTCCCATAACATTTGACAATATTTATAAAAGAAGGTTCCTTAGTTACGCTGGCAATAAAATACATTTAAATGAATATAAAATCTTGAACAATGTATAATAAAAACTAAAATACAAACAAAATAGAAAAATCAAATGAAATATGTAATCTTTCATAAATATCTTATTTAAAACAAAGGTTAGTAATTTAATTTTAACAAAAAGGAACTAAAACATTATATTTTTGTAACAGTTGACTAAAACCAGGTTATAAAATGATTGCAAATTTCAGCCAATTTAAATGTAAATTTATAATTATTTTATTTTAAATATATATAGTTTCATAAATCACAAATATTTAAAAAGCAAATATTTTCAGCTCATTTTCTCATATTTAGAAATATAATTATTAATTTTTTATTATAATTATAAAGAATGTCCCAAATTTAAATATTTTAAAATTGAATGAATACTTTAAAAATAAGTATATTAAAAAATAGGTAATCTATCAACTTTCCAACTAGTTTTTAGCCAATGTTTTAGAGCAACATAAAAGGATGTTGGAAAATATAATTTAAGTTGGCCAAACATTGGGCTTATATGCAAATATGTCCCAGAAATTTGAAAACTACCATTTTATAATCTTGAAATATTGATTCCTGTGCCTTAGGCATAGACTTAAACTGTATTACCTAATGTTTAATAGAAATTCCAGTCATTTAGTAAAAAAAATATTTAATTTTTAATATATATTTTTGTCACTAGTGAATACTTTTAAATATAGGTCAAGAGTCAAGATAAGAGTTCATTAGCCGGGTGACTTTTGTCACTTTTATTAAAACATTATAGTTAAATATTACTTAACCATATAAATATTTCTTGGCTTTTTTAATCTATGCAGACTGAAAAATTAAAAATATTTTAAATGAAATGTAACAATAGAAAACACTATCATTGCAATGGATTCAATGCATTTAATAGTTTAAAAAATTAAATTCTTTTACAGGTTTTATTCCGATTACAATTCCGATAGGAGTATAGAAATTTTAAAAATATGGAAAAGCAATGTTGAGACTGAATATAAAGATTTCCATCTCCACACAAATGAGACAACACCACAGTTTCATAAAGACGAACCCAATGTTACCAGTTGGACGCCAACCAGGTTCAAACATGTTATGAAACTAAGACAAAAAGCATTGACCTTTGCAAGGAAAACTGACTCAGATTATATATTAGTAAGTATAGGCAAAGATGGTAAATGTACAGCCAATTTTAAATAAATTTAGGTCAACGCCTTATATTATTTCGACAGATGAATATTAAAAATAAATATATTTTACAGATGGTAGACGCAGATGTTGTGCTCACAGACGAGTTGACATTGAAGTCCTTGATAGTGCGTGAGGAGTTAGTCACTGCGCCCATGTTGACTTCTGATGGCTTATATTCAAACTTTTGGTAATAAAATTTAATATGTTAAATACATTATACAGGGTGTGGATGTACTTGCGACCTTTATTTAAGGCATAGTTTTATCTTGTCTTTATAAATGTGGTTAAATTCTTATTGTTTAATATTTTCAATTTATAAAATAAAAAATCGTTATTTATTTTTTCGAAAAAGGCAATTTTGCAAACGTACTGTCAAAGTGGGTAAAACATATGTCGCTTTTTCTTTTGATCATTTTTTTTAAAATGAGAAATGGCAGATTGACGACGTTTAGTATTATTTTTGTAGTACGAGATCTTTACGTCGTATATATTTAATGATGACTACCTCACACGTTCAATGGAAAAAATGATCCTGTATCTGAACTATATTTAATTGTTAACTACTTTTTTGTATAACGCCTTTAAATATTTGACCCTCGTTGAGACTGTATATACTAGTGATAAATAATTTAAATTATTGCCATAAATAAAAACACTTATAAAAATTTAACGTTTACTAACGCAATATGTCTAATCCTCCATAAACTTAGGCATGGCATGAGTAAGGACTATTCATATATGCGTACACCAGCCTATAGTAAAATATTGCGCCGTACTAACAAGGGATGTCATGAGGTTCCGATGATCCACTCAGCTGTACTGATAGACCTAAAGATGGACACTTCAAACTATTTGACATATGTTGACAATGGAATAATCACCTATGATGGACCTGAAGATGACACCTTGATATTCTGTCTAAGTGCACAGGAAGCAGGTAAATAATAAATAAATTAACTATTTTTGTTTCACTATAGTTAAAAAGAAGTAAAAATGTTACCATATAACATATTGTTGTTATTATTTAAATGTATTTAAAATTTCCAGGAGCTGAGTTGAAAGTATGCAATGATAGACTATACGGCTTCATCACAATACCCTCAGAGAACTCCACTCCGGAGAAAGAAAGGAAAAAGCTGACTAACATGAAACTTGAAGCAATAAGTAAAGGCATCATACTACCAGTTTATCCGTCTCTACAAAAGTATATATCTCACAATTTGAAATCTAAACTCGGAATGAGTCATATTTATATGATAAATTTGGACAGAAGAAGGGACCGGAGGGAGTTGATGATAGAGAGTTTTAAAGAGCTTGGCATGGATGTCACTATATTTGATGCTGTTGATGGACAGTAAGTAGACTGGACTGACCTGACTGAAATTTTATTTATGACACCAAAAATTTGAGTTTATAAATTTATTTAATTTACTTATCAGCCATTGCCTTAGTTCTAAGTAATAATAAATTAAAAATATGTGAAGATAATAGTTATGATTAATGTTAATTCTATATAATATTAATATAATTAATATTTAGAATAAGAACATTAAGTATAAGTTAAAAAAGAAAATGAACCAAGTGTCTGTATTGTCAATTACATTACAAAGTAAAAACAATGTCTAAGCCATAGTCTAAAGCACTTTCCCGTTTGTAGTAAATTTTATTATGTGAGTTAATATTTGTGATTAAAACATATTTTTTTTAGGAAATTGACAAAGAAGGAGCTGGATGACATGGGCATAGAGCTAATGAAAGATTATGAAGACCCGTATCATGGAAGGTAAGTGCAAATAAATTTAATTATCAAATTGTTTTTAATTTATTTTATTTGACAGTAATATGTTTTTTTAATTTTACAGGCCAATGAAAGCTGGTGAAGTGGGATGTTTCCTGAGTCACTACAACTTGTGGAAAGAGGTAATATATGATTTCTTTTATTTTTATGTCTTCACTCTTTATCAACATAACAGGATAGGCGGAGGGAACCACAGGAACCGTGCAAACCAAATGTTAGGACACTCCTTTTCCTGCTTTCCTCCGTTTCGAGGTATTGCGTGTTTAGTGGAGGAACCTAACGCCGCGCTTGCCTACTTGCCAGAGCGAAGAAAATGGAAATGAAAAACTCCATCATCCCCTAGCGGGAATTGAACCAGCAAACCGTGGCATTTATATTTAAAATTATTTTTTTTTACAATTTTGTATTTTTGTTTTTTTTACTTTCATATGGTAAAATTTCTATTACATCTATTACATTATTACAGATAATCCGCAACGAGCACAAGTTGACATTGATAATGGAGGACGACATCCACTTTGTGTCATATTTCAAAGAAAAACTTGCTCGAGTTATTGAAGAAGTGAAAAATTTCCACTACGATCTGATGTGAGTGTAATATTCACCTAAAACTAACCAAAAGTCCAGGATTCGATTTCCATAGTGATAATGAAAATTTTTGTTTTAGTTACTTAGGAAGAAAGATCTTAGAGGAGGGTGAGACTAAAGTTACAAGTCACACAGTGAAGCCTCTCTACTCCTATTGGACTCTGGGCTATGTCTTAACCTTCCGCGGGGCTGAAAAACTATTGAAAGCAAACCCTCTGAAGAAATTACTGCCAGTTGACGAATTCCTACCGATAATGTACAACGCGCATCCCAAGTACGTACAGAATGCTATTCGAAACGAAGATTTACACGAAAAAGAATCTAAAACGTTGATTTTTATTAGAATTTGTATGTATCTGGCGATTGCGGTCGCAATCTACATGGTGGTCAATGACGTTGATGTCTTTTAATATGGAAACAGTTAATTTATCTTATTTTTCATTTTTTTTTAATTTTTATATGGCAACATTATTTTTTTATTTCTTTACGTCAAATGTCACATGTCAACTGATTGACATTTGGCTGTCACAATTTTTGGTTTATTTTGGTTTATTTTGTTTAATTTTCCTTTTTCAGCGAGACGTGGAAAAGCCATTACCCTGTACGGAATTTAAAAGCTTTGTCCGCGCAACCTCTTCTAATGAATCCTACCCATTACACGGGAATGGAAGGCTATATTAGTGACACAGAGGATTCTCATTTAGTAGACAACAATTTAAATACCAAATGACATAGAAATTCGATTGATAATCGAGAAAAACATATATTAATTAAGTATCGGTATAGAAAATCGATTGGGAAATCGATTAGGATAATATAGGTAGATTATATTATAAAGAAAACCAAAAGAATGTTACTTAATAGGATTAAGCTGATTAAGAAAAATAATATTGACAATGATCTGAAATATCCATGGTTTATTATATGAAAGCCAGATATATAAGTAAATACTATTAACTGCTTTGAATCAATAAGAAGTAGTTTAGATATTTATAATTACCTTATACTGATATTAATATGAAGCTAGGCTAAGTCAAGGATGAAGTCCTGACATGTGCGCAAAGAAAATGTTAAACTCATTTATAAATATAACTTTTAAATAATTTAAATTACATTTTAATTAAAAACTTTCTTTTAAATGAGAACATATATTCTAAGTTATTATATATATATATATATATATATATATATATATATATATATATATATATATATATATATATATATATATATATATATATATATATATATATATATATATATATATATATATATATATATATATATATATATATATATATATATATATTTATATATATATATATATATATATATATATATATATATATATATTATATATATATATATATATATATATATATATATATATATATATATATAAATATAAATTAATCTTAAATATATTATTCTGATCTATTTACTCTAAATACTTAATATATATGTAATGTAATGTATAGACTTAATTAAATCCGAATTTAGCAGATTCAAATCCTTTCAAAGGCTTGATCATTGAGTTTCTAAGTCCTAACTCAGACCTGTTTCTAAGCAGTTACTATATATTATATGTTTATTCTTTTATATGACTGATTTATATATATATATATATATATATATATATATATATATATATATATATATATATATATATATATATATATATATATATATATATAATATATATATATATAATATATATATATAATATATATATATATATATATATATATATATATATATATATATATATATAATATATATATATATAATATATATATATATATATATATATATATATATATATATATATATATATATATATATATATATATATATATATATATATATATATATATATATATATATATATATATATATATATAAAATTAATTAATATATTTTTTGTAACAATATATACAGATTTGCATTTCAATTAGTTTGTAAGTTAATTGTAATGATTTAATTATTTTTATTGAATTAATATCAAATTTTAACCAATTTCTTGTCAAGTTTGTGCCATTTTTTTGTGATCTGTTATTTTTTTGACATTCTTTGTTTTATATAAGTGCATTCAAGTATAGTCTACATACATATATGTATGTATCAACATATATATGTTAAATGTAGTGAATAAAGAGTGACATACTCCATGTATTATTGTTTTATTTATATACCCTTTAAGTGAAAGGAGGGAAGAGGGAACTAGGAGGAGACTGGTGGAGAGTAGTTATGTGTAAATAAAAAAAAATGTTTTATTTCTTTTTCTACTATTACATTTAAAAATATATTGTCAAGTTGTAAAGCTGATGTTAACTTGAATTATTATTATTATTTTTCTTATAAATTCTATTTAAAGGTCACTCGCAATGCGAAATGGTAATTTTACTTCCAATGTTTACCCAAATTGTATTTGAACCTATGACCCAATTTTAGAAAAATGTTTTATATAAGAATTTGCATTGCGATGTTATATACAAGTGCATATATAATGTACTATAGTGACTGTGTATCGTCTTTTGCTAACACTGCGAAGGTCGCAGGTTCTTTTTAAAGCTGTTGCGACTTCATTTTGTTTTGCATTACAAATGTTTGCAGCGCATTTATAGTTACTAGCAATATGAATATTTTAGTGTATTTGGCTTTACTTACTTGATTTAAATGAAGCACTTGCGATTACTTTGAAAGTAAAATAAATATTTTCGTTTATTTCGACATATATTGCTACTTTATGTAATATATTTATTTAAATAGACAAAGCGCGGCGTTGAGTTCCGCCACTCAACACTAGGTTCGTATGTTTCCTGCAGTTCTCTCTGCCTAACCTGCCGATTGCGGGATAAAGCGTGAAGCTAAATATTTAATAACATATTTGACAATATTTATTTCTTACGTGTATAATTTTTGTGACCACTTTTGGTTCTTTTTTAGTAATATTTATCATAAATGTTAAATAGGTACTGACTAATTTTAATATAAAAACTATTTATTTTGGCAAACACTTTTGACGCAGTCGAGGCGTAGCGTCTGCCTGTAAACGCGACTGTTGTGGGTTCGATTCCCGTGAGGGGAGGATTGATTATATATTTTCATGATTTTTAAAACAAAAGTAATCTAAGAAATTGTCGACAATTTCTTAGATTACTTTTGTTTGAATTGTATTATATGTATGTATATATGTATGTTTGTATGTATGTATGTATGTATATAAGTATGAAATAATATACTAGATAATTTTATTTATTGTCTTATAGGTATCATGTCTTTGTTTATGTATACTTGGAGTAGTTCATAGTTCTTTCTTACCTACCTCTTTTAGTGTAAAATATTTCTTTTCGCCCTAAAGGTTATCTGGAAGAGATGGCTACTGAGCCATAAGATCGCCTTTTGTGTATTTTTCTCATTTGTGAGTTATCATATTTAAATAAAGAAAGAATAATAATAATAATAAAAAAAATATACTAAAAGAAAACATATAAGAATTTGAACGCAGCGGGATTTGAACCCGCGTCCTCTTGTACGGTTCGCAAGAGGATGGATTTATTCCATTAGAATTTTCCTCGCTCTGGCAACATCTGCAAGAAAAAGTATTTATCTTAATTTAACACGCGTTAATTAGCTAGCATATGCTATTTAAACGAGTAGTGTATGAGTTCAATATGTATATGTATAATAGAGTATATGTACTATATATTATATGGTGACATTACGATGACTTCATTTGTAACAGTTATTGCACATTGCAAGAATATATATTTTTTTAGCTTCACGCCTCATCCCGCACATGGCAGGGTAGGCAGAGGGAACTGCAGGGACTGTGGGAACCTAGTGTTAAGACACTCCGTTGCTTAGTCCTTGCTTTCTCCGTCTCCGCTTTTTGGCTTTTACGAGGCATTGCGTGTTGAGTGGCGGAACTCAACGCCGCGATTATATGGAAGAATATTTAAAGGATTTAAGATAAGAGAAGCCACCTGCTGTGGCAGGTTTATAGGTATTATTAGAGTACCTAATGGTAGTTACAAGATAAAAAATTTATATCGGAAACAGCTCTTACAATCATTTATAAATGATTCCACTTTATAAAAGGTGTAAACGAAAAAATATAGTTTTACAAATCACAGACTAACAAAATATATAGATATAAGTATGCGTGTATGTACATATATATTATAAAAATGAAATAAAACACATAATAAGTTAGAATATTGCTTTATTTTGGGTACAAAGATGTAAAGTATAAAATAAAAATACTGCATTTGGTATCAACTCTCATATAAATTTTATGAAAACAAAGCGCTTCAGTACAGTAGAGTACAGTAAAGTACAGTAGAGTACGGTAGAGTACGGGAGGAGAGGAAACGAAACCTTCATAACTATACTAATTTCATTTATCTAAACACTTCACATTCAAATAACTTATAAAATCGTCCCATTCTTATACAGCTGTTGCATTTTCTTGTGCAATTTTATAAGAAATTCAAACGTTATTTATATAATACAAATGAAAAAGCGAAACTTGGACCATTGTTAGGAATTAGAGTTCCGTAGTAACACACCGGCGTATATACATGATGGGTAGTGGGCAGTGGGTAGTACCCGCGACACCCGCAATACCTGCGATACAATACCTAGTCCGCCTAACCTACCGGGCAACGGCTCTAAATCTATATAAGCTAGTAAGAAAGTAAGGCCAGATTTAAATTAATCTTATAGTCGTCTATACTTATATATAATAATATAATATAAATCAAATGTAAAACGCTTGCTCAGTGGCCAAGTGTTACATTACTAGGGCGGTGGCAGTCGAGTCTAATCAGTCGATCACTTAGAAGTGATAACAGCAAGTGTCGTGATAACAGATTTGTCGATAAGAATAAACGTTTGTTTTAAGTGTGTGTGTCTGTGTGTACCACCGTCCATTAGCTATATAAAATATGTTTTTAGAGATCGCTAACCTAATAAATTGGTTCAAACGACTACAGCGAAACTTGAACTTAACTTATTTACTTACAAGTTACAATTAGTGCTATTTAGGCTCACAAGCCGTTCGGTCCACGGAAGTATCTAACACTAAGTACTCGGGTGTATATCGATACTGAATATCGATTACCCACCCGAGTTTCATCGATATCGATATAATCAATTAAGTTAATCTAAAAATCGATATATTGTCGTAAACTGCCATCACTAACTTAACCAGCCAACTACGGAAAATAGATTATTAAGAGATTCTTCGTTATATATATATACATGTATATATATATATATATATATATATATATATATATATATATATATATATATACATATATACATATATATATATATATATATATATATATATATATATATATATATATATATATATATATATATATATACATATATACATATATACATATATACATATATATATATATATATATATATATATATATATATATATATATATATATATATATATATATATATATATATATATATATATATATATATATATATACATGTATATACATATATATACATGTATATACATATATATGTATGTATATACATATATATGTATGTATGTCTGTATGTATGTATATATAAATCCTAGAGGTTTGGGTGTCACAGAGGACTATCTATCTATTAAACGTAGCTCACTCGTGACAGTCGCTTTGCAGTTGCAATGCAACGTGGACTCTTGCATTTAACGTAATTGTAAGTACAATTTCAAATATTTCAATTTCAAAATAGAGCATCGTCGTGTGTCGATAACATTTCTTAGTGCATTATTAGTTAGGAGATATGTATTGTCTTCGATAGGGGTAAAATCGATAATCATTAAAAAAAAACACATATAGATATAGAAAAATATCCATCCCAGCGCAGTGGAACAGAGGATGACATGACATTATACATGGCGGTTGCAGGTTCGATCCCCTTCTTATGTATATATATATATATATATATATATATATATATATATATATATATATATATATATATATATATATATATATATATATATATATATATATATATATATATATATATATATATATATATATATATATATATATATATATATATATATATATATATATATATATATATATATATATATATATATATATATATATATATATATATATATATATATATATATATATATATATATATATATATATATATATATATATATATATATATATATATATATATATATATATATATATATATTATATATATATATATATATATATATATATATATATATATATATATATATATATATATATATAAATGAGAAAAGTACCATATCTGTGCCTATCCTGCCACTCGTGGTGCCACGCGTCTGCGTGAAGCTATAGTGGAAACGTCAAACATTAATCTACCTACATTAATATATTTCATACTTTAAAGCTTACGTTATATTGTTTTGATTCGTTACTCTATTTGTATATCTATAATATGAGTGTATATATAAAATGACTTTTTTAGTACAAATATTACTTAGAGAGAAGAGAAATCGATAGACTTTCACTACTATTTAATCGAAATACCACTGAAGTGAAATATATATATATATATATATATATATATATATATATATATATATATATATATATATATATATATATATATATATATAATATATATATATATATATATATATATATATATATATATATATATATATATATATATATATATATATATATCTTTGAGTCCCCTAACCTACCAAAAGCAATAGCATATAAAATATATACATATATAAACTTGTATGTACGTCCGTCCAGAGTCCACGTTACATAGTGTCTAAACTCTACTCTCACATAACTCGGCGACACTCTCTATTTAGCCATTAAGCTCATTATTTTACATAAAACTGTGCTCTCACACTATAAATGAAGGGAAAAGCTTTTATTTCCTATAGTATTACTTCTACGTGACATATATAATAAAAAATTCAATATATATTTGGATTTGAACCTGTACCCCAAAGCGTATGACAGTTGACCACAAAACTTGAAAGTTAAAACGATGGGTCCAGTTCAAATCGTGCAGAGTTAGAAATCGTGTGTAATTTCTGTCACAACTTGCAAATTAAGTTTAAAATCTTTATTAAAAAAAAAACAATTTTACAGTAATTCCAGTTAACTAATATACTTGTTGCGTCTAATATGTATATATTTATATATCATATAACAATATTATGGAGAGAAATAATATGAGAAATTGTATATATTGAAAAAAAAAACACAATTAACCTTAGGCCGTTCACGATACGGAGAGAATAAAAAAATGAGACCAAAGACCAGTCAGTAACTCAGAAATAGCACGATCTAATTAAATCTATTAATTATGAACATTTGTAAAAGAAGCCTCGATAATATTCAATGTACTCACACGTTCGATTCCCGATTGGTCCATACAAAACAACACCGAACTAGAGGGCAAGGCGCGGTCGCTTTACTTAGTCTAAAAATCGGATACTCTCATAGTAATAATTTAAGTATATAGAAAAAAAAGAATATAATCTCTTCAATATGGCACAGAATATGAATAAAATTTAATTCCACTTAAAATAATTAATTATTGTTAAATATTTTCGTTGTACACAAAAACACACGTTAAAGCTATCGATATTGTTTCATAAGTATCATTCGTAGAGTGGTTTATAAGAAAAATATTAGAAATAAAATCGATCTAGACCCGTCTTAAAAAAAAATAAAAAAAACACTAAAAAACAGAGTGTTTAGAGATTCCTTTAAATGTTAAATAAAAAAAGTATTTATGTATGATTCTTTGTTAAAAGAAAAAGACTGAATAGATCGATTTTACGACAAAAATTAGTTTATTTAGTGTTTTTTGCAATCATTATATATGTTATATGTATATCACTCTAACGCTTAATTATATATATATATATATATATATATATATACACAGCGGCCGCACCATGCCTTAAAGAATATGTATTAGAACTCATATATACAAGTTTGAGCTCTATATCTTTATTAATAAGGATCAATTTCTACATGTTACGGATAAAGTCACCTAAACTGGTAAACAATACTATGTACCACTTGAAGGCTAAACATATTTTTATCTGTTGGATATGTCTATCTAAGACACTCAACAGAAACTTGTTGTTCATCTGGTAGTTAAGTTACAAATTCCCTATCTAGGACTTTATCAGCAAGTAGTGAAACTAACCCTAAGTCCGTTAATAGCAATATAGATTTGTAACTAAGCATTCTTAAATAAATTTCTAAATTCCAATCTCAGAAACGTTTTAAATACACTTACAATAATAATAATATAAAATTTATACGTGTAATAAGAGAAAATTAGTAAAATAAAGCGTAATACATAGAGATTTATAAATAAATCACTTCTTCAGTCAAAAAGGAGAGCGTAGAGACAAGAGATTGAGTTCGTGTAATGACTGTGTTGAAATATCAAATTAATAAAAAGTATATTATGCGTAACCCACAGTAAAAAAATCATTTATAAACCGAAAATTGACTTCCATTAAACAAAACCCAAAAGAAAGAAATCACATTATCAATAAGCAGTTTACAATAAAAAAATCTGTTAATATATTTAAACATAAAAGTTTGAACGCAACGGGAATTGAACCCGTGCTTCTTGCAAACCGAGCTAGTGCTCTCACCGCTGAGCTATGCGTTCTTTACCACGCCGCGTCGACATTCTTATATGCTTTATACAACTTATTTCGTTGTTAGCATCATTACAATAAACAATCCTTTAATTACAGAGAACTTGATTTGCATCAAATATTTCTATTGCCATTTAAAATATTATTCCACATTGAGGACAGAAAAAATACTTAAAAAAAAAAAACAAAAAAAATTAACACAGCGGAATTCGAACCCAAAATATCTGTTAAAGTCCCCCCACTTCACTTCCCAGAAAAAAAATCTCCATACAAAAACACCCGTCATACAAAATCATTACACGAACTCACTCCCACAACGTCTCCCACACGTACCTCGTCTCACTACCCGGTCACGAGTACCCAATACCTTTCCTTTGCAGAAAGCCGTGTATCTCACAGAACGTGGGTCTATCCAGGTCTTCCCGTCTCCAGCACTCTATCATGAGGTCGTATATATCGTGAGGCAAGCCGGGTGTGCGATGTATGTATTCAAAAAGACCGTTATCCGTTTGTAAATTGGTCAAATTCTCGACAACCTGAAAACAATTTTATATAGTGTTCATAATTTGGTAAGAGATTGAAACTGCGTCCTTTGAATGTGACTTGGAATTGTTCACATTTGCAACAGAAGAAGTATGTTGAGGTGTTTAGGTTTTGTTGACGCGACAGTTATGGGTTCCAAGCCCAATTGGAGTATTATCAGTTCCTCCTCCTTATTCATATACTAAATTAAAGCAGAATCCTTACTTATACTTTAATTGCACTTTTAATTGAACTATTTAAGAAACCTAGAGTAAACACAGAAAATATGGACTAATATATATTTATTTTAAATTATTTTTTAAAAAAAAAAGGTCATAAGAAAAATATTCTTAACTAGCACTTTAGAATACAATTACTTAATCATTAAAATTAATAATAATTTAAATTAATTAATATGACTATTATGATTATATTATTTTCAATTATTAATAAATTATTAAAATTGAAAAATCATATTTGTAGACAAAAAATAGTCTAGTAATAGTTTGTGTTAAGATACTTCATCTCCCATTTTCAGCCTTTCGAGACATTGCGTTAAGAAGCGGAACTCAACACCGTACTTTGCTTAGTTGCCAGCACAAAGATAATGGAAATAAAAAATCCATCTTCCCCTCATGAAAATCGAACCCACAAACTGTCGCGTTAACAGTTAATTATAAAAACAATGAAGAACAATTAAATTATTAAAATTAAACTTAAATATGAGGACTGTGGCGCAGCATCTACTTGTAAACGCAACAGTTTATGGGTTCGATTCCCACTCGGATGAGATGGATTTTTCTATATCCATTTCCTTCGCACTCGCAACTAAGCAAAGCGCGGCGTTGAGTTCCGCTACTCAACATGCAACGTCTCGAAAAAGCCGAAAAGGTGGATTAAGCAGAGGAGTGTCTTAACCCGCAGAGCCTTCTACATACCCTACCACGTGCGAGATAAAGCGTGAAGACATAAAAAAAGAAATCACTTTTTTAATAAAATAATATTCTTTACACCCGTCTAGTCGTCGAGAATGAGATGAGGAGTGTCTAAGCACTAGGCCTTCATTGCATTTCCTAGAGGGCCTAGTAATATTATGCATATATTCTGCATAATATTACCACAATATTTACTTACTTTATAACTACAACCGCCATGTAGATTGGAAGACAAGTACTTTACCGATAGTTGTCACCAACTTCCGTTTACACTTAACCAATATCGAACCGGCACTAACCTCGCTATCACTCAAGTGCTCGTACGGCCTCCGCCTACACAAAGTGAACACTTCATACAAAGTCACGCCGTACGACCACACGTCACTCTTGCACGTGTACTTCCTGCGCAGCACCGTCTCCCAGGACGCCCACCGCACGGGTAGTGGGTTCCTTCCGTCTATTTTGTAATAGTCACACGCGTACATTTCGTTGTCCGTTGCGAAATCGCTTATTTTTATCTGATAGCCTTTGCCTATTAGACAGTTTCTGCAAAAAAAAAAAAAAAAAAATATATATATATATATATATATATATATATATATATATATATATATATATATATATATATATATATATATATATATATATATATATATATATATATATAAAAGGCGTAGTAAAAAGTATAGCCAATATTCAAACTTGAAACGATACTCAATTGAATGTACTTAAAAACCAATTACGCGGGTATTTTAATAAAAAAAGATTTCAAAGTTTACCATGCCTAAAATGTATAATAATATAATATATAAGTTATAAGCAATTGATATCTTTCATTAAAACATTTTTAAATTATAAATAAGCGAAATAATAGAAAAAGTAATGACCCATCACTTTGTTAATAACGATTAAATTAAAAATTCCATTATAAAGTTGTAATTCATTTAAAAAATGTTGTTACAAAAAGACCAATTTTATCAATAATTCAATTACTAGTAAAAGATTGAAAAATCTCACCTAGTAGCCAAATCGCGGTGCACAAAGTTGAGTGTCTCTAAATAATGCATTCCAGCTGCTATTTGTGTTGAGATATGCAGGAGAGATGAGACACTGACGCTGGCCGGCGGAGATGAACGCAGAAAGGCGCAGAGATCACCTAAAAAAGATATTTATTTATTTATTTATTTATTTGGTAATCCAACAGTTTTTATATATATGTTTCTATATTAACTATTATATAACATAAAATTAAAACCAAAATAGGATTACACAGGAACTTAAACATATTAACAACTAGAATACGGTAGCATAAAAGTAAAAGTTATAGTTTAAAAGTGATATAAAGTAAAACTGTTTACGGTTGGGAATCCAATACGTGCGTGTTTACGTGTTTGTGTGCGTGTGCGTGCGTGTATATGTGTGTGTGTGTGTGTACTCATTAAAAAAGGTCATAAAAAAATCGATTATAAAAAAGTAATATTAAGACACTTGTCGGGTTGAGTTAGGGTTTCCTTATAATAGCGAGCAAACAATTTTAAATTGTAATACTTCCTTCAAGTGGGAACCGAACCCACGACTAAATATATGGGTTATTCTATCTCGTCATGTCTTAATTGATCTTTTAAAATGCAAATTAATATATATTATATGATTTTATTGTTACAAACGTATTTAGTATTGAAATTAAAGTTTAATTATTGAAATCAGTAAAACCTATTTATAATGTAAAGCTCTTTGTGTTGTTATTTTGGAATATTGAACAGAAATGTCAGCTGTTAATTAAATAAAAAGGACCTAATTATGTAAAGTTGATCTCCTCTGTATTAACTATCGCAAGAGAATAAACCAATTGATATTACTCTGTTATATTATTATGAAAAATGGACTCCTAACAGCGAAACATAATACTTATGAGACTTTCTAGTAACGATATCTAATATTTCACTTACTTATGAAAATATTCGAAAAACTCACGATGTCCCAAATCCCTCATTAGTATATATACTATCTATATATCTAGCGAATATACTAATGTGGATAGCTATATCTATATATTCGCTAGATATATAGATATAGTAGATAGAATCTCTAAATATAAGCATATCGCTCTCGTTTTAAACAGAATAGTTTTCTTAAAATACTCATAACTACAAAATCATAATTAAAGTTATTGAAATTTATGTATATTTTCATTTCGTTTCAAAATTGAATGTCTTATTTGGAGAATTTACTTAAGACAGAACAAACTGCTTCGAGTTTGAGGTTTTCAAAGGAATGCGTACCATTTGGTAGTAGAGAAGCAAGTAAAAAACTTACCCAAATGGAGAAGTATATAAAAAAACTTACCCAGTTCAGAATATTCCAAAACAACCGCCAATGGAGGAGATCTGCAGGCGCCGAGTACCCTCGCCAGGTGTGGAGATGATAAAGATGCTAAGTTGCGGACTTCACGCTCGAAATCCTCCCTGGAATATATATATATATATATATATATATATATATATATATATATATATATATATATATATATATATATATATATATATATATATATATATATATATATATATATATATATATATATACATACATATATTAACTATAAAATCGACATTTATGAAAAACATATAATTCTGCAAGAGAATTGGAGACCCCATTATAATAATATGTTATTGACACTTTATCTCATTCCATGTATACGTCGAAATTGATTGCACGCGATTGTTACGAGTTCAATTCCTCTTGGTAATATCTTTATACAAAAACTGTTTTGAATATTAAGTGATATTAAGTTTTCAGTTCTTTTTTAATACCCATAAGTATATGAACTGTTTCTTAAAAATGACTTAAGTTTAACACAGTATACGTTAATTAAAAAAAGTTTCACTATATCTAACTTTTATCATGACTTATATGTTTGAAAAAGCTACTTTTTACACATATATATACATACATAATATATTTCTCTTTATCAGACGCATCGTGGCATAAAAACTTCACTGCTACCAAACGTTTCTCCGAAGTTATCGTCCCATTATATTCCGGGACACCGTCCGCTTCTGCCACATATACCTGGAAACGGGAAAACTTTAGCTCCACACTCTATCCCGCATATAGCGGGATACGCAGAGATAACCTAACACTGTGAATCAAAACTATAAGAATATGTGTTTATTTTAATATAATAATTCTAAAAAGGGAATCGAACCCACTATTACTGCGTGTACAAGCAAGCTCTGCTCCACTGACACTCGATAGAGTTAAAGGCGTAATATGAAAATTGTAATAGTATGTTGTTAATTATGGCAAATTTTAATACATAAGCTCATTATTTTAAGTATTTTAACTATACATATTAGATTACATTCATTTTACTTTTTCTATTTATTTTATTTTAAACACATCAACACAAACACTGTAAACAGTTTTGAATTAAAAAAAATCGTATTTCATAGTCCAGTTCAGTCCCATATCAAAGGAAGGCTATAGGCTATACAACTAAACTAAACTGGGCTAAAACTAGGCTGAAAAGCTATTAGACATTATATTATATTAATTATGTAGATATTATACTCACAGGCCCGAAAGCACCTTCGGCAAGTTTCGAGATCATTCTGAGGCGGTGTCTAGGAAATTCTATCACATTGGTAGTTTCTAGACGACGAGCGCGATCTATCAACACTTCCTGCTGACTTGGTGACTGGGAATTAATAGCAAAGTATTATTATTTACAGTTTATACATACATACACACACACATACATAAACACATACACACTCACTCATACATACGTATATACACAACTTCCCACTCCATCCCTAGCGGGGTAGCCAGAGAGAACGTAGCGCCAAACGCTGCGGTCCCTGCACTCCTCTCCCGCCTCGTTCACTGTCATTAACCTCTTCATACCCGCTCTCTCGAGACCTCAGGCTTTTCACCTCAGGTCTCCCCTTACCACTCTAATCACTCACTTTTGCATCGTATATCTTTTTTGCCGTTCTTACATCTCTCATTCTCACGCCCAAACTATCTGAGCACGTTCTTCTCCACCCTGTCACATCCTCGCTGGTACCTATCACACTGTGTACGCATTACCTTTAGTTAAACGAATTAGTTAAACTAACTCCGCATATCCTCCGAAGAGATCGCTTCTCCACAGCATACACACACTTTTTTCATTCTTCTCCAGCAATTATAAGACTGGAGTTCAGCCTTCTCCACCATGCAGCTAAGGCACCGTTCATTTTAGTATTCCACTCGTTCGTTCGTTCTTTGTACTGAACGAACGAACGAAAGCCTTTCCACATTCATCTCTACTTAACACATTTCCAAGATATACTCACACACTTGTGCTAATAAGTTTACATTAACAAATATCTCACATTCCGTTTTCTTTTCACTTATGTCTTCACGCTTTATCCCGCATGGCAGGGTAACCTAGTGTTAAGACACTCCGTGGCTTAGTCTCAGCTTTCTCCGTTTTCTTTATATCACTTTAAAATTCCCCTTATTTACTTACAAATATATAAAGTGCATACTTGTACATACAATATTATGATGTATCACTTACCCTAGTTCTGTCAGATCGTATCGACCGTCTGGTGCGCGTGTCGATGTCCATCGTGTCCAAGTCGGTGGTCACGGGTTCGGTTCGGTCGGACAAATTGTCCGGTATACGCCTTTTGGTTAACAACGGCGCGGAACTTAACTCCGGCACTGCGTAGTCGTAGTTTGAGCTATCTGTTGAGTCATATTTTATTAGTTATTTTTAATTAGAAAAGAAATATAATAAGTATAAGTTAGTCATATATAGTATTTTAAAAAAGTATAGTTATATTTAAATGTCATATATAAAAACATTAATATAAACTCTAGTCTTTTTAAATCTGGCCAAAACATCAAAACAAAGTTATATGATAAAATATTAGCAAATAACATATAGTGAATAGGTACATATTGTTGATAATAATTTTAACTCTAAAGAACAGTAGACTCTGAGTCTAGACTGAGTCTAGACTGGAGTCTGTCGAGAACACATGACAAGAGTCGAAGGTTCAAATCCGAGTACATTAAAAAAATTACCACCACTTCCATTATAACCCAATACAAAAAACAAAACTTACCAGACAAAGCCGCATTGGAGTCCTTCACGAAATCCTTCATTTCCAACAAAACTGTGCTATAACTAAAGTAGGGAGCGCATTTTAACGCCTGATAAGGTTCCTGATACTCATCGGACTTGACATCAGGACAATCTATGACCATTTTATTGTCAATAGACGAGCACGGATTATAGGTTTCCGCCCGCTTTTGTATCGCAGTTTTCGTTAGAGGGCTTGCAAAGCATTTCCTGTGCCTGTGTCTGTGCACTATTAGAAATACAGCGACCGCTAGCAAAATAACCAAAGCTGTTAAAACCCCAACAACTATGGCTAAGTATAGGGGATCGTCTTGATGTGCTGTCGATATGGGCAGCTCTTTGACCGGTTGCTTTGCTTTGTCTTTCCCTGGAGATGGTTTTTGACTTTCCGGCGTGTAATTGCCTTGTGCTACGTCTGTAATATGTTTTTTTTAATTTAATTTAGTACAATTTGGCTTACTCTCATGAAATGCATTGAAAGGTTGAAAAGTGGGGAAGGGAGTGTCCTAACACTAGATTTTTCAAGTTGCCTAAAAAGTATATTTTAGAACAATATATGGATAGAATTATTTTTTTGTAGCTTCACGCTTCATCCCGCATATACAGGGTAGGTAGAGGGAACCATGGGAACCTAGTGTTAAAACACTCCGTTCCCCGCTTTACAAACTGCCACGATAGATTTTGGTTGTAGTTTATTAAAAAAAAGTTGTTAAAGTAAATACAAATTTATCTTATATATAAAGAGCAATATATCATTTATTTTTTGACTTTTAAAGTGTTAATCCACACCGAGGATAGAAAAGATACTTAAAGAAAACATATAAACACATAATTTTTATAATACTAAAAAAAAACTTCTTTGTGAAAAAATCTCCCTACAGAGATGCCCACAACGAAATAACTGGTATAAAGCATGTATATGAATATCGACGCGGCGTGATGAAGACCACATGGCATAACGGTCAGAGCGCTTGCGCGATTTGCCAGAGGCGCCGGTTCGAATCCCGCTTAAATTGAAAAATTAACACATGTTTTCTTTAAACATATAATTTGACAGATTTAAATCATTAGGTAATTCTTAAAAAACACATAAAGCTCACCCGAATCAAACAAAACTTCGCTAATAAGTATCCAACGAGCGGAAAAGCGCAGTTCAATTTGAACCCACTTCCCGATACGATGGTGCAACTTGATGCTAACATTGCGGGAACTCTCGAAGATATTATCCTCTACGGTGGAATAGCGTATAGGCTCGTCTTGAAAGTGCCGACCGCCGATAGAAAATGATATTATCGCTTCTGAAAACACCTGAAAAATATTTTTAATTAAAAATATTTAAAGAAAACAAATGAAAGTTTTAGGCGTAAAAGGATGTAAATGGGTGAAATAGGCGCAGGTTCGAATCCTGATGCGTGACTAAATTTAAATAGAATAGAAAACTTAAATAGAAACAATATCTATAAATTAAATAAAAGTTAAGCAACTGTTTTTAAATCTAATATCTACTAGTAAATTTACAAGGTACTAAAATATAAAGAAACAATTAAGATCTTTTGTGTGTCCGTCTGTTTTTCCGTTCGGCGGACTAATCTACGAAACAGCTGATCGATGTTTATGGAATTCTTTGAAGATAAGGAATAAGCATGTAAGTAAAGAAAAAGAAAGCAATTTCAAGAAGTTGGAAACATATATTTATAATTAATATAGTGTAGACACATATGTTTTATAAAATTAGTATCTATATATGTAATTAATAATCGAGCATAACCGCGGATCGATTCGGAGGTCGATTGTTAAATAGCAGCTTGTAATATAGATAATATTTATTTTTCTTATTATAGCTTCACGCTTTATCCCGCTTGTAGCAGAATAGACAGAGGTAACCGCAGGAACTATAGAAATTTAGTATTAAAACATTCCGATTCCTGCTTTCCGTCTTTTCGACACGTAGCATGTTGAGTCGAGAAACTCAACGCCGCACTTACCTAATTGCCAGAACGAACAAAAAAGGAAACGAAAAATTCATCTTCTCACGGGAATCGAACCCACAAACCACACAATATAAATACAAGAAAAACATCTCCAAAAGACATACCTGAACATCTCTCATGAACTTGTTATTGCAATACAAGTGTACAGCACTAAACTCTCTGACTTTATCAAATTCGAATGTCAATATGGGGTTGTAGGGCCTGGAGTCATTCCTCCATCCTACCCAGGCCGAGGTCTTCGCAGCCTCCCGTATCTCATCTCCTCCGAACTGACCGTCTACCAGCTGTCCCAGACCACCTCGCAACTCCTCGCCCCATTGCCCATCGTATATCATATCTGTTAGTTCAACTCCATTGCTACGTTTATCGCCTTTTGGCATTGAGTAGGACACTATGCCAACTGTTGAAAAGAACAAAAAGAAATGATTAAATAGAATTCAAACAAAGCATGTTGATCGTAAGAAAGCCTTTTAACTGAATGGTCGTTTTAATTTAGCTTCGTCTCGCAAGGCAGTTCTAAGGAGAAGAGTCCGTCAAGAAACAATAGTTGCTTGTAAATAATTTTAATATGAGTGTAACAATATAAAGCTATCCCGCAAATAACACACAAAATTAACGCCAAACTTTTACTAAATATATTTTTCTGAACAGTGCAAAAAGCTTTACTTATTTTATATACAATTATTTTGAAAATTCTATAAGTTTATGTTGGCTTATCTTAAAAGAAGTTTTAGTTCTAAAATAGTTATATAAAGTAAATTTAAGTTAGTAATAGTTATATAAAAGTTTCGAACGCAGCTATGACCCCTTACACATGGCTTAGTGCTAGAGCGCTTGCACGGTTGCAAGAAGCGCGGTTCGAATCCCTCTGCGTACAAAATTTTTATATGCTTTCTTTATAAATGTTCAATAACTATTTTTTCATCTTTAATGTAAATTGACACTTTAAAATCACAAAAATGATTATAGTGGGCTAAGATCTTATAATATGTGACTAATGAATCCTACATTCAATACAATATAAGCTTTTGTCTGAAAGTTAACTTCAAGAACAGTAAGTTCTTGCTAAAGATGCCGTGGAAGGAATTATCAAAGGAAAAAACTGTTTTCCCGAAATAAAAATCTTTACGTGCTTTATGTATGGTTGGAATTCCAAATAAAAAAGTTATTAGATATGCTTACAGTTTGTACTATATAACATAAGGTTTATCTCGATATAAGTAGAGCATCTAGTAAGCGTTGTATCAAATACATTTAATTACGCCCTCAGACCATAAAAGTGAAGCCAGGTAAAAGCTAACGTATATATATATATATATATATATATATATATATATATATATATATATATATATATATATATATATATATATATATATATATATATATATATATATATATATATATATATATATATATATATATATATATATATATATATATATATATATATATGTATATACATATATTCGTGTAAATATATAATTATATATGTAGATCTACTATTAACATTATGTGCACAACATATTCAAACTGTACACATTTTCCAACTTATATTTAAAACGACAAGTAGCTCGCTGTTGTTTCTTTGTTCGAGTTGGAAATGCAGCTTTTTAAATTAAATATTTAAATGAAAATCCCATCTTTTCATGGCAAGTCGTGTGTCACGCGAACTCATACAGTTATTAAATATACATCACAGTACAATTAACACTAGCGCATCGACCTGGTTTCATTGGAATATGTCGACGATTTTTCTATAGAATTTGTATTGGAGTCCACTCTGGCTAGTTGGGTTTTGCAAAAGAATGCATGGGATGTAGATACAAATCCTTATTTTTGTTTATATACGTGCTTCTATATATTCTATATGTATTTTTAACTTGAGATATTTAACAGTTAGTGCGACTTTATGATCGTTGCCACCCGATTTTCATTTAGATAATATTTGTTAAAATAAAATTTCCTAGTTTCATATGGTTTAAATAGACATTAAGGTTTATAAAGCTGTCTAAATCACATAGTATTTTAAACAATTTCTACAGTAATTACTATAGAAGATCCATTGTATACTTTTCTTTCTCTAAAATATGATGATGAAGATTTTAGTTTTCGTCGAAATTTTGACATTAAAAATGATATTCCTTGGCTAAACAATTTACACGTCTTGGACCTAGTATTTAAACTACTCAATACGGATGCCAAATGTAAACCAAAAACATATAAGTAATGGTGAGTGAGTTCAAATCTCAGAAACGAGCTCGTTTCGAATAATTCCACCATTTCTCTAAGGAAATCGATGAAAAATGTCTTATCCAAACAATAAAACCAAGTATTAGATAAGAAAAGTTTGAAATAACCTCCATAATGGTTACATTCTAGCAAAGAACAGTTCGTGACTTTAATGCAGAAAGGCTGTAGTCGGTTAGAAAAACACAAAAATGCCCAGACGTGTTATTAAACGTAATTTACTGTGTTTTGCATGCGACGTAAAATTTGATTCTGGGTAAAACCGCGTAATGCTTGAACTATATTACACTATACTATACTATAAGTCCTATACTATGTATTCATTCAATATTTTAACAACTTCAAGGATTCCATGAATGTATGCAGCCCCGTCTTGACGCACAACATCTGACTTTTAACAACGACGACGACGATGAAACACGACGATTGTGGGGTTGATTCCCAGTCGAAGAAAATTAATTATTTTATTACCTTAGTTTCAGATATTAGAGGCGTTGAGTTCATGCGTTATCTCTAGCGGGGTAGTCAGAGAGAACGGGGCGCCAAACGCTGTGGTCCCCGCATAACTCTTTCGCCTCGCCCATTGTCATTAGTCTCATTAGATATGCTCTCCATTGAAAACGTAATGTTTCTCAAAAAGAGCTGTGCGAGGGTAACGGCGTGTCTTAACAAAAAGTTCTCTCTTTCTATGTGCTATACCTAATTTTATATTTATATGAAAATATGGTTCATAATTTCAAAAGGCAATGAAAGTGTTATATTTATAGTCTATGACAGTGAAACGTGGATATGGCAAAAGAATAATGCTGCAGAAATGCGATTTCTTCGAATGATACGCGGAATCAGCTTAGCTGACCGAATCCGCAACGAAGAGGTACACAGGATTGTAAGTACCAGCGAGGAGGTCACAGTGAGAATGAAGAAGAACGTGCTCAGACGGTTTGGGCATGTCGGGAGAATGAGTTATGAAAGAATGGCAAAATAGATATACGAAGCAAAAGTGAGTAGTAAGAGAGATAAGGAGTTTCGAAATCACAGTATCGAAGATACTGGAAGAAGGTCACATAAAGCATGACAAGATGTATGCAAGGACTGCAGCGATTGACACTCTGTTCTCTCTAATTACCCCGCTAAGGGTAAAGCGTGAAGATATGTATGAATCATAAATCTTCAAAATCCTTCAAAAACGGCAATTATTTGAATGAAATAAATAAAGGAATATCTTTTTCCACACACTACGCGATTGAAGTCTAATGTAAAAGTAAATTGCAAAATTACTCTATAAAACATTACTTTTATAAAACATTTACTTACACTTAAATAACATAATAAAGTCCTCACACATTATGAACAGAAAGAGATACGGTGACATAATTACACATACCATCGTAAATAAACAGATAATTGTGAAGTGTCCCTTATGATAACCATATCAAAGTTTAGAACTAGATTCTCTAAGCCATTTTCTTTTTTGCTACATTTTTGTAAAACATAGGAAGCTTAATAAAAAAATTACCTAATTGTCAATTTCAAAAATATAATTATATGTTAAACAAATCACTTTACGCTTTTGCCTCAATGCCTAGGAAAGTTAGAGGGATTCTAGTATCAAAACACTGTAATCCCTAGACTTTTGAATTGTCTTGACTGGCGGAACTCAACGCCGCATCAAAACCCCTCGAATAGGATCGAACCCTCACTCACTGAGTTTATAGTGCTACTGTGCTAATACAATCTCATTTCCAATATATTATTATCACAATAACACAAGTCAGTTTGTTTTTACTTGTATTTATTTAGTTTCATTACAGCATATTACTTGTTTACTCTCACGTGTTTGATCAACGATGTTAGTCAATAGTAGAAATTAAACATATAATACAAATGTAACTTTTAGTGTGGAAAAATAATAGACTAGTTATATAAAAAAAATTAGATATATAAAAAAATATATTTAATATTATTATTTTTAGATATATAAAAATATTTCCAATGAGTTCTTTAAGAGATTGTCATTATATATTATTCACTTAGAAGCAGTTTATATTTGAATTATTGCCACGTCTCTAAAATGCTGAGAGCAGAGAGCGAAAACGGAGTTTCTTAACACTACGTACCCTATAATGTACTATGCGGTTAAAGTGATGTGACCTAAGTTTTAGCACACAATTAAACTAGTTCTATTAAAAACAAAACTATCGTTCTCACATGGAAATGTATACGCAAAGGAGTAAACAGATGTGTTAGATGTACATTCTAATTCTGTACAAAAAGATCGAACTAAAACGTCGTTTATATCAGTTAGCACATATATATATATATATATATATATATATATATATATATATATATTTATATTTATATATATATATATATATATATATATATATATATATATATATATATATATATATATATATATATATATATATATATATATATATATATATATATATATATATATATATATATATATATATATATATATATATATATATATATATATATATATATATATATATATATATATATATATATATATATATATATATATATACACTTTGTGTTTGTTTGAGTTTTAGTTTGAAGTTCATCTTGCAAGACACATGATAGATTGCGGAGTCATTTAGGAACAATTTACTTTCTTGAATTTCGAAGTAATTTGGATTAGTTTTTAAAGTTACGCTCGTTTACATTATAGGAAGATTGTAATTAGATTCATTTTATGTTTTAAAAAGAGTAACGTAGTAAATAATTGTTCAATTACTTCCATTAGTGATAAAGTTCTAGAGCTCTTTGACCTTTATATTAATTTCAATCTCTCATTTATTTAAGAGAAAATCAGAATACTTCAGCGTTAAGTAACTCATCTATGTTGTTTGTTTTTAAAAGACAATTCTAACTTTAAAATGCAATGTTAATAATTATATATTATTAATATTGCATTTTATAGTTTGAATTGTATTTTTATCAAACGTCACTTTTTTTTTTTGAAATTTATAACATATTTGTAATTAACGATCACGATATTCGCATACCGTTTATTTGTCAAGGGATCTTTGATTGCAAACATCTTGCATGTAAATATTATTAGATTATCTTATAAATATTAAACACAGGATTGCCCTTCAATAAGTAAATTCCGTCAAAAGGAGTACAAGGTCCCTTTCGATCTAGAGGCCCAAGGGCTCTCGGTCGCCAGACTCGAATTCGAAGAGGGTTTCCAAAATATAACTACAAATCTACAGTTTTACATCATTCTGAATTCTAAGCAGATTAATTTATATTTTTATACTAAAGGAATTTCTATGTAACGAATTCTGTATTTTTTTGTTTTGTTTGTATGTTTGCTTTTAAGTTTAATAACGGTTGGAAGATTAGTGATCAGTTTCTACTTGAAAAAAAATATTTAAAATATCAATACTTGATTGGTGAGAGAATCACTCGACCAAGGGTCCGTCCAAGAGTCTAGCTGACCCGGCAGACTTCGTACTGCCTCATCGATAAAAAAAAACCTAATCTTTTGTATAAAATCATTTTAAAACAAACAAATCGTATTTAATAAAAAAGCCATATTTAATAAAAAAGCATTTATTGAATAAAGCATAAAGATTTATTATTATTTTCGATACATCGTGTTGCTTACTTAGAAAACAGAGTTTACCTGAAATACTGGCTATTTATAAGGTTTAAATTTGATATACACAGACACACACTGTTAAAATACAGTCTGTTAATTAATTTAAAGCTTTCTCATTAACTATACTTTTTGTTTTGTTTTGTGGTGCGTAAATAAACAAAGAAGACGGTTTTTCCGACGCGCGAACACGCGACGTATAATTGTCCATGCGCGAAACAGGGAAATTCCAAGTTGATTCCACAAACTTCTAACGACTGCCCTTGCGATTTATTTATGGTCATCGCAAAGGCCAGACGTACTGGAAATTGTAAGCGTTTAAAATCGAATGGTAAGTCCATTGGAATCATCGGTATCCGCGGGATCAAGACATCCTCTCCTTTATTTTTTCCTTTTAAGATTGTCACATCAATGAAGTTATTCATCAGTCTTTTCACAGCCAGTCTTGTTCTATTGCATAGTCGAGGTTGATTAATGTTACGGAGCATGATGACGACTGATCCTACTTTTAACTGCAAATTGTGAGGTGGTAATTCAGGCAATTCCAGTGTATTTAAAAGCTCAGTGGGATATTTGATTACGTCATCCTGGTTCATTACGGTGTCGACTGATTTAAAGGAAACCAACTGTCCTGGATGAAAATTCTGAATGGTCGCATTAAGATCCTCGACATCTTTATTTTTCGCTGCTAATATTGCTCGTTCACCCAGCCAATTATGGTTATTGAACTTTTGCGCTATATCTGGGAAAACTCGCTGAATAAGCTCCACTTTTGAGTCTGTGATGTGACAGAAATCTGTAGGTAATGTGATGAATCCGGTCGAGGTGTCCACTGCAACTTTATTATTTCCAATGTCTAACAACTGCTTCGCAAACACATTTGCAGTTTCATCTTGTTGCAAAAATACTCGCACGTTAGTTGTTAAGTGGAGTGTCTTTACGTAATGCCACAAATTTGATCATTTTAGGCATGCATTTAGTTGATCAGCAACAGTTGATCGGAGAATAACTGGAAGAGTCTGACGAAAATCACCAGACAACAGAATCATGGCCCCACCGAAAATATTTTGGTTGTCACGAAGATCTTTCAACGCTCTGTCCAGTGCCTCCAGTGACCTCTTATGGGCCATTGTGCATTCATCCCAAACAATCAATTTGCATACCTGTACGATCTTGGCCATTGCGATATTTTTGGCGATGTTGCAAATTGGTGTGTCGGTGATATGCATGTTTAGTGGTAATTTCAAGGCAGAATGTGCAGTTCGCTCGCCTTCTAGCAGAGTTGCAGCTATTCCAGATGAAGCCAATGCTAGAGCAACATCATTTCGCGTTCTGATCCTCGCCAAAAGCAATGAAATTAAAAATGTTTTTCCGGTTCCTCCGGGAGACAAATCTTTTGGATTCGAGGGGAAACATGTCGATATGATAATCGCAAACAATGTATGAATTTGATGCGGCGATGAAGATATTACGGAATCCTTGAGCGTATCATCCCAGTGTGAATCGTTCTCAAGTAAATGTAATAGTTGACATGCCTCACGGTAAGTCGCACACAGCTGTACATTAACTGTTCTCAGTTGTTTAAACGATGTCGGACCACGAACATTCACCAACAACAACCGCAAATAATAACATTCATCGTTATTTGGATGTACTGTGTAGATGCGACCCAGAGCATCTGAAGCAAATACATTTGGATGTGCTTCAACTGGTGTTTAGAATCATTTCCAATCCCAGAAACTAAAGAGCGTAAAGGATCTGGTGGTGGGACCAATTGTGGCAATTTTACTTTGCCTTCAGCACAACATAATCCAGTAGATTCACCAGTGTATTTTAACGCCTTACAATATTTACAAATTGTTTTCATTTCCCTAATTGTTACCGATTTGTCGGCACAATAATCAATTGCCGGATCATAGTGGAATGCAGCTCGTTCAAGAATCACAGGAGCACTGCGTCTGCGGATTCGCTCAAGTTCATTATGTCTAGGTTGCTGTTGTTGTGTTTGATGTGCACGAACTCGTTGCATTCTAAGCCTATCTCCTACATTGTCACTCACTAAAGAACGCAATTCTGACATAGCAATACGACTATTTTCTTGATCTGTCTGTCTCCGGTCATCAGTGCGGTTAGCACGTGAGGTAGCTCTTCGCACATTTGATTGACTACGACGACCTAAGTCAGGTTGTCTTCTCCTCGGCATCGTAAATTGTAATTAATCAAAGTGAGAAAATTTCCCGCTTATTTAGCAGTAAAGTGTCACTATCACAAAAAAAGCACATTACTTGGAATGTCACTATCACATAGGATCACCAAAGTAAAGAAAGTTCTCGCGCACGTATCCACAAAGATAGATATAATATCGTAATACTTTTCCATGCTCTGAAATGCGACAGGATGGATTGACATATTAGTTGGTTGTCAAATCAATGTCAAATATTATGATTGCGTTCAGAAATTTAACTTAAGATTTATAATTTAATTTGTGACAAAATTTAAGATTTATCTTTCGATCTCAATATAGTCTTATTAAAAAAAATCGGACAGATTAACAACTGAAGTTAGCTGAAGTTAGCCGACCACTATGTATTTTGAGACTATGCAATTTTGTCGCGTTCGTAATTCACTTTCACTTCTGTTGAATTTCAGAACGCGATCCTCCAACGCGCACGCGAATTTGAACTTTATGTAGCGGTAATAAATTACAAATTGACTATTCATTTTATTTAGAAAACATTTGTATGGGAAATAGAAAAATTTTTTCGGCAATTATTCGAATTTTTCTAACCTTTTAAACCTTCCCTAGACCTCCACGAATAATTCAAGACCAAAATAAGATAAATCCGTTCAGCCGTTCTCGAGTTTTAGCGAGACTAACGAACAGCAATTCATTTTTATATATATAGATATATACTTATATATAACAATTATTATATTAAGATAACGTTATTGTGTGCTTGATAAAAGATCAAAGGGCACACTGTCAAAGTAGACTAATTTGACGGCTGCTCCACTTGATATTATATAACTGTACATATTAAATGTAATTAAGAATTTATTATTAATGAAATGAGGAACAGATTCATAAATTCAAAAGCAGGATTCGTATGAAAAAGGTATAATTAGTACAATTTTTTTTTAATATATATCTTAGTTGTGGGACAATAGAAACTAGTGTTAAGACACATCGTTATGCACCTTCCGCTTTTTCGAGGCATTGCGTGGCGGAATTCAACGCCGCGCAAGAGCAAGGAAAATGTACATAAAATAATTAACCTTCCCTTGGTGGGAATCGACTTACAAACTATCGCGTTTACAGGCAGAGGTCAGCCACTACGTCACGACAGTTTAATTTAATCGACAAAAAAAAAGGAAATAAAGAGTCGTGTCATTACAAAGTGACTTACCACTCCAATAGCAGCCGTACAGCTCGACCCGCATGCACACAGTGCGTCGATGCGAACTGTACGGTATGAAGCGTATTTTTGACGCCCATATCGGAGGTTCCAGGTGGTTCTTCTTCTCTAAATACGTGTTTGTATTGCCGGTGAGAATCTGGAAATATTTAAAATATTAATATTGCATAAATATTACGTATCAAAAGTCGTCTTAATATGATGAAGTCAGCCTTAAAGGATTCAAATAGCTAATTGTGTTTATATTATTAATATAAAACTCGCTTTTAGATGCAACGATTTATATGTGACCGATTGAGTGAATAGCAAAAAATATTTTTTGAATTTGAACCAGTACTTCGCGAAGTATTTGTAGTTACAAAACCATCGGTCTAATTAAGAATGTACAGTCTTTACGTTAGGCTATCCCTGCTTTCGTTAAATGAGAGAGATGTGTAAAAATAATACCTTTTTTAACAATACAAATGTAGCTTAATCCTAGAGTACAGCAACAGCCGTCACTCCTTCAAATGCAGAGCTTAACAGATTTAGTTTCTCCTAGGAAATCAATCGCTAATGCATTTTATGCATGAATTGAGTAATACTAATATATCTCAAGTATTACTTTGTATTAGTAGAATAAAACTATATTTTTGACAAATTTTTAAATACAAAATATATGTTATGTATATAAAGATATAATAAATATACGTTAAAACTTTTATCTTAAGGGTATCTACTATCAACAAAATACAAATGCATCAGGAAAGATTAAAAACCCTAAATTTAAACCAATCTCCATCAAGACAATATCCAAGCCAAAAGCCTACACATTACCAAAGAAACCCTTACCTCCTGTCCATCAGCAGCTCTATATCGAACCCACTTCCCGAGCTTAGGCCTCCAGTACTCCAGTACGTACGCCTCCGCGTACTCGACACCCTGGGCGTTACCAAACCGCCCCTGAGTGCCAGTGCCGGTGATCACGTGAACTGTGTGTAGGTCTATCTCTAGCCACTCTGTAGATTCAGTGGTAATCTGTGATTTGGGACACCACGCACCGCTTTTTATATCTTGGTTCAACCTGCGGATATTTAAGATGATTTAAACGTATTTTAAAGCAAATGGTTGGCTGGAAGAGATTTGTTTTAGAGATAAGCCCACTTTTGTAAACCAAAATTTATTTTTTTTCATGTAAGTTTGTACAAACTCTTTATTTCAATAGCGATGGAAACGCAATTATTTCTGAAATTGAATGTACTTTAATATTAGAGTGTTTTGTCACTAACGAGATGTTAGTGACAAAACACTCTATTTCTATTCTATTCCATTCGAAAACATCAAAATAGCCTATACAATATAGTCAACCTTACTAAGTAGTAAGAGGCTTGCTTTCCAACAACGTTAGCTAACCGCTACATCTGTCAGTACAGTAGTGGAGCAATTTAAAGTTTACTCAATAATTCGTAAGTTTAAAATCTGTTCACACTTTACAGACTAGTTGTAAATGTGTAGTATTAATTAATTGTAACAACATAGTATTGTGGGCGGGCGGCGAGTCGGGTGGAACGCCTGGATGCCTTTATTAGTTATAGTATATAATATATAGTATTTATAGTATATAATAATGTATATATATATATATATATATATATATATATATATATATATATATATATATATATATATATATATATATATATATATATATATATATATATATATATATATATATATATATATATATATATATATATATATATATATATATATATATATACATCTTATTCTTAAATATATTGAAAATTAACGTTTAAATACGTCAAAATAACAAATAACGAATATTGTTTAATATTCCATTACGTAATATATCTCCTCAAAGCCGTAGAACAGAACAGACGGACAGTCGTAAATATTAATGATATTAAAGGATTCCAGCTATGTCAATTGGTCCCGTAATCATAATAAATTGCCGACTTGACCTAAATTCTGAAAGCTACATAAAACAGATTTTAACAAACATAATATTATAATTTATTTTTTTATGTTTCCGCACACAGCAAGGTAGGCAGAAGGGACCGCGGATCTCAACGCCGCGCTTGCCTAGTTGGCGGAACAAAGAAAATGGAAGTGACAAAATCCGTCTTCACCGATTGGGAATCGAACCCATATCACCCACCCACAGTATTTATATTATTTTAATTAACATAGTACATAAATTACATAAATATTACATACTTGAAATTATATAAATAAGGTAAATTTATTAAAATTAAAACAGATTTGAACCTGCTATATAAACTATCTTCTTTATTTAGGAACGTTGATGTTGTTAGGAAAACTGATCACCTAATGCGATGACTTAGTTGTGTGTATATATCAAGATCATTTTTCACAAGAACGTTTAGAAGTAACACAGTGATTTTAACATGGGGCATCAAAAACGTTTTATTTTTTAGGCTATTTATGGGTAATCAAAACGCATAAATAACCCGAAACTAAAATATATTACAAATTTATACCTGTCGTTTAATTAAAGTTTAAAAGATAGGTTCGCAAATTTACTTTGGTCTACTTTTATAAGTTATACTTGCCTTAGATTTAAAATTATGTGATTCGAGGAAGACGCTATAGAAAAATTCGTTAGTCGTGAAAATGAGAGTTCTGTCATTGTATATATATACATGGAACACAATATAAAAACTGTTATTATCTTTAGAGATAACAAGAGCGCATCAATTGGATGAATACCTTAAGGAAGCGCAAGATGACAACTATATCCAAATCTTCTACAAATAACTCAGAAAACTTAAATTTTTAACAAAATAATCATGAAAACAACAAAAAATACCACAAAAAAGGCACAAATAAACTCTGTGACTATAATAAATATAATTAAGTAAAATCTTTGAAATTAGTACGGAATCCACGATGCGTGAGTTCAACTCGCACTTGACCGTATTTACTCACTTTAAATATTTATTTATTTATTTATTTATTTATTTATTTATTTATTTATTTATTTATTTATTTATTTATTTATTTATTTATTTATTTATATTTTGGAAACAAACAGTGCTATTAATAATTATAAATGTTGTACATAATTAATCCTTAAACCAAAACAGTTTCCTATGACAATTAATACATAAATAACTTTTAGAGTATAAAAAACATATTAATATAACCAATTAATAAATTATTTATAAAATATATATATTATTAATTATTAAATTAATATATATATATATATATATATATATATATATATATATATATATATATATATATATATATATATATATATATATATATATATATATATATATATATATATATATATATATATATATATATATATATATATATATATATATATATATATATATATATATATATATATATATATATATTAAATTTAATAAACTACTAAACACCTAAAACCTTGCGGCTTGTATATATAATACAAATATATATCATTAAAAAACTATGAAATAAGAATACATATATACATTTTAAATAACATATCTAGAATAGTAATGGAGCTTAAAAATGTACACAAAAAAGTCTTTAAAAATTCGTGGACTTCGTATCTCGATCCGTCATTTGCACTGTTACGCGAGTAAAAGCTCGAGTAAAAGAATATAAGCTTATTTAAAAAAGAAATGTGAACACAAATAAAACTGCAATCGATTTAAGTCTAAAGCAGACTAGGTGGTTAACTACTACTTGTGATTCTCCAGTGATAAAATAACGGAGAAAAAACATCACATCATAGTTTTGATACCCTGAGTTCTCCGCTCTCCGTCCAATTACTGAGAAATATACATATATCATATCTTACATACATTATATCCACAAATTTCTTCAAGTACAATTAAAATTACTAAGTAAACATTAATATGGAAAGTCGTCCATTACATACGTATTATCGAAGAAGATATCAAGACACTCAATCGCCTAACTTACTCTGCAATATACAAATCTATGCAGGTTAAAGTGTGAATGAAATTGATTTAAATTAAAAAATTAGCGAGAAGAAGTTTTGTAATTGGAAATCAAACTTTATTATCCTATTTTGAAAATAGGATAGAAAATATATATATTGATATAAAGATCATATTTTGCCATAAAAATATTTAAATAACAAAGAAAAAAAAAACACTTGTTCCCAACCCAGTACAATAATACTAAAATACACGAAAAAAGCTTCATTTTATGCAAAAAAAGGGTATATATGTCAGTACATTTGGGTTAAGAACAGTGTACCGCGTTGTTAAGACATGGCATCATTAAAAGGTGACGCTGGTTTAGGCACGCACGATCGTGTCAAACGAAACGTGGCTATATTTTTATTAAAAGACAGCGCAGCGTGTATGACACGCAAAGAACTATGAGAACTAGCTGCGACCGCGACTTTGACTCCGCACAAAGTTGTATATAGTATATATGTCTCTTTTAGCTTCACGCTTTATCCCGCATATGGCAGGGTAGGTGGAGCGAACCGCAGGAACTGTGGGAACCTAGAGTTAAGACACTCCGTTACCCGCTTTCCGCTGTTTCGAAGTATTGCGTGTTGAGTGGCGAAACTCGCCGTTCTTTGTCTAGTTGTCAGAGCGAACAAAATGGAAATGAAGAAATTCATGCTCCCCGCGTAGGAATAAGACTCATAAACCGTCGCGATATATATAAATATATATATATATATATATATATATATATATATATATATATATATATATATATATATATATATATATATATATATATATATATATATATATATATATATATATATATATATATATATATATATATATATATATATATATATATATATATATATATATATATATATATATATATATATATATATATTTATATATATATATATATATATATATATATATATATATATATATATATATATATATATATATATATATATATATATATATATATATATATATATATATATATATATATATATATATATATATATATATATATATATATGAAAGATTGGAAAATGAGACAATTCTATTCTTTCATTGTGATTTTTTATAGTTTCACGCTTTATCCTGCACTTAGCAGGGTTGGTCTCTACTTCTCTCTGGAACCGCAGAAACCGTGGGAATCTAGTGTTAAGACACTATTTTATCAATTTTCTAATAAATTTGTTTTATGTCACGCCATTGTAGCGCAGTGGATAATGTCTAATATATTAATCAAAATAACAACAATGTATTTCTCTGATATCCACTTAATATATAAAGAAATTACGTGTTGATACAGAACCCAACGTTTCAATTTATCTAACCGGGGAAATACCTAAATATAAACAATCCCCCAAGCGGGATTTGAATACACAACAATCGCGTGCAATCAGTCACGTGACAGCCACGCTACGTTTATAAACATTTTAAGCAGGCACATGGAAGGAAATAAAATTTCTATTTGTATTATTGTTAGTAGGCTGTGTATCCGTCCAAATATTTCGATACAAAAAATTGTATAAAATCATAAATAGAAACTGAAAATCCAAAGAAACAATGCCAACAGTATAATAAGAAGGTGGAGGTACACTCGATATTCATAACCCCATATCATTCATCTTATCTGCCAAAGCGGCATAATATTTCCACGTAACCGGGTCAAGATTAAACTATTTAAATGTAAAAAAATGTATAGAGGCGCCGTGCTCGCGTTAGTACAGCTTAGGTTATCGCTTTGTAATCGGTCACTGAATACACGCTCTTGTACTGCGCTTAGAGCTGCCACTGCTAGGGATTCCGTATCAATTTTAGACTTAGGCAACGATTTTTTGAAGACAGTTTAATGTATGTGAATTAGTTAAATTACCTTCATTTATATTTAAATACACATACATACATACATACATACACAGCTTCACAAGGAGAGCATGTATGAAGAGGCTAATGACAGTGGACGAGGTGGAAGAGATATGCAGGAACCGCAGCGTTTGGCGCTGCGTTCTCTCTGGGTTCCCCGCTAAGGGTATAGCGTGTATTAAAACATGTATGTATAAATTCAATTGCAAGTGCGATTTTAAATTTTATCTGAGTTGAATTTACTTATACTCAAATATATTGGGTCCAGGAGTAAGTATAATATATATACATATGTATACATATATATATATATATATATATATATATATATATATATATATATATATATATATATATATATATATATATATATATATATATATATATACATACATATATATATATATATATATATATATACATATATATATATATATATATATATATATATATATATATATATATATATATATATATATATATATATATATATATATATATATATATATATATATATATATATATATATATATATATATATATATATATATATATATATATATATATATATACATATACAACGATGTATATAGTAGTGATAAGTCACTCAACCAATATTATACAGTACAATCTGGGAGACGCCTCGACGGTAATTACCTCCACATTAATTAGAAAGCCACAACACTTGAGGCGTTATTGTTTAATAAACAACGATCAGATTTTCTGAGAACAAACAAGTTTTTTTGTACACATGTTGCCGTAAAGCGGCCACACACAGTGATACTTTGCTTACATTATCTTAATATTTTAATCTAAGCAAGCTTAAATCTGTTGCTTGTTACTTCACACATCGTATTATTAGATATATATACTATATAAGTATATATTTTGTCTGTGTATCAAGCATATATCCTTCATTCCGTCTATGGACTTAAATTACTCTATGAATTTCTACTACCGTAGTCTTCTATGGCATATATTCTAACTAAAAGTCCCTGTAATTCGCCTTTAACTATATCATAAAACTCATTTAATATAACCATTTTGAATAGTGTTAACCTCTCAAAGCGCCATATTACATTAGTAACTTGAAATATACATTCTTCTTATAGAAACGGAAGACAGTGTTAGCTAACGATCTTTGACCGTTTATGGTGTGATTTCAAACATTGCGGTGAAATGGAAAGCAAGTAAGCTTTAGCCATTCAAAATGATTTTAAACAAAAAGATTAATTTTAAACAGAAATTGATCTTCTTCAACATTGAACAGTGTACCAAAGAATGGGCTAAGTGGAGAAGACGAATATGCATCAAGGGAGACGACGTGAGACGCGTATTTGTTGCTCTAACTAACGTAAGTATATATGCCATGACAACTTTAACATACAAAAACAGAATAATATTTAAATTCTGCAACTTTTATACAAAATCAGAACAATATATCGCAATTTCTCTACTTTATACTACTATCCCGCTTGAGGAACGTTTTTAGATAGATCCATGAGATATTGCATTAAGCATGCAATGCATAAGTAAAGAAAATATCTCTATTAGTCAATTTTAAAATGACTGCCTATGCCTTAATATAAAGTAATAGCAACGAAAGCTCTAAAAATATTAGTAACAATGAAAAATAAAACGTGTAAAAAAACACGTTTCACAGAATAAAAAGTTACTTAGAAGCCTTATAAATATTTTTTGAAAGCCTTCTACTTTCAGTTGAAGTTTACAATTTACGAAAGGGTTGACAAAAACGAAGACTGACAAGTATTAGACGGTAAGTTCTTTGCTTTACTAATGCTTTGTACACGCCAGCCGGTATTTATGTTGAGGATATTTTATTTCACAACTCGTGTGAAATATTGTGAAAATGAACTTGATTTTTTTATTTATTTTTATAGCTATCCCGCACATTGCAGAGTAGGAAGAGGGAACTGCAGAAACTATAGGAACCTAGTGTCACGATACTCCGTTCTCTGCTTTCCGCCTTTTCGAGGCATTGCATGTTGACAGAACGCAGGCACCGCGCTTTGCCTAGGTGCTAGGGTGAAGAAAATGGAAATAGAAAAATTCATCTTCTTCGAGTGGGAACCGAGCCAACAAACTATCGGATTTGCAGGTATTTAAATATTTTATTTTTTTAATATTTATATATGAGGAAAAATTCTTTACTCTCTATTTGCAGAACGCAAAAGCGTCATGACAAACGCAACAAGCTATAGCTGGCATCGACATGAAAGAACGGTGTGAAAGCAAAATAAAGCAAATTTCCCATTAAATATAGGTTTAATTAAGGTGCATTGTCGTGCATTTCCCAACTGCACTCGTCGCTGACGCTGAGTTGACAACTGACAGGCAAGAGTAAGAATCATCAGGTTATTACTGTACTATTCACCGCGGCGGGCAGATATATATACATACACATACACATATACATATACATATACACATACACATACACATACACATACACATACACATACACATACACATACACATACACATACACATACACATACACATACACATACACATACACATACACATACACATACACATACACATACACATACACATACACATACACATACACATACACATACATATACATATACATATACATATACATATACATATACATATACATATACATATATACTATACATATATACTATATATTATAGTGACATGGAACCGATAAATTCTTGAAATTTAAATATAATACTTCACATTTGCCTTTACAGATACGTGTCAAGAATTTATTAATAATATTTTGCGTATTTTATAAGTTCATGCGACAGTAAAATGAATCGAGATGATTTTTCAATCACCACTCCATACTATTGAAGGGAAATTAATAAAAATCAATGAAAACTTGTAAAATGGCTTAGGCAAAGAGTTGAGAAAGATTTCTTACAGCGTTCGGTTCCGGCAGTTAGCATGCCACGTTTCTGCGAGCAATTAACAAATATTGTATATGTGCATTTTAAACTTTAGCAACGCACAAAAGAACAAGGTTGTGCGTACAAAAAGTTCATTTCAATAATTTAAGAAGCACATTACAAAGTTATTAGGGCACACATAACATCTGTCATGAGATCGGACCAATCAAACAGCTTTAGCTTTAGCTTTAGCTTTTATACAGGTAGGGTCTACATATTGCCGACAACATTGAGATATTTCCTCACACAAAAATTAAAAATGCTTTAAAAATAAAAAAACATAATATAAAAAAGTTTTTACATATATATGCTGTAAGAGATAGGTGAATGTACGCTAAGGTTTTTTTAACTTCACTGTTTATGCCGCGCCTAGCAAGGGATCTACAGGAAACCTAGTGTCAAGACACTCCCCACCTCCCCATTTGCAAATCTGAGCATAATTCGCATATTCTAACTATATCACTAATAACGTTGAGTTTTAAATGTTACAAAAACAGTATTCAGTTCAGTGCAGTCCAATAACATATATATTGAATTATATTAAATTTTCTTTTAGCTTTACGATTTTTCCCGCACATGACAGGGTAGATAGAGGGAACTGCAGGAACCATAGGAACATACACACATACACATAAGTGTTGAGACATTCCGTTGTTTAATCCCTGCTTTCCGCGTTTTTCCAGGCATTGCGTGTTGAGTGCCGGAACTCAACGCCGCGCTTTGCCTAGTTGGCAGAGCGAAGAAAATGGCAATAGAAAAATCCATCTTCCCTGAGTGGGAATCAAACCCAGAAGCCGTCGCGTTACAGGCAGACATTGCGCCTCGGCACCACGACGGTCCTCGCATTATATTACAATAATTCAGTTTAACCAGTAAGTTCTAATAGAATTTATAAGTAAAGTAATCATTACAAGTAGAGTGTGTGCATTCACTTATCGTGTGTCATGATGCCGGCCAATCAAAACGACTCGCTTCACTCATTACAGCTTATTGATGCGTATTGCACTTCATGTATAGCGGTAGGATGCGCATGAGTCTATGACATGTGGGTAGAGATCTTGTACATATCATTCCCGCAGAAATAAAGTCAAAGTCAAATAATTTTATTCAAAATAAAAAGATACAGTGGCTTTATTTTTGAACGTCAAATTATTTATATAATTTACCATCGGTTGACTAAAGTCAATGCTTCAGATCTGAGAAGAACCGGAAAGAATATTAATTAACTTTTTTATTAATTATTAGCTGAGGTTAAACAATTAACACATTTATGTATTTGTAATAAATGTTTTTATATATACACACACACACATATATATATGTTAATACTGACTAAGAATATCCGCAATACAAAGCAACGCTGGTCACACGATACGTCAATGATGCGTTAAGGAGCGGCTTTCGTAATAGATATCATCCGTACACTCATTATGAGTGCCTCAAACGAATTTGAACCTCATTCCATCGCAACTAAGTGGACACAAGGGAAAGCGTCTTACTCAGATATTTAATGGCCCTAAATGAAATAAGCTCAAAGATTACACTGTTTTGTAAATCTTAATTTTGTAATTGGTTGTATATATATGTATGAAGTAATTAAACCTAATTTATTTATATTAAGTTATTACAAACTATGTATTTTTAAATTATGTCGAACCAAAACTTGTCCATTTCATACATCGCATATAATTTGAATATACAATACATTATATTTACATATTATTACATATAGAACACGTATATCTTTTTCAGCTATGCTATAGTATAAAGCAATGTAAGCAGAGAGAACTCAGACGTCAAACTCTCCACTTTTCTCTTTTTATCCAATGGTCGTGACGTGACGCGTTTCCAGAGTGAAGAGAGATATAAAAATAGCTAAGTAAAACATAATAAGATTACTGATTTTCGCAATTTTCATACATTTTAAATATAACAATTTAAAAGGATTGTTGGAAATTTGACTACTGCAAAGTGTTTGAAACGTTGGGTTTCCAAAAACAGATGATCCGTTTAAATTGTTTTATTTAAAATTAGTAAAAGGTTTCAAGCGCCTCCTAAATTTGTGTGTGTGACAGCCAAAGAGTAGTGTATGACACATCGTTTCGTTTTCCACAATTTCATTATTTATTTATTTATTTAACTTTTCAACTTAGAATCAATAACTTGATCACATCTATACATCAGATAGAGCGACCGGAGGAGTGTCAGAGGAGCCCAATTCGATAATAAATATCAAACTGAGCCTCTCTGAAACCTACACACTCCACGACTTAAAACTAAAGGTTCGAGTGTTCAAGCGCGGCCTGGTGAGAAGAGCTCACGGCAAACTCAACCAGGTTTCCCTAAACCTATTGTGATCACTTCACAAACGTCATTCTAACTTATGACTATTAAATCGTAAGGACACAAAAAGCTATAAAGCTGTGTAAAAACTTGTCTGCCTGTTAAGGCGACGATTTGTGGGTTCGATTTCCCTCGGAGAAGATAGATTTTTACATTTCTATTTTCTTCACCCTGGCAATTAGGTAAGTGCGGCGTTGAGTTCCGCCAAGCAACTTGCAATGTTTTGAAAAGGCAGAAAGCAGGGAACGGAGTATCCTAACGCTAGGTTTCCACAATTCCTTCTGTCTACCCTGCTACGAGCAGGATAAAGCGTAAAACTAAAATAAATATATAAATATAAACATAAATAAGGTATCTAATTCGAGCATTAGTAGTAATATTTATAAAATATATTTCGAAGCACTTAAGAACCTTATATTAGATTGATAAGCTTCAATTCCTTTAGCTTGTATATAAAAATATGCACAATAAATCAATATTTTTAAGAAAATTTCTTTCATTTCTTATAGATTTTTTTCAATATCCAATAAAGGACGTATCTAAGAACTAAAACACATCTATGCATAGAGCCCCTTGCGAACGAGTGGAGTGCAGTGAGTGGCAAACGCCGAGATCGACCTAAAGTGGCACTTCATTTCAACGTTCACTTTTATAGAACACTGGTATAAATGAGGTCTCATTTGATGGCGCAGTGTCTAAATGTGACCACGACGACTGTGGGTTCGATTCTTATTTAGGGGAGGCGACGTCATAAAAAGAATTGCATTTGTTGTTATATGACAAAGTTTAATAATAGATGCTTATAAACTAATAATAAAAACTGGTACATAATGTTACTAAATGATAACGGTTCAAGAAATATTTGTCAGTGTGTCATATGATAACTAAAGTATCGAAGTTTACGATATTTGAATGTGCACGCGACGCGACCGTTGTGGGAGGAAGGAGGACTTACATGACCTTTTGAACATTTCAAAGACTATATGTTTGGATATCAAAATAACACAATTCTATATATATTATTTTTATTTATATATATGATGACCGTAGTGGCGCAGAAGCCTAGCGTCTGTGTGTACAACCGATAGTTTATGGGTTCGATTCCACTCGGAGAATATGACTACCATTTGCATTTTCTTCGCTATGGCAAAAAGGCAAAGCCTGGTGTTGAGTTCCGTCACTCAATACGCAATGTCTCGAGAAAGGCGGAAAACGGGGAATTTAGTGTCTTAACACTGGATTCTTATGATTCCTACGGTTCCCTCTGCTTACCCATGTGCGGGATAAAGCTTGAAGCTAAAAAAAAAATTATTTGATACCGGTATTATTTATTAATAGCTCCAAGCCATCATTTTTTGTTTAAATCGACTTCAATATTAATTAAACCTCATACTTACATTGTTATATACGTCAGAGTGAACTAAGCGACAACTTCTGCTCAATAACTTCTCTTCTACGCACGAACAAAAGCTTTCATATGCGACGGCTAATAAAAGTTTCATTTCTATTGCACTAGGTCAAATTAATACCAAAGTCTATTCACGCTAGAAAATGTATTGGGTAATCAGTCAGAAAATTCATACCGGGCTATGTGCGAGGCTTAGCCGAATGTAATTAGTCGCGTATATTAAATATTTCCAATTTTAGCTATGACGACGATTTATGTGTCGACACTTTAGTATCAAATTGTCGTAAATTTTGCGATTTTAGTAATAACTAATTTATGATCACTATGATTCGTAATGACTTTTAAATCTTAATTTAATTTTAAGAAATATATATAATAATTAGTATTATAAACTATTCCTAAGTGCGACAACTTGCAGTGTTGAGTTCCGCCAACGAACGGTAGCGTCCAACGATCCTATACGGTAAAATATGTATATTTTTTATGTCTTCACGAGGGAATTATTCTTTAACACCTCTGATATAACAAGAACGATCTCATTTTTGATTGCAAATCATAAATTGCAGCATTAAGTTTAATTTTTTATTTTTCACATTTTCTTTACTATACAAAACAAAAACGTAGATATATACTTACATACATATATACATACACATACGTATACTTTTATCCAATTCTTGCAATATTAGAATCTGACCACCTCCACCTGGTATTCAAAACGACTCTACGAAAGCAGCTCTATGAAAATATTGGAAATTCGTAAAAAAATGGAATAGTATGGCAGCCGCTGAAAAATCGCGTGATAGCCGCCGTAATACATTCGTTATATATATATATATATATATATATATATATATATATATATATATATATATATATATATATATATATATATATATATATATATATATATATATATATATATATATATATATATATATATATATATATATATATATATATATATATATATATATATATATATATATATATATATATATATATAAATATATATATATATATATATATATATATAAATATATATATATATATATATATATATATATATATATATATATATATATATATATATATATATATATATATAATATATATATATATATATATATATATATATATATATATATATATAAATATATATATAAATATATATATATATATATATATATATATATATATATATATATATATAATATATATATATATATATATATATATATATATATATATATATATATATATATATATATATATATATATATATATATATATATATATATATATATATATATATATATATATATATATATATATATATATATATATATATATATATATATATATATATATATAATATATATATATAAATATATATATATAATATATATATATATATATATATATATATATATATATATATATATATATATATATATATATATATATATAACTGTTGCTAACTACAAGAGGCAGCTTTACAAAATAAGCTAGTGTGTGTGTTTTTTTTATTTAGCCGTCACATCTATATACATACATAGCGATACAAAGCGAATATCTGTAAATTTTATAGTTTCAGGTTCGATTATGACTAGGATACCTAATTATTATTTTCATTTCCTTGCTCAGCATTGCGCTAAAGCTACTACTTAACACGCAGTGCCTCATAAATTGACCAGATGATAACGCGGATGGAGTGTGAAGCTGTTCACTGCACTTTCACGTTATATTCCTCCTGAAAATAGTCGTACTAAACAAAATATTGAGGAATCTAGAGAGAACGCAGTGATTTATCATTCTACTTTTTGCTCTCCGACTGCTTTATTTATACATTGCGCGTTGAGTGACATTAGTGGTACAGCGCGGCAATCGTGCTACGCATGACAGTTCACACACAGTGCGTTGAGATTACTTATTTTTACTATGAGGATATAATTCTGTTATATTAAGTAATAAAATATTAAGCAAAATATTACAATTATTAAGATATTAATGTAAATTACTCTAATGAAAAAGTTTTAAGAAAGTAGGGTACACAGTGTCTTTTAGAAAACGAATATAATAACTTAACTAAAATGTTTTGCATGAAATGGTACTGTAGGTGTCATTTGCATAGAATAACTCAGGTGAAAATAATTACATAATTATCACACAAAATCTATTTAACATATATAGATAGTTTAAAATATCATTTAAATAATGGCGTAGAGGTGTATCATCTGTAATTTGTCATTTACATTTTCCTTCCTCTGTCAACTTGACAAAGCGCGGCGTAGAGTTTCGCCACTCAACACAAAATGTCTCGAAAAAAAGGCGAAAAGCGGGGAACAGAGTGTCTTAACACTAGGCTCCCACGGTTTATGAGGATTTCTCTGCCTACTCTGCCATGTGAGCAAAAAAAAACAGAAAAAAACCAATCAGATAATAATGTCAATGATACCTGGTGAAAAAACAGAAAGATCCTCTGAAGGCATGAAGAGGTCAATGACAGTGGACGAGGTGAAAGAGGTGTGTAACCTCTTTGCTTATCCCATTAAATCTTACAGTCAAATGGACAAATGAAATTATATATATAAATTATACTTAACTCCATATTAGATAATTATTATAATATATATTTCTTAGAATCACTTAATATATATTCCCTTTAAAAAATAACATACAAACACTGTTTGGACAACAACATAAGCATTTAGTGTGCAACATCGAATTGTCACACGTACAGCAAGATTAAATTCCCTTTTGCAAAATCTAGTGGCACGTCTAGTGCATTTTAATCGTGGCTTTTAAGGCGAAACGGACGTCGCATATGATGAATATAAACAAGTCATAGTAATATGAGTACCCGGTGTTATATATTTGTAATATTTTATTTATAGAGTTATTCATATTTATGATTGGCAAAAAATTGGGTCTTACTTCCAATAACCCATTAAAAGACCCATTTTTTTTAACAGTCGTATAGACTGATATCGTAGCATGATATTAACGTATGGCTTTGTTTGCAAGACTCTAATGGAGATGTACTAAATAATCTCGGTGATGGGAGACGTTTGTGTACCGTCGTCAAGTTTGGATATTTCTTCACTTTATAAGTAATGGGACACGCGTTTACATGTTAAGAGATTAAGGAATGCTAAGTAACTTCTTATATATTTAATGTGTAATAATATATATAAAACTATTATATATACATAAAACTGTTTTATTATTTAGTGAAAGACAACATAGACATTGTTATGCATCTTAGAAGCCTAAACCATACATAGTCATACGAGATCTTTAGATAGTGCAGAGGAATCAAATTAAAAAAATCTTGAAATTCTAATAGGTATCGAAAGAAATACGAATTTTCAATAAAAAAAACTAGTTTTAGTGGACTTATAAATAGAAATAAAACCTACATTTCCTTTCCATACCTCCAACGTTGCATCAATACAACGTATTAATGAGATAACGAACAATGCTCCAGGCTTCTAGCACTAGCATTGCAACAAGTATATGCACGTACCTACTAACTACCGATTATACTCACAAGCATACTTTTTATTTACAACAGGAAAGTTTCTAGTTAATTTCTTTTATTTTTTTTTCAAAAATATGAGAACAATTTTCAAAACATTAATAATAAAATATATAAAAATAAATTTGAAGCCGTTTAAACACTCTATAATATGTATATATAGGTAAGTAAAACTAAATTAAATATGGAAATTATAAAAAATAAAAATCTCCAGATAAAAAATAAAACTACATTTAATTGAAGTTATCTTAACAAGCCAAAAATATCATGACATTAAGATCTCTCTACATTTCCGACACTTATCTCACAATATTTTTAAAATAGAAAGAGGTAAGTAAACCTTTACCTACCGGGTAGAGACTCGGTAGACAAGGAAAAAAAACAAAAAATACTAAGTATATCACACATATACATATATAACTTACCGAGCATTCTGAGGTCCGACGTTGCCGTCGTTAAAAGATGAACTAGCTGTGAGGTCCTTGTCGGGTATCAACCCACTCTCCATGCCCAACGGTGCTATGCATTGAGCTGGAATAAACGGCCAAAGCGATTATTATAAAAACACTAAGAGCAATCCAAATATCTTTGTTTAAAATCTATGATAAATCTATTAAATTGTTTCTTATTTATCCAAAAGTGGTATACAATATGTGACTAAATATAGAATTTTGTGAAATATGCTGTGGAAGGTTTTTGTTGGAAGGAAAGTACATAATCCTCAAACCGAAAAATTAAAATGGAACTTCATTACTCTATATTGTGAAGATATTTCAAGTATATTAACGAAGAAAAAAAATTGACTTTAAACCGGAAGATTGTTGGTTCGATCCCCACTCAGCGTGTAGAGTTGAAATCCACCAGGAAGTGGGACGCAAAAATGTCTTAAAACTAGGTTCCCTACACTTGTTTTGCAAAATGTTAAATATAGCATAAATCTAATATTATTATACAGGTATTTCACGCAACTAGGACCATTGGCATATATATTATTTTGAAGCAAATGTAGTCGTTCACTTGCAGATGTGTTACAATATGTTGAAATAATATAAATATGACATCCCGTAGAGTATTTGCACGTGCCTTGAATGTTTACTTACACAGAGATTATTTATAAAATATTATAATTAAACAAGATTTAAATACGCAGCGCATGAGTGGCCCAAGGCATAGCCCAACCGCTCTCTTCTAAGGTATAGATTTAAAATCTACCTTAATCGACATTTCATGTCATTCCTTTGTTGCCATGCTAAAATATCAGGCTTTTGTATTTTTCACTAAATAAAGACATGACTCATGATGAGGACCGGCGCAGTGCCGCAACGTCTGCCTGTAACGCGACGGTTTCTGGGTTCGATTCCGATTCGCGGAAGATGGATTTATCTATTTCCATTTTCGTCGCTCTGGCAACTAGGCAAAGCGCGACGTTGAGTTCCGCCACTCAACACGCAATGCCTCGAAAAAGGCAGAAAGAGGGGATGGAGAAAGCAGGGACTAAGCAACAGAGTGTCTTTACACTAGGTTCCTTTGGTTCCTGCGGAGAAAGCAAGGACTAAGCAACGGAGTGTCTTTACACTAGTTTCCTTTGGTTTCTGCAGTTCCCTCTGCCTACTCTGTCATGTGCTAAAGCATAAATAAGCTAAACATTTAAAAATAATAAAAATAATTAGGCATTCATAAAGAACAATAAGAACATAGTAAACCGACATTTAACTCGTGTGAATATAAAAAAATCAATTGAAATAATAAAACGATACTATCATATTGTGGACTAAGTAATAATTAAAAAGGCCGCGCAGTATATAGTTATTACTTATTACTTAATTAAAAACGGGGGAAATGGACGTGAAACGTATTACTTCAGTACAAACTAGTGTTAAACAATAAATAAGGTGGATTGTGAATTATATAGATATATAGATGGACGTATTGCAGTTGTATATTTGGTTGGGAGTTCGAATACCAAATATCACTAAATAATCACCATGTATATGTGTTGTTTGTATATGTATATGTATATATATATATATATGCATTTTCTAAATTCAAGCAAAAGCTTACACGAAATAGAATCCAAACTATAAATTTTCCCGTAGTCTTAATATTGGAGCATTTCCTCTGGCCGTGTATTACCAGATTAACCACAAATTACAATGATTAAGCCGATCGAACATCGGCGGCGATATCTTTCAAATGACCGCTGTACTTACTTCCGATCAACCTACAAATTACAGCCCGATATATTTAATATTTAAAAGCACAATTATATTTGTACTGTTAATATAATACAATTTTATATATATATATATATATATATATATATATATATATATATATATATATATATATATATATATATATATATATATAATATATATATATATATAGTATATGATACTTATCGAATCAATTTAATGTTGTAATGTTGTAATACTATCTTTTTTACTTCCTCAAAAACAAAACGAAAGTAATATTTTTAATATCAGCTTCACGCTTTATCCCGCATATTGCAGAGTAAGCAAAGGAAACCGGAAGAACTGTGGGAACCCAGTGTTAAGACACTATCCCCCGTTTCCCCCCTTTCGAGGCATTGCTTGTTGAGCAGCAATACTCAAAAAAATGAAATATCCATAGTTGATCCTCCCCGAATAGTAACTGAACCCACGAACCACCCACAATCGCCACTGCGCCACGACGGTCACATTTTATTTTTTCTTTATAAAACAAACTTTTAATTTCAACAACTAATGAGAGCCACTGTACTTCCGTGCGTTTACCAAACGTTCTATCAAATCGATCGATCTATTACACAATCGTAGTTGAAACGCAACACCTGCGCTGTATTCTAGACACGACTCCGATATTCGTGAATCGATCGGCGTCCGTCAAAAAGAAATCATTGTAATGCAAACTGTTGCCGCGCCAGTTATATTTTTAACATAACGATAAGATCCTTTGAGATGGCGACGGCGGAAGGCGTGACGAGGCGAAGTACAGACAGACGCTATACTGGGTACTCACTGAATCGACAGCGATACGCTTTGCTATACTGTGCCATTGTGAAACGTGAATTTCTTCATATTATCTATCTATCAATTTTCAATATAATCGAGATATACTTTTAGAGCTGTGCTATAGATCGACCTTAGAGAGAATCATATAATATATGTCAAATTCATTCGCAAGCAGCAAAAATAGAATGGAGATGAGAAGATGGAGTTGGCTTGGATTATATATATATATATATATATATATATATATATATATATATATATATATATATATATATATATATATATATATATATATATATATATATATATATATATATATATATATATATATATATATATATATATATATATATATATATATATATATATATATATATATATATATATATATATATATATATATATATATATATATATATATATATATATATATATATATATATATATATATATATATATATATATATATATATATATATATATATATGACGCAATAAACAAAGTGTAGTTAATAAAACGCAAAACGCAAAGCTAAACACAAGTAGAATGTAATGTATACATAAGTATGAAATGTCACTATTTATGCCAATCAAATGGTTGAGGCCAATTAAGCTGTTACGAAGAAATGCTCGCCTCGCCAGTCGCTACACACTACGTGTCATACTAGATAAGCTTAAATATTTTAATAAAACAAGACGTACACATGAGATCCTCTTATTGATTCTAAGTGGAAAAGTTATAAATAAATAATAAATAAAAAAATAAATATATCTTCACATATTCTCTGTAACAAAGAGAACCTAGCACTAAGGCACTGCTCGTTTTTCTATTACTAATTTATAAATACTATTTATGTCAATACTCCCAATCATAGAAGAAATATATAGCGCTTCAAATTCCAATATCAGTAGCCCAACTATGTCATACATCACACAGGAATCGAACCTGTGATCTCCAAATAAATGAAAACAAGCATAATCGCCATAGCATTTAGAGCATTTAACACAAGCAAAAACACATTCGCATAGCCACAGTAACTTTACAAGTTAAGTTTAAGGTCATAAAAACATAGATATACATATGTTTAAAAGCTTCATAAGCAAAGAGAACCTGTAAGAGACTGTTAAGATATCCCGCCCTTCATTTTCCGCCTATATCGCTGTATTTTGTATAAATATATATACATATATGTTTGTACATAATTATAATTTCATCATTATAAAAGAGGGGAACGTTAAAGAATTTCATAAGAGGTACGAGCTTAATATAATAAATACGCATATCCGAGCAATGTTTTCCTTTCCCTCAAAATGAAATATTTTAGATGAGTCTTTGTACCTGCTGAGGCCACGCTACACGCAAACCACCAAGAATCTATAACCTTGTGATGCTAGCTAAAATATGTTCAACATATATATATATATATATATATATATATATATATATATATATATATATATATATATATATATATATATATATATATATATATATATATATATATATATATATATATATATATATATATATATATATAATATATATATATATATATATATATATATATATATATATATATATATATATATATATATATATATATATATATATATATATATATATATATATATATATATATATATATATATATATATATATATATATATATATATATATATATATATATATATATATATATATATATATTCCAATCCATTTTAGGTTCACCATATAAGTCGATGGATAACTTTGTAAGGAAAATAGTCGAGTTCGCCGAACTTAAAAGAGCTTTTAATAATTACACACGATTTTTATGTCGTTTTAAAAATATATAAAATAGATTTTTGATTATAAAATAAGTTGAATTAATGCCATATCCGTATTTCCATGTATAGATAAAACCGAACACGTTATATATAAAAAACTCTTTTTATCGAATACCAAAACCAGTATTTGGACGTCGTTTATCAAGTTTTAACAAAAAAAAAAACATTGAAACAAAAACAAACGTAAAATTTTCATAAATCGTCATGCAATGTTCTCATCGAGCGTGTAATGTAAGTAGCAAGTAGAACTAGAAGTTCAATATTATTATTTCACTTGTAAGAAGGTCAGTCGTGTTTTCGTAAGGCAATGAAATAATTAAGTCAGTCAAAGACAGAGTACAGTGTTAAGATATTCTATAGTTTCTGCCTAATTTAGAACCTAACCACCCTTTAAACTTCTAGTACATATTCCTCTAGTACTAGATAACGAATCCGCAACTATCGTATACAACGAGGCACTCAACGACTGAGCCACTGTGGCGTCATCGTACAAAGTATCACAAGCTTAGATTGTACCAGATAGAGATATTCGATGCAAATTTGTTTATATATAGATGGTGTGATGAAACGGACGCGGGTCGGTTTGCTACTCGTCTTCCTATGTAGAAATGTATCATTTCGACATCGATACTGACTACTTGCTCTCAAACGCACCGCTCCAAAGGGTTTTAGCTTTCGATATATGAAATAACGTTATTTAATGATGAATTAATTCTTTACAATGATTAATAAGAAAACGGATATTGTGACCTCACATTTATTTAAAATGTTAGTTCTTTGTATAGCTTCACGCTTTATCCCGCACATGGCAGTGTACGCAGAGGGAACCGCAGGAACCGCCTAGTTGCTAGAGCGAAGTAAATAGCAAAATCCATCTTGCCCTCATGAGAATCGAACCATCAAACCGTCTAATTTACAGGCAGACGCTACGCCAAAGCGCCACGACGCTCCTCAACTTAGTTCTTCAGTATAAGTATTTACTTAAATATAAAATAAATGTAAAACCTTACCTCAGAGAAAAAAATGCGCTATTTAAATATCATTAAAGCATAATTGGTCGGACGTTGATAGCTTGTCCGACGGCAGAATGTATGATAAGAGGTAAGGACGGATGCGTGCTAGTCTTTCCGTGAATTTTACTTTCTGGTACTTTTAGTACAGGTGTTAATATATCAATATGTAAAGAATATTTAATTATATTTTAAATATACAGAAGATTGGTTCAAAATATGTATATGTTAATTGATAATTGGTTGTAGTTTTATTTTTTATTAGTTGTAGCTGTAATCATGACAGATGCGTGTTCGATACCTACTCGGGGGAATAATTTTTATGTAGCTTCACGCTTTATCTCTGCAGGGTAGGCAGAGCGAACTGCAGAGTAGGCAGAGGAAACCGCAGAAACATTAGGATACTAGTGTTTAGACACTCCGTTTTCCGCTTTGTGCCTTTTCGAGGCATTGTATGTAGAGTGGCGGTGCTCAACACCACGCTTGCCTTGTCGCCAAGGCAAAGAAAATGGAATTAAAAATTCCATCTTCCCCGTTTGGTAATTGAACCCACAACCTGTTGTATTTGCAGGTAGACGCTGCACCTTTGCGCCACAACGGTCTTCAATAATTTTTGTCATTTTCAAGAATTTTTTCAACAAATAAATATTAATTACTGAATGATTAATATTAGATAGCAAAACAATTTATAACAACAAAAATATATTTGAAATGGCAACACAAACAAACAAAACGAAATAAAGGATCTGCTTTACAAAATAAATTATCAAAAGTATGGCTCGGCTCGTTCACTGGTGATTAAAACTTAGACGTAGCAATGTTTTAGCCGGTTAAATGTGTACAGTAGGTACCTGTTAAACGCAAAAATATATATATATATATATATATATATATATATATATATATATATATATATATATATATATATATATATATATATATATATATATATATATATATATATATATATATATATATATATATATATATATATATATATATATATATATATATATATATCATATTCACCTAGGAATCTGGATACACTCTAAAAGCTACATCATTTGGCCGCGTTTTAGTTTAGAAACGTGAAAATGAAGCTTAGAAACAGTTTTAAGCTTTTAATGACGACAAAATTTAACTTTTAGACATGAAATGGAGTAACGCTTTTGGCTCTACCGAAGAGTTATTCGTAATACGTATTACAAATATAGCTTATATTAGCTTAGTGATAAATCACTTACGTCTCCACTTTTCGGACAATTACTCCATAAAGGCTTTATTCAACCAGAAATCTCCTACACCCGAATATAATATCTAAAACATAATATCTCGTGGCACAGACGCGTAATTTTCAGGCTAAGTAGTGTAATATAGTGACTTAATTTAAAGGGGGACGTTTAGTGAAATTAGTGGACGCGAGCGTGAGCAGTGCGGTTTCATCTACATATCATTTTCAGCTGACAAATGACATGCAGTTTGTGCTTCAACGAATCTAGCCAGATTTTAGGTGACCTGTTGAATATATATATTTTTTTTAGCTTCACGCTTTCCTCCCGCACATGGCAGAGGAAACTGCAAGAACCTAGTGTTAAGACACTCCGTTGCTTAGTCCCTGCTTTCCGCCTTTTTCGAGGCATTGCGTGTTAATTGGGGAAACTCAACGCCGCGCTTTGCCTAGTTTCCAGAGCGAAGAAAATCCATCTTCTCAGGGAAGATGGATTCAAAAACCGCTTTAACAGGTAGACGGTACGAATCTGTGTCACGACTGTCCTAAATATATATATTTCTAATTTTCTTTATTTTGCACACTATATTACATATTGTAGTATTTATTAGAACAAAATATCAAAGAAGCAAAAAGAAAACAAACATATTATTTGAAATGAATAAACCATTCGAAGCTAACAGGAATTCTGCCAACATTTAATACACCTAGAGTTGACATTACTGGATACAAAATTGAAATTATGGCTCTAGCTCTATAATTTAGAACATGCGCTTTTTTCGAGTTGCAAAAGCTTTGAAATTTTTCCTTCAAAAGCTTTCAAAGAGCAAAATATTAGTATGTAGTGTTGTTTTATTTTTGCAAAAAGTGATGTCAAATTGCTTGCAATGGGCTTGGGAGTTTGTTTTGAAACGTCATTATTCAAAAACTATGCATTTATTAAGCTAGCATTCTTTAACTGAAAAAAAAATAAATCTCTTGCTTTCATACATTCTAATATTATACAAAAATATATTTTCTAACTTTTGAACATAATCTCATAATTGAATACAAAAAAGGTTCTTTAAACATATAAAACTGACCTATCCTTACATATTTTAAGCTTAACACTTGCCAAACAAATAATCGTATACCGGCATATACTATCTAACATTACATTTAAATGTATATCCAAAAAAAATCGCACAAAGTAAAATAGCGCACAGTTCCCAATATCTTATTCAAGAGGTTTAAGTGCGACTTCAAACAACCGATGACATTTAAGAAATGTCACTTACATAGATCCACCGCAATCGGTGGAGTAAAGTTAGTTTCTGTAACCTATATGTATTATGCATCGGCCGTCGGGCTTAAGTTCATACTTATGTAAGTGCAGTACGTGGAAAAAATGTATACAAACAACTAGAGCAGATCGAAATATTATAAACTTAAGAAATTTAGGCAATTCAAAACCAACTTAATATATATTAAATCACTAGTTCTAGGACACTCGATTCTCAACTTTCACACACATTGGCTATTACGTGTATTAAATAATCATATAATATCATATGTTATATTAAAATATAACGTATATTATGTCACATTAAGATAATCATATAACACAAATATTTTAAAGGAAAAACTAAATTCACACGGTAGCACAAAGCTAGCCATTAAAAGCAATAAACACATATATAAACATATAAACCGGTCATAATTTTAAACGTTTGCAAATGCGCAAGCGCATATACTTAGTCAGTATTCGCACTTCTATCCGGTGACACAATCGTATAAGTAAAGTTACATTTAAATTCATCGAAGAGGCCCACAGTATAAGGCGCCGAAGACAGATTAGTATCGATCAGTGGTGCCGGTGCTTATGTAAAACACACGTGGGGAAAACAATAGTAGAGATAAGCTTTCGAATGGCATTCTTATGACGTGTCCCTTTAGAACTAAAACATTATATTGTTAGGAGTTTATTGCAATAACAATTTAAAAACATGCACTTCTTGCAAAACACCGTGTGTTTGCATCGAGTGCATTCATAAGATTGCAGTCACCCAGTGACTGTATCCTAACACAAGATATGATATATGATAAAGAAAAATAAACAATTTGATATCACCTTTTGCAATTACTATAAAAATAATTAATTTGAAAAACTATTAATAACTTTTATAATCATAAAATACGTCATGAAAACCTTTTCTTGTTTCGATAATCAGATGTGTCTCATCGACGAGTCGAGACCGGGCAACGGTACCCATTGTGTTCAGTGGAAGAGTGTTTTAGGTCAAATGCAAATAGAATTCGCTTTTTGCGTGTCTCGGTGTTTAAGCGGCATCGAGTGGCTGAGTGGCGGCCAACTCTCACCGGCCCTCGCCTCTTCCCGCCTCTCCTCGCCTCTCCTCGCCTCTCCCCACCTCTCCCCGCCTCTTACTGTCTCCAGTCTCTCCTCGTCGCTTGCACTCGACGACAAATTGCAAACGTCATATAGTCACTTTTGAATATTAATAGCGTGTATAAATAATCCTACTTTATAAAACATTCTGCCACACACGTTCCCAAAGTTCGGCGGAACAAATAAAACGAGCATATCTCATCAGCGTCCGCACCCGTGTCGGAGTAAAATCGAACGAATGCGTTACGAGTAATTAAAAAAGTTGGCTCGACCGTACAAATGAGGTAATAATAAATTGATAGAGCGAGGAAAGTTTGAGAGGCGGTGGGCTCGTGCGTGCCTACGCTGTTGCGTGACGTGTAGTCGTCTAATGAATAATAAACAGCGCCGGCGACTCGCTACTCACTCGTGTACATCCACAATAGGCAATCATATTTTTAACATGAAACGATTGGATGTCAACCTGGTACTCAGCGGCCCGGCATCCCCCGTTGCCCGGAAACGCGTAAATAACCATCAACTACAATGTGCTTCTCATACACAGTGCTCTGAACATGTCCACGAAAAACGTTTTACGACTGAAAACACTTTGCGTGATGTCGCCCCGACTATTATTTTAATTGCTTTCATTGTACTCTAGGAGGGTCGTTTACATTTTGTATTTCTTTTAAATTTCCAGGATCACTAAATTTCAGTGGAGTGGCGCCTCTTATCGATTAGCACGCCGTCCCTCCGGTGCTTCGGTAATGACTTTCGAAACTATTCAATACATACTTGTAGATATAATTGTAAATATGTTTATAATTACACGCCTCAAAGATCGATATGGGAGCCGACCGAGTAATGGACGCCCGTAAATCGTGCTTTAGGCGATTCCGATCGCCCACATTTTAACGACCGAAAGACATTTTTTATACTTTTTCTCGAAATTGATACGAGAGGAATAATAAAGCGTCGCGGCGTAATATGGCGGCTTCCACGAAGCTTTTATAACTAATATGTGCAGCTGAGAATTCGCAAAATTTAGCAGCGAGCTTTGCCTTGAGCTTATTTATATGAGGCAATCGTCCGGGCGGGAGCTCAGAGGCGGTCACTTCCGTTTTCATTCTTTAAAATCATCATCCGTAACGCGATACGCCATTGTCGCCGCGCTACGTGGCCTGGATGTGAACTACTGAACCTCGCTCGCACTTTACTTTGTTCAAACATTGCAGCAAACTCACTTATAGCACTAGTAAATAAAAGCATTAAGAAATCCTAGAATCAACCGATACTGTTCAAATCTTATACAAACTGCCGGGAAACTCACATGAGAAGTGTTCCTAGTTTTCATTGAAATATAACAAGACAAAGTGCGAACACTTGGCAAATTTATAATTCTTACTATAACTTGATCAAAGTGAGGCGACGTCCAGAACGGAGAAGTTTCTAATTAAATATTAAGGGCGTCCATACGGAGTTGGGCTGACCGTTCACTTATAAAGTTACATGTATTTCTACTACTTTCTTTTTATCTAAAGGCATATTTTTGATGGTTTTCGGTAGAAAAATAACCTTACACCTCACAAGGCATTACGTATTCCGCGACGGAAGCTAACGTCACACTTTCACTTAGAAGACAAAGAAATTATTTAAGCAATTCGTTGTCGAATCGATTATCTTATGGTGGAAATGTCCAATAAATGTAAAAGTAACCCCCTTAAAATTGTGTAATATTAAAAGCTAATAATATTAGCAGAAAAGCCTATCAGCTGCGGGACCTGGAAGCAATTTGCAATGACATTGACGTTATAAATAAATATATATATAAATATATATAAATATATATATATATATATATATATATATATATATATATATATATATATATATATATATATATATATATATATATATATATATATATATATATATATATATATATATATATATATATATATATATATATATATATATATATATATATATATATATATATATATATATATATATATATATATATATATATATATATATATATATATATATATATATATATATATATATATATATATATATATATATATATATATATATATGTAATAATAGTAGGGCAGCCGTATGGCGACGTTGCTTTTAAACGTAATGGCTTTTGGATATACCAATTCTCGTCTCGAAGCCATGTGAACGATGCGATGTGTCGAACAGTACCAACTCGAACACAGTTCGTTAATTATACACACTTGCCTTTACGTGAAAAGTTCACACTTGAAGCTCGTTATAATGAAAAGGAAAATGCTAAAGAACAACCTTATTGAAATATTTATAGACCAATGAATATTAAATGTCCATGTGCTTTTTTACAATCCTCGAGCTTTTACGCTTTTTAATATTAGTTTTTCTAACGCTTTTTTTATTTATTTATAAGATTGTGTTACTTCCCCCTTCCATGTAGTTCCCACCACAAGCTACTACAGGTGCGGAAGCAGGGACGTAACTTCGTAACCGGTAATTCTATTAAATTTACATATTCGACCAATATGGCCAAAAGCTCCGAGCTCTATTCAATACATCCCGCTATGAAATGGTTGGTTATTGAAAATGTCCATTAATAATTCAATTTGATATTATAATTCCTTGTTAATATTGAGACAAAACGGCTGCTACTTGCCAGCTTCATCAGAAAGCGAGGTCGCCATTTGAAATCTTCGCGAGCATTTCGAACTTTTTCATTCTGTTAATTTGTATTTGCAATTCATTTCACACCGTACGACGGAGGAAATCGTGGTGCGAAAACTTTCGTGTCTTGCATTAAAGTTGGTCCAAGCCGACAAGTGTTGGATTGTGTAAGCTTCTTATTCGCCCACATATATGCTTTAGATAATGACTTTGTAATAAAAAAGTATATAAACATAAATTAGGCGTTTTATTCAATTATTCAATGTGTTCTATATTTCTGACAAATATCGATCTTTAATGTCGTTGTACAAAAATATCTATAATTTTTTACGATTTCATAATTTACATTTCAGTTTTAAGTTAACTGACCCTGGCAAATTAACATTATTCCTCATTTAGAAATCAGAAAACCGACTAAAGTGTTTATATAGTACATTCTTTATGATACCAATATATGACATATCCTGGTACGCTTATATTACCAGAGCTACGACGGCTATCTAATAAAAGGCTTATTCAATGTGTATATTTTGAGTGGATATTGGCGTCGACTCCTCTGCGGGCACTGGTTGGCCAAACGTGTACGGCAAGAATTTAATACAGGTTCCGCTCGCTCAATTTGCATTGAAAGTAGCTGCGGCGTCAACAATCCAGGTTTTCAACGTTTCTACATTTGTTATAGAGATTGTCAAAAACATTTATATTTAGTGTCTAAGAGTTAAGGTATTTTCGTTAGTTGGAAGTCTAAATAAGATTCACTGGAAATTAAATACCATTTATATATAGATTCCTAGTTTTTCTGTTTTCCTTATATAGCGAATGGAAGGCAGTTGCCTTAAGCCGACGTACTCCGCGACCACTGGCTACCGAAGTATTTGCATAGAATTTCAACGTGGCCAAACTGAATTTGAGTGAAAAGATAAAAATCGGGACATCCACTGATTTATGTCAGATTCTTTCGCATACAAACGACAGAAAGTCGGGAACGAAATCAAAGGAAGGAAGATAAAGCCGCCTATTGTCTAGTATAAAGCTCACATTTTATGTTTCATTATAATCATAATTTAAGTAAAGGCTGCTAATTTCTAAGTCGACTTGGCGGAAATTGCGGGAATAACTTCGCAGCCAGCAAAAATCCATATCTTAATCTACCCTCAAGATGAGAAGATTGCACTGACAAGACTTTCCAAAACTTTACAACGCGTGCCAATGTTTTATTATTAGTGTAGATTTACACCAAGCTAGTTCCCCCATCTTTAAGTAAGTAAACACAATTAAGTCATTTTCTTTGTAAGTTTCATAATTTTATAGAGATAAACTAATTTCATTTTCCTTTAGAGTACGTAGACTTTCGCCAATCAATATGCTCTATCTCTATCTCTCAAGAATTGGGAAAGCTGTAAACGGAGTGTCCTGACACATGGTCATTTCTTCATACCTCGCATACTCCGCTAAATGACCGAATAAACGCAATTGCAACGGCCTAATTGAACAAAGAAATGTTTATATTTCATTTAAAACGAGACGAGTGCAATTAAACACTTCCATGTTATGTACCAAACCGTACAAACACATAAGGGGAATAAAGGTTCAAACAACTGAAAGAGTAAATGACCATTTTATTTTATTATAATCAGTATGCATGAGACATAAGACGCGCTATCGCGGTAAATAATCTGTAACAAAGTGCCAGCAAAGTCTCGAGAGTTTGTCACATCATTAGTTTTTCTGCGAGAAATTATTATATGATGTTTTTTACGTATATCCTACCCATTATAAAAGCAACAAAATAAGTAAAGAAACAAGTTTAATAAAGTGAATAAAAGAAATAAATTTAATCAATTAAAGAAACTGTATAAATTGAATAAACTAAATAAATTGAATAAAGTGAATAAATAACCCCTGCATTTAATTTTTATGACGTTATGAGGCTGCATAATGTATTAGAACAAGTGAAGGGAGTGGTATATGTAGAAAATAGGTTCAGCAGTGGAAAAGCGTACTGCTGCCTTTAACAGGATTAGCAGCGAATTTCCAGCATTGAAGGAACGTCGAAACGTCAGTATGGCTGTACATTTAGCCGTAGGCAATGCTATGCTGGTATTAGACGTTCAAATTTCCAAACAAAAGAAATATGATCTCTCTATAAGATTGATGGGATAAATTTAGCTGGCCGAATCGACGAAAATATACAGACTAGGTACTAGAACGCAAAAAGAACAAGAAGGCTATTTTGGGCACGTCAAAGGAATAAGTGAAGAAAGAATTGTAAAAAAATATCTAATGCAAGAGTCAGTCATAGAAGAGACCTTTGTTGAGAACCACTAGCAGGTGAGTAAATGACATAGTACCGAGAAATATCATAATAGGATGAGGCGTCTGTTTATATAGGTGACAATCGTGGGTTTGATTTCCACGGAGTGACATGTTTTAGCTTTAGGATCTAATTTTATCTTGCTAAAACAGCATAAGGCTCTATTGTTTAATTAAAATTTATATTTAAAAAAATGATAAATGCAACAACCACAGCTTATTATTTATATATGTATACTGTGTATATATACTGTTATACGTCCTAATGAACGAACGGTGTTTTGGAAAGAGCTTTGTCATATTTATTAAAGCTTTTTTTGTATGAAAATAATTTTATAGTATGATTGATGCGATTTGTGTTAACAACTATAGAACAGAGTAGACATATTATCATATGGTCGTAAACAGTTGCTATGCGACTATGAATATAGCTACTATATTTAACTGCTATATTTAAGTGTAATATACAACGAAGTGATACGCTAAAAGTACTATTGAACAAACGACTGTACAGAGTATATTTTTTACTTTTAAAAAAGAAGAACACAACAAAAAACTACAAATTATAAATTATGTGGCGTATACCAATAAAAAAAAATAAAAAAAATGAAGGATAAAACTAAAGACAAAACAAAATATTCAAATTAATAATACGCAATAAGATTATCTCCTCCTGATTAAAACAGAACTGCCTTCGACCGAGCATATCTGCCACTGCACCACACGTCCATCCGCCGTACAACATGCCGTATTCATAGGCAGTCATTGTTGTATTCTGTTTACTCGCAGCTCCAACGGAAGAGAACATCTCTTACTAACCCTGAAGGGATCTTACGTCCAATGAATTGTTTTCAGGACCCGACGAGTCTTTTGTCTTGCGTACGAACGAATGCTACATTATACTTTTCTTTTGTATTTGGTGCATCGTGTTTTCCTTTCTGAGTACGTGTTAAGTTACGACAGTGGTTTATTGTCATAATTATTATGTATATAAATGATAATATTTATGTAAATGCGGAAACTTCTTTTTTTTTTCATGTAAGTATAGTACCCAATGTTCTATATAATATAAGAAGAAGGTAAAAAAGGCGGAAAGGGGGGACGGAGAAAACAGGGACCAAGCAACAGAGTGTCTTAACATTAGGTTCCTATTTTGCCTGCAGTTCCCTCTACCTAACCTGCTATGTGCATGAAGCTAAAAAAATAAAATAAGAATCCAGATTCATAAACATATTACAAAGCTACATATTCGATCTTAGAATACAGGTTCGAGCTTTGCTCTGGATAAGATCTATATATGGCATGGATCCACTCTATATAGACAGATTCATGAAGATTTAGTGTAGAACAGAACGTCGTAACGGAATATCTCACATTTATATAAAAAGTTGCTTGCAATAAACAATTATATGAATTGAAATAGAAATAGGAAAATGTTAAATAATGTTATATTTAATGACACATTATTAAGCTTTGAGAGTCAAAGCTTTCAGGTAAGAGACAAAAAGGTTGAATAGTCGTTCATTATTCCTTGATGGAGTGAGTGTGTAGTAATTTTACATTACACATTCATTTTCTTTTATTATTTACACATTATTGTATTTCTTTTGTTTTAAATTTTGACGTATCTTTTATTTTCTGGAGAAAACCAAGAAATAGTAATAAAAGAGGGGTAAACAATATTAGTGTGAAGACACTCTGTTCTCCACAGATTAAAGATGCGTTGTAGAATACGAAAAGATGAGATAGAAAAACACAATCATCTTATAATATCCCTTTGACTTTAGGTAAGCTCACAATCCATGTATGCAAGCTTTCAAAGCTATACTAATATCTAATTACTCTTTTTTCATCTTGAATAGTCCATTGAGTCGACACAGGCAATACATAAGCATATCAAGAATGTAGCATGATAAGTCGACAACAAGTATAGTGAAGCCATGAAAGAAAAGCTTAGTAAAAGCTAAGTTTTTAATCAATATAACTTTCTCACGTAATCATACATTTCTGACAGTGAGGACGGAGTGCGGTCACATCGTGTTTTATTTAATCGCACTTTGACAGTGACGAACATGTCGGATAACTGCGGTCAACGAATTAATGTTATTTGTTAGCTATTGACTATTGGTTATTTATTCATAGTGGATTATGTTGTATAGAGTTCCGATTTGAAAGCTCAGTTTTTAGGTTTACATCTTGGTTTTTTAATGAATGTGTCATTATAATCTGAGGACGAGTTAATTTGCCAGAATTCGGAAGAAGTTAAAGAAAAGTATATGTGTAGAGCTATATTACTTAATTTTTTACCTATGTTAGAATTGTAAACCCAATTTAGTGATAACAGACTATATACACTTCTAGAGGGGTTAGGGAGGCAGAACATATCGTTTCAAAGCCGCCAGTACTAGGATCAATTCGAAATTGGTGATATAGAGGAGCTAGATTAGTGAAGACAAGCGTTAATACGCCATACAAAGGCACCTCTAAATCCTCTAAACTTTCAGGTTGCACGCATCTGGCACTGCTTTGACCTCCACATCTTGCTAAGGTTCCATAGAATACAAATTAAATAGACAAATGTCAATCTACAGGGCCTTAGCCATAGGAACTGTTGATTCTAAGTACTTTGTAGTATTATTTATTAATAAGTAAAACGTAACTTTGTCTTTAAAAGAAAAGTCTCGCTAAAACGCCGCCATTCAAAAGTTGCGGCTGATACGGATACGTATGAAATTTAACAAAATAGTATATGAAAGCTTGTAAGGTAAATTTCCACGTTGTAGTGCGACGTTGACGAGCGCTGTACAAAGTTGGTTCCTTTGTTAAAATCTTTCATCACTGAAGTTCCTATTCGTTTTCAACAATATATGTGAAAAATTTCATTATTAAGTCTAAATTAAAAAAAAAATACGAAAAATCTAAATTTTAGCTATTTTGACTTTTAGCAAGACTCAGAAAGGGTCCATGTAGCTTTTCAGCAAAGGAAAAGAAAAAGCTCATTCCATAAAAAACACTGAAAGCTTGTGGCAAGCGCTTGCGACTTATTTACATGGCGTTGACTTAAAGATTGCCAGAAAAAAGAGAACAATCATTTTGAATATAACCAATTGGATTAAAACAATAAAGGATTTAAACTGAATCTTTTTTGAAGATGCATTCTTTAACTGTGTAATAATATCTCTTTTTTACCGTACATTCTCCTTTGTGTGTTCTCCATTCAACGTGACATTGGCGAAGTGAATTGTGCTCAACTGGCACGCTCGAAACGCCATAATTAAAGCGAACATGAAGATTAAAACGATCAAGCGACATAATATAATACAATTTAGAGCCTAATATTTTTATAGTATTAAATAAAACCCCCTCTAAAAACTACAACGCTGCAAATAAACATATAAACTGCAAATAAAAACAAACGACAAAATCATTGCAAACAAAATCGATTTACCTGGTAAATCCCTTGTTAAATTTTAATTCGGCTACGATGTGAAGACCGTTGCTTAAAGGTCGGTTCGGAGGAGTATTAAGTTTTCATACATGTTCTTTAACGGCTAAGGCAACATGTTAATGTAAGTACAATCCCTTTTTTTACCTTTACTTTTAAATTTTAAACAGTCTTTTTAAGCGTGAAAATTGTAAATTTAACCTTCTATTTTTTTTTTTATTTCAGCTTCACGCTTTATCCCACATATTGCATTGTAGGCAGAGGGAACTGCAGGAACTATTTGAACCTAGTGTTAAGACACCCCGTAGCTTAGCCCCTGCTTTCTCCGTCCCCGCTTTCCGCTTTCCCGCTTTGAGGCATTGCGTGTTGAGTGGCGGAACTCAACGCCGCGCTTTGCTTAGTTTACCAGAGCGAAGAAAATGGAATTAGAAAAATCCATTTTTCCCCGACTGGGGATCGAACACACAAATAAATTGAACTTAGCTCTATATATCTATAAAGGTTGTGTTTTTTTTTATTTTCAAACGTTGCAAACCAACGCTGATTCAAAAATTAGCTTAAATTCGAATCGAGTACTATCATTAAATTTCATAGCATCAAACTACTATAAAGTATTATCATTTCATAATAATATTAATGCAATTTACTTTCAATTCCATCTGAGATATCTAGTTATCTGACCTAATTGGCAAATTGTTATACTTTGGAATAGTAAAATGTATGTATGTATATATATATATATATATATATATATATATATATATATATATATATATATATATATATATATATATATATATATATATATATATATATATATATATATATATATATATATATATATATATATATATATATATATATATATATATATATATATATATATATATATATATATATATATATATATATATATATATATATATATATATATATATATATATATATATATATATATATATATATATATATATATATATATATATATATATATATATATATATATATATATATATATATATATATATATATATATATATTTATATGTGTGTGTGTGTGTGTGTGTGTGTATATTTATAGGAAAGAATTCTTTATACTATTACTGAATAATTCACACAATATATTTTAAAAATCCGAAGAAGCTTTGGTATATTGAAACGATTAACGTGACATAATAAAAATCATAGTCTTCCACGGTAGAGACTACGCTAAATACAACGTATTTTTCTATTGGAACTATAATTTGAATAATTTAAAATATTTGCACCAAAAATTATTATTAATAATTATCTGTAATTCTCTTTCTTATATTTTTCTCAATTTAATAATGAATATTAATAATATCATCTCTCAAAAAGTCAAGAACATAGTGAACTATCACTTCTCTCTACCTTCTCTACTAAACGATAAAAATAAGTGAATATAAAAATATACCAATTACGTTATGATAGGTATTAGAACAAAAATCACGATCGTTACACGCTCAAGACGGCAGCAAAGTGAGGCTCCCTAATATCATCTCAGCTAGCACATGTAAAAGGGACGTCATTATAAAATGTTCTACCCACTAAGGTTCTCACTAATGGGTATGAAAACGGGAAGGAGGTACCAAGTCAAACGTTGGCTTAGACAATCCTGTTGTAATATGATTTAAATCTACTAAATATCACCTTCTGGCTGTAGCTAACCAGCTACCTACCTCCAGTAGCTAGGTAGCTAAGTATTACTGACAAATATACATTTCACTAGCGAAATAATAAAAAAATTCATATAAATAATAAAAATAATCTTAAAATTAAGTTTCTAGAATTCTCGCGAATCCCTCTGCCTAACCTGCCATGAGCGGGATAAAGTGTGAAGCACGAAATAAATACATATATGACGTTAATTATTTTCACGCTTATTGCCTAATAGCTGTATATGTAGACAGAATCTCGTATTAACCTGTCCTCTTTCACATATTGCAGTATGAAAGCCGAAACTCAACGACGCTGTTTCGTCAAAGAAGTGCAATAATGAAAATAATTTAAGCATCACTAGTACTCAGAGTGGGAATCAAAGCCACGACCATCGCGTTTACAGTAAACTATGCTTATAAAAATTCCTTTTAAAACGTATATCTAGATATAACTAATTTTCCACTTTAAAATATTATACAGTAATTAAATGAAAATGTCTGTACGTACAGTCCTCGAGAGTCCCAAAGAAATTGTTTGCGCCTTTGTCTGACGATAATTTTTATTGACAATAGGAGAAAAAAAGTCGCTCAAATGTAAAGTAAAAGAGCCGAGACAAAAACTACTTGTACAGAATACAAAAGGCTTCATATATAACATTATTAAATAATATCAAAGAAAAACACTTAAATGAGAAAAATGGGATGCGAACAAAATTGTGGGCTATATTTGGGGTTCCGTATTACATTGTAAATATATACCATGGAATAGGATAGTTCCCGATACCGTTGCGGTTACCATTTATGTTCCCGTTCCCAACGTATTGTCATTTAGTTGACAAGTAGACTTCGTAACTTTTATATTTTATTCAATTGACTGACGGATTAAGAATTCAGTATTAATAGTAAAACATTTCCATGTCAAGTCTATTCTAATCGGGAAATAAAATTATCATATCTTCAACAATATATGAAAGAATATTTAATAAATTCGGTTCACACAATAACGCTAGTAAGCCCAAAGTATCAGAGTGCAAGTGTAGGTCATTAAATCATTTTCTTTTCTAGATATAAATTAATTTAGTTACATAGAGATATTTTATATTTTACGTTACTAAACAATCGCAAAAATATATAAATTATAGAAAAAGCTCGGAAAGTGAGCTTTTACCAAAACGTTATCACCACAAGGTCCACGAAACTGCATCCTGTCAACATCGACACGCGGAAGCTACATGCACACACTTTAGTGTCAAAGCTTTGGAGCTTGCTAAATTATTTTGTTAAATAAGGTGTAATTATTTTGTACGATGAACGCGAAACGGTACTTGATGATATATCAAAGTTCCGTTCTCAACTTTTTATATACACGAGAGACATAAGTAGGCGAAAAGAAACAACCTTAATTCATACAACTCATTGTTCTGTCTTAAAATATTTTAAAGATAAAAATGTATGGAAACGTTTTGGCCTAACTAGCATTTTATTGATTTTGAAAACAACGGCTCCACTGAACTGAACTGGCGAAAACATTAATTCATTCCAAATTTTAAAAAAGCTTGCAAAAGTATATAAATATAGACAATATTTAGTATTATTTAAAGCCTTCGCAATACTAACCTCAGTAGCTACCTCCCTATCAACCTACCTTGCTTCCTACCTACCTAGTAATAACGAAAAATAATAATTTAATTCCCTTGAATATTATAAATAAAAAGAAATCATTATTTTTGTATTCGTCATTCGTAATCTCCCAGTGTAGTGTGGACAGTGGCAGCGTTGTATTATCAGCGCAAGTCAACTTAATATTCTTCTGGTGGGCCGCAAGTACGTAATTGGGGATGACAGGGCACGTTCACCACAAGATAAAGTCGCAAATAAAGCTTACTTGTAAAATCTAAGTCAGTAAGTAATAACTAATTACTGTCTTATCACATTAAAATACACACGTAAAAATACTTTTAAAAATATTATTTAGACATGCCAATTACTGAACTTGTCCTAATCTATAAGGATATACCCGGGCTATTGTGATACTACCAGGGTAGTTGTATATTCTTTTGTTTTTTTTTTTATAGCTTTACGCTTTATCCTGCACCACCCTGCGGTTCCCTCTGCCTACTCTGCGCAGGAACCGTGGGAAGCTAGTGTTAAGACACTCTATGCCCTCTTTTCCCTTTTCCTTTCTAAGATCATAATTATTTTTTTTTTAGCTTCACGCTTTATCCCGCACATGGC
>JAZFAU010000017.1:437500-457500 GCA_037178615.1 Dione vanillae
GATAGACACAGCCTCATTGGATAAGAAGATAGATCTCAGCCTCATCGATCATAGTTCCGTTTGATTACAATACCATGGAAATTATCTTTGAACAACGATACTCCTTTACGAAGAACAATAAAAGAATAAGAAAAATCATCGGAGGACACAGCAGCAATACACACAGCAAAATGAACGCACAAATGAGGGTTATTCTGCAGCCACTGCACGACAATGAGGGAGTAAGTGAAGACTTCAAGTCTGCAGAAGACACGTATGGTGCCGCTGTACTTCACACAAAGCCGACAGCTAAGTTAAGTTGATAAAACATATATCCTTTATACAATAAACGTTTGTTATACAATTTAGCTTTGACATAACGCCATTACAAAAATTACAATTAGCTATACACTTTTCAACTATAAGCTTTTCAAATAGTACCGGTAAATATCTTGTGGCATTATAATTACAAAAATATAATAAACTGATAGACGACTTGCGTGTAGTTAGATTTTTTGGTTATTTAAGGATGGACGAACGGTATTTTAGTAATAAAATGCATTATTTTAGATGAAAAGATTTTCTTATTATTAGATAGATGCCTTAAAGGAATTTTAAAATAATATTGCATAGAGATAATGTTTAATTAATATTGATATAGAAATATTTTACGTAATCGCCAATAAAGAATATGAATCTGAGTAATTTTAAATACCATATCATCTTAAGATTAATGTTTATTTATTTGTAGTTTTGCTGAAACAGTCATTTTGAATATTTGAAATACAGTTTCATTTGTTATTTCTGACATTTTAAATTTAAATAATTTTAGAATAATTCTTTAACAAATGAATGCTCTTATATTAAAGTTATTAGAGTTCCTTATATATGAAAATAATTTATAAGACTGTTTTAATTGACATGATTGTATGTTTTTGAGGATTGATGTCGGCTGTCGAAAATAACTCCATGGAAGAGCTACCAAGAGTGATGACACCCACAATTAAGAAGCGGCAACCAATTCAAAGCAGATGCAGCATGGTGCAGCCATACTTTACACCAAGCCAAGAATTAAGTTAAGTTAATGAAATTTATAAAGAAATACGTTTATTGTAAATTTACTATTTATAAACATAAAACATAACATAGCTTTACAAAAATTAATTAGCTATACATTTTTTAACCATAATATAACTTTTTTAAGAGTTCCTGTATACGAACAACTTCCAAAAATGGCGCAGCTTCGCTTCAGATCAAGCAATCAGCTACATACACCGAGTACGCCACAGCGTGCGCGATTTACAAGAGAGCTCGACCGTCAGCAGCGGTCGCTGAGTTGGTTGATACACTGATCTTTGGTACATATATCCTCTTGAATTTATTCGCTCTGTATTAATAAACACTCCCAACTCATAAATTGTTGTACAAAAAACATTTCAAGCATGTAAAATCGAAGATTGTAATACATTGATATTTTCAAAAAGTATTTCCTTATAATGTTTCAATTGCAATAATCTAGGCCATTGCTTATAAGTATGTAAAAATGAAACTCTCCTAATGTTATAAAATGTTGGCGTGGTAATTTTAATATTGCTGCAATTATTAAATCTAGTTATCGTCATCATAATGTCATTTAAGTAGAAATTGCTATAAGACTACGAACATATAAAATTGACTATGTGACTTTTTCTATAAAACGGAATACTATAAATTTAATTATGATCACAAACAATATAAGTATGTCTTTTGAAATTCTTGATAAATAATAGCATCGATCCTTATATATATATAAATGCGAATGTACGTAAGTTTGTTACGGGAGTTATTAATAAAAAAAAAATTAGAAAGAAAAACCTCCCAATACTTCTATACAAGATAAAAATGCGATAAGTTGTATAGGGACTAGCGTGATGAAAAACGCATGGCATAGTGGTTAGAGTGCTTTCATGATTTCCAAAAGATGCGGGTTCAAATCTCGCATTGTTTTAATTTTTATGTTTTTTGTAGTATTTCCTCCATCCAAAGCGTGAATTAACGCTTTGAAAATTTTTAAAAGTAAGATGAAACTATCGTTTTTAATAAACGTGAAAATGGATTGAATAGATCATCCTTTAATTGATATAAAAATCATCCTATAATTGTTATTTCTTGAATAAAAAATGTCAGTATCGCAATTGCTGGAGCGTATTGTTCTAGTGCTAAAGTTTCCCTTCCATTACCTGACGAAATAGAGGAGCCTTTGAAATTATTGAAAATTTGAATGTTACTACAGTCAATACTATAGTCAATGATTAAAAAGTTCAATATATATATATATATATATATATATATATATATATATATATATATATATATATATATATATATATATATATATATATATATATATATATATATATATATATATATATATATATATATATATATATATATATATATATATATATATATATATATATATATATATATATATATATATATATATATATATATATATATATATATATATATATATATATATATATATATATATATATATATATATATATATATATATATATATATATATATATATATATATATATATATATATATATATATATATAATATATATATATATATATATATATATATATATATATATATATATATATATATATATATATATATATATATATATATATATATATATATATATATATATATATATATATATATATATATATATATATATATATATATATATATATATATATATATATATATATATATATATATATATATATATATATATATATATATATATATATATATATATATATATATATATATATATATATATATCTATATATATATATATATATATATATATATATATATATATATATATATATATATATATATATATATCATTTACTTTTTGCCACGCCATGATAATTGGCACAACCTATAAATACTGTGAGAGGTCCGTGAGGACATTTATATTTCTTTAGGTTTACGTTGTATTTTTCAAATGGAAATGATTAACATTTATTAGTATTTCTTTTTTTATATATTTTTACATTAGAAAGAATATTAAATATGGATAAAAATATTTAAAAAAACCCACCCGTCTATTAATATCCGTATATTAATTACAAAACGATCAAGTTAGTAAAATTAACAATTGCGAAGATACCTTTGTAACATTTCACAATTTAATATTATTTCGAAACGCTGTAAGAGAGGAAAAATGTCAAAACTGTTAATTAATTACTTCAGGCCGACACGTTTTAGAGTAATTCCCTTAATATTTAGGATAATAAATCAAATATAGCGGGACCGGCATAGGACACCTTGTGTTACGTACTTTCCACATATTCTGCCCAAATTCTCTGAATGAAAGAAATTGGCCTAGTTTAAATCGAACCTACAACCGTAGCGTTTACTGGTACGGTACTCTGCTATGCAACGAGGGCGTAATTTATGAAAATAAGAACAAAAAAATTAACTACATGTTTAACATCCAAACGTTTTGGACATTATAAAATTCAAAGATCTCGTTTACGTACAGTTAAAAGAAGATGCTAAGAAGATAAACGTCTTTTATAGTATAAATTTCACGTAAAGCAAACCTTTTGTAAGTAACTTTGGATATATTATAAATAATATTGCGAGATAGCCCCGGGTGCAATATGAGCAAAGTTGGCTGGGAGCGCGTCAACGTCAACGTCAGCGGCGCTCACTTGCAGAATGCACTATAGTGCATTGAGGTAGCATTTCAGGATAGGATTTCAGATAAACCGTGTAGTACGATCCAAATTAACGTTATCTTATGTGTTTACTATAATTATAAATTTGCTATTGGAAAAAAATTGAATGTCTGTCCGTCTGTAATTGAAATTTAATAAGTATATACATATTGTGATGAGGAACGTCGTGGCGCAGAGGCGTATTAGCGTCTGACATAACCACGTTGGTTTATGGGTTCGATTGCCAGTTGGGGAAGATGGTTTTTCATTTCCATCTTCTTCGCTCTGGCAACTAGGTAAAGCGCGGCGTTGAGTTCCGCCACTGAACGCGCACTACCTCGAAACGGCGGAAAGCAGGGAACGAAGTATCTTAACACTAGGTTCCCTAGATTCCTACGGTCCCCTCTGTCTACCCTATTATAAGCAGGATAAAGTATTAATTAAAAAAAAAGTAAAAAAAAATTTTCATATTCCTCCAATCAATGCATACTATATATAAAACTCAACAAAGCAAATTATTCTCCAACATAATATATATCATATATGATATATAAAATATATCTTATCTATAAATGTATACATACGTGAGTCGACATAGCATCTTTAAACTACGCTAGAAAGGCTAAAGTACCTCATAAAGGTTGAGCTGGTATTTAAGATAGGTACACAACTAACTATTAACCGAGCTTTAGTGTCAACTTGAAGATAGCATTCAACGTGTTTCATATAAAATTATAAAAAAATCAAGAGAACTCTTAACGATTTGTTGAAGTTTATAAAATCAGAACTGATATAGCATTTTCTTTATTTTTTATGTCTTCACGTTTTATCCTGCACCTGAACCGCACACAGTGGGTACCTAGTGTTTAGACACTCCGTTCCCCGCTTTTTCATTATATAACATTACAAAGTTAAATAAGTTAGGTTTTTTTCGCAGTTAAATTATTAATAATCTTACTTTAACAAACTAATTTACGCCTATATATACATACAAGCTGTGAGCTTTTTCCAATACAACTTTAAACCGTAAACTAATGCTAAAATTCACGAAATTATGCTCTCGAAACACCTAAACTACAAACTATTTACTATAACAGGTATAGTAAACAGAGCTTACACGTTAACAAGATACATCGCCCATAACTAAGGTATTCGATGTACAAACTGTGGTATGTCACGTTTTCCACACATTCGGGGGTGTCGGAACCGCTGTGTACAACGTTGATACAGGGATCCAATACCTAAGCATTTTAAGTGACGGCTCAGACATGTGGCATTACCGTGGAGACTTGCATTTGATTGCTTTTTGTTACTTTATCATCATGTGAAATAAAAGATATCTCTATTTTTATCTCTCTCCCTCTCTCTGGCTCTCTCTTTAACAACACTAAAGACACTACTGAGTATAAAGACTTGAACTAAAAATAATATTAACAAAGGTACATTGCGTGTTGAGTTGCGCCTAGCGTAATTAAACGCCGCGCTTAGTCTGCCAAAACATGGGCCTAAATTAAATTAATGATTCCGAGAGATTCATCTCCTCAAAGCTGTACTCTTGTGTCTCTTTTATAGACATGGGACGATATAGCACAGTACTATAACGACCTTATAAAATCTATAAAATATTTTTATTTAGTCCAAATTACTTCTATGTAGTAATTTGTACATTTTGATCATAATAACAGGTGGCTATATTATTGTTTAGCGAAAAGTAAGTTTAAATCGAAGAGTTTAATATTTTATAAAAATAAAGTAAAAGAAAAAGAAGCTACCGTGGTGCAGTTTCACGGGCAGTTAGTCGACTTTTAAGTATATCGCGAAGCCAGGAGAAACTCGACTACCCACACATACTCACTTCGGAAAAATTTACAAATATGGTTTTCATAAAGACTTATAACACGTACATACATACATATATAGCTAGAGAGTGTAGTTAGAGAGAACGGAGCATACCTCTGCATACCTCTTTCGCCTCGTCCACTGTCATTAACCTCTTTGTTTATGCTCGGGGAGTTCTCTAGTATCTTCGATACTGTGTTTTCGAAAGTCAACCGAGGCCTCCTTTTATCTCTCTTTCCACTCACTTTTGCTTTGTATATCTACTTACCATTCCATTTTCTTTCAACTTGTTCAGATAGTTTTGCATCTGATTCTTCTTCATTCATGTGAACTAAGTGTGTGTGTGTGTACGTACGTATATATACATACACACATACATATACACATTTATATTTACTTGTACAACTTTAATATAAATGAAACACTAAATACCATCTCAAAGTGCGGCCGTTAGTTAAATTTCGAAACAGTTTAAGTAAGCAAATACATATATTGTTTAAACTGTTGGCCATACGTCTAAGGACATTGATTGTGAGAGTAGAATAGCTAAGCGAAACTAGCGAACGAGGCGTCGCAATTTAGTTACCACAACTTACGACATCACGGCGCCCGGAGACGCTTTAATGTATGGAAAGTATTGTAAAAAGTATTTGCTTACTATTATTTGTTATACTTATAACAGGTATAACAGAAGTTTACGTTCAAAAAATTTGAACGTAGCGGGATTCGAACCCGCGTCTCTTGGGAACCGCCCCAAACAAACGGTTGTATGGACATGTTTTTTAAGTATTTCTTCTATATTCAGAATTAGCACTAAAAAAAATTATAAAAAGTTTTTGTTTCATATGGTATATAGGAAACTTAATTTTTCTTTTTAATTTTTTCCGTAATTAATGTGTCTGATAGGAGAAGGTATAAATAGAAATTGGGTAGCGTAACTCAACCGCCAACCGTTCAACCAATCTTGGAATTCAAACTTGTCACATATTATGGATTGTATAAAAGTTTTATAGGAACTAAGGAACTTGCGAAAGCTTCCGAGCGCAAGCATTATATAGTGAATATGAGTGAATTCGAAAAAATAATAATAAATTTGAAATAACTGTATCGGTTACCTATGACTATATCTTGTTCAAAACGTTTTATTATTATATAAGATTTACATTATATATTTAATTTTAATTATTTACTCTTCTAATTTAGTATACTGGGAAGGGTACGGAGGTTGGACTTTAAAACACAATCATATCGCAATCATATTGTTTTAAGGTTCTATATATTTCTTGTATTTATTCTATATATTTATTAAAGCTCTTTATATGTACGTCAAGCTTTGATATTTTTTGGTTTAGTTTCTATTTAAATTTCAAATGTGCTGTGCTAATAGTATCGAAAGCAATTGTTAATACGGTTAAGGTAGAAAATACAGGAAGAATTTATAAGACTTTATTTCTTTGATATCTGTTTAGCTACGGATTCCAAAAAATATTTACTAATTCACCTAGTCCACTTTCACTTTCACGCTTCACGCTTTATCCCGCAAATAGCAAGGCACAGGGACAGACACTGCAATAACCATGATAAAACACTCCGTTACCTACTTTCCGCCTTTTTCGAGGCATTGCAAGTTGAATTGCAGAACTCCACCAACCTAGTCCAACCCGTAAAGTAATGTGATTTTGGACATTTTCTGTAACAAGCGTGGGAATTTCCAACACGTAAACCTTCATTCGAATACAAGCCTATAATCAAGAGTACTATGCAATTACTTGAAGTACATTATAAAATATTTAAGTATATTGACGCCGTGATCAATTATAATGTTAATTGTAATTGCGTTAACATAACGAGTATTATAGACTATATAACATTCTCACCGCATAATCGCAGTGTAGACAGAGAAAACATAGAGTTAAGGCACTCTGTTAAATATATTTGTCTCGTTTAAGTACAAAAATCTACACAGCAATAATAGCCTTAATGTATTTACTTTAAATACAGGAGTGACTTCTCACTAACGCCTCTTAACAAAACAATTTTTTTATATATAAACTATCTTTTACACACTTGTAATTAGTACAAAAATACCTAATTATAACCAAATTATAATTTCAGTTATTAAATAGTATTACTCATTATATAGGATTCTAGGGAGGCGCGTCCCCTCGATTTACCGCGAGGGGGATACGGTACACGATGAAATAAGTCAAATGTTATAGATACAACCAATTATAGAGTAGACTGTCTTGGATTTTATTTATTTCAAGCCTTCGAAGGGAGTTTAGAGCATATCTAGTGTCAAGACACTCCGCTCTCCACTTCTGATCCACTTTAAAGCAATACGTTTTGGATGGAGGAGTTAAAAACCGCGCTTACTTTTATAACGCCCTAAAAGTAAAATATCAACACGCCTCGTAGCGCCGAGCCGTAAGCGTCTACCTGTAAACACGACAGTTTGTGGATTCGATTCCCAGCCGGGAAGATGGATTTTTCTATTTTCATTTTCTTTACTCTGGAAACTAGGCACAGGCGCGGCGTTGAGTTCCGCCACTCAACACACAATATCTCGAAAAAAATTGCGGAAAGCGGGGACGGAATAAGCAAGGACGAAGAAACGGGGTGTCTTAACACTAGATTCCTATAGTTCCTGGAGCTCCCTCTGCCTACCCTGCCACGTGCGGGATAAAGCGTGAAAACATAAAAAATACACATAATTAACGTTAACTAAAAAAAATAAAGCGCTCAACTATTGACTTCTGTAATAAAAACCCTGTTATATATAATAGAAATGAAAAAATATCACTAATAACTTTCTCGCTCGGCCCATCCAATCACGGTGAAAATCTGTATAGCCGAGCTCCTTAACGGAGACCAGTTCCCGTTTAAACGAATCGCCATCGGCCATTGAAAATGAAAATCAAAATAAAACGTGAAAGCGCTGTAAAAATAATGAATAAGCCAATAAAATCGAAATCAATTTTAAAGTTTCCTATAAACTAGAAATCGTTTGGCTATCCAATTTCTGTCGACACTTCGCCGTACACGGGCGACACCGGCATTCCTCTTACAGAATAAAACTCTAGAAGCAGAGCACCAATCATACGACAATTTCCACCTGTCGTGCGAACAATGAACTATCTTACTCGATATTCCTTCAGAAGTTCTTCAGTCAGCTCTTAATCCTTTATGGATGAAGATGTATAGGAATAGGTATAGCTTTAGGTGTCTAAACATTTTAAACAGGTACATACATAAATTTAAATACTTCTTCTAATAATAAATAAATAAATAAATTTTAATACTTTTCTATATTTTTCGCTCTGACAATTAAGCAAAGCGCGGCTTTGAGTTCCGCCACACAAGACGCAATACCTCGAAAAAGGGAAAGTAAAAAAACGGAGTGTCTTAACACTGGTTGCCATGGTTCGTGTCATTCCCTCTGCTTACCCTACCATGAGCGGAATAAAGCGTTAAACTCCAAAACGTCCAAAATAATGAAATGTAGACCGACTAGTATACATGATTATTATATATTTCATATTGCACTTAACACTGTAAAACAAATAGTAACTAGTTTTAATATCAACTACATCCTATATAGAAATACTAGGTATCTGTTATTAAAATACGTTGCGAATGGAAGTGGCGTTCATTCATACTTCAGCTTTCTAAAAGATGTTGAATTATTAACTAGCTAAGCTTTGTAGCATTGTTGGAAAATTTAAATAAACAGTAAATTATGAAATAGCTGGAGAAATGCATCACTATTCTATTTTATTAGTACTAGTGTCCTTAATAAAATCATCTGTTATTAATGTATTGTGAGATATTTGTTTATTTTTAAAGCTTCACGCTTTATCCCGAATAAAGCAGGGCAACCAAGGGGAATCGCAGGAACCGTGAAAGCCTAGTGTTAAAACACTCTGTTCCCCGCTTCCCGCCTTTAAAGTTCTAACATAGCTCAATCTAATTTTCAAAGTTCTAACTTAGCAAGACACTGTTACACTATTATATATTTTTAGAAGCAAATTTCAGGATATTTCAGTCAAGTTTATGCATCGCATGTAGCATATGTAAATTAAAAAAATAACAACTTCATATTGGGAGAATTGGATACGTCAACGAGCAAACAGTACGCGGCACCCGTCACGTCACAGTGCAACAATAGCCGGGATAATATCGAGAACTTTGGTACATTTAAAATTTTCTCCTTCTGTTCAAAAATGTACTCTTTTTGAATACGTTATACCCGATCCATTATGAAAAGATGACGGGAAACTAGGTCGGAAAGAAGAAAAGCCATTGAAAACACAGTTGGAATCTAGTCACGATGAAATTTGGTATCCGGAGATGAGGCACGAGAATTATTTGTATACCTTCCACAACATTTATCAACAAAATTCGCCTATTAATAATTCCTTAGCCGCTAAATTTTGAAATTCCTGTAATACCACCAACGCTAAAGTTTGAGAGCGGCGTTGTTAGAGCTTGTGTTTTGTATGGATTAGTATAATATTTAGTTTAGTTTACAGGCAGACTACATCCGGGATTAGCGAATAGGATACGTTTAATCCCATCCGGGCGTAACTTGGCGAAGCCTGGTCGCATAACAGGCGTACGCGAGACGGTAAAGTGTCTACGCGCGAAATAAAAAATCTTTGAAATACTCACATATGTCTAACGCGTTGATCTGCAACACTCGGCCCAGGAGTAGCAAAGCTACCACACAAGCCAACATCTCGCCGCCTCACTTCACCATCGCTCCTCTAACTTCGAATCTATAACAAAAAATAAATAAAAATATAAAAGCTAAATAATAATTAATAGCCTTATAATAATTTATACCAAAGTAAAAAGTTTCTGTACCTTATTTATAAAGGAGCCTATTTCAAAACAGACGCAACTGGTGTCCCCACAGGAATGTCAATTAAAAAATGCACTAAAATACCATTTTATTATAACTATAATGCATGTAGTTAATAGAAAAACATTAAAATATATAGTAATTGCAGTCGTATAAACGTGAACCTGCATATAAAACTGCCTCAGTTCAGAGGACGTCCGTCAATCTCGATGTTGCCAAGCAAAGCTGCCGCGCCGTACTGACGCAGAGTACGGAAAGCAATGCTTATTAAATAAAATTTTAATTTCCACATCGACGCTTTTCACAGATCATATCTAGGACGTTATTATTTATTTTTATTGTAAAGTTGTGATGATTCTCTTCTATTATTATAAGATAGAATAAAACATGTATTTTGATTTATTCGTTGTATTTATCGTATTTATATTGACAGAAATATTAATAAAAAAATATCTTTTTCATCATAATATACTGTGTCTATCAAGAGATATATGTAAGTGTGTATATATACACTACCGTCCAAAAGTTTGGAATCACCCTAATTTTCGTCGATAAAAAAACTATACCACAATAAATTCATCAAAAAGCATATTGTTATTAGAGATTAATATTTTTACAACCGAACTAACAACAATATTTAACAAAAACACTAATTTCTTATCAACTTTCAATTGTCTTCAAAAAAGACCAACACCGCCGTTTGAAAATTTCTTAGGATAGGCGGTTTTAAGCATTGTTGCAATAATAAGTAATGTATAATATTTGGAATATGGGTGTATTATTTCAAAAATTATCACTTTAGAGTTCAGTGTGATTTGTGACGTTCATGTGAAAGTTACAAATGTTTGCAAGCTCATAAAAGGAAAGAGATTTCACTTGAAGAGCGTAGTGCTATCTGAACTTTGAGCAAAGAAGGCTATTCTTTGCGCCAAATCATCTGGACGTCCTCAATCTACAACTAAGCAGGAAGATAATTTCGTTGTGACGTTATCAAAACGAAATTGACGTTTAACTGCACTTCAAATTGCCAGTACTTTAAATGAAACCAGAGAAGTCAGTTTCAATGACAACAGTCAAAAGACGTTTGCTATCTGCTGGTCTAAGGGGATGTATAGCAGCAAAACAACCTATATTGACTAGTGTTCATAAAAGAAAAAGACGAGTTGGCTAAAATACAAAAAAACTGGACAGAAGACTCGAAAGAAGTCCTTTGTACAGATGAGTCCAAATTCAACTTTTTAGATTTAATAGACGAGTTTTTGAGCGCAGATCTAAAGAAGAGCGAGCTTTATAAACATGTACTGTGCAGACTGTTAAGAACGGCGGTGGTAGTGTGATGGTTTGCCTTGGCGATAATAAACCCGGCCATCTGATCAAAACCACCGGGAAGCTGAATAAAGAAGGCTATCTGAAAATATTTGAAGAAAATGTCATTCCCTCTGGAATTAATGTGATCGGCCGTAATTTTGCTTTCCAACAAAATAATGACCCAAAGCATTCATCCAAATTATGCCAATGGGTTTTTAGAGCAAAAACGATGTGAAAAAGTTTTGCAAATTATGAAGTGGCCCTCACAATCGCCAGATTTAACTCTTATTGAATTAGTATGGGATGAACTTGATAGAAAAGTGAAGAACCGGTGTCCATCGAGCTCAGCACAGTTGTGGGAATATCTACAGAGCGAATGGAAGTCACTGGACTCCGATTACTTCAATAAATTAATCAAAAGATTGAGTAAAATTTGTGAACAAGTAATAAAGAATAAGGGTGGCCATTTTGACGAAGCTAAAATTTAACGAACACTGTTAACTTTTGGTCTTAATTTTCCTAAGTATATTTAACTGAATGCTAATCTACGATTTGATTAAGATTTAAGTGTAATACACATATTATTGTCGTTTTAATTAAAATTACCTCAGTGATTCCAAACTTTTGGACGTTAGTGTATGTGTATATATATGTATATGTATATGTATATATATATATATATATATATATATATATATATATATATATATATATATATATATATATATATATATATATATATATATATATATATATATATATATATATCTTAATATATACAATATATTATGAAATATTTTTATTAATTAAACCTGAGGTCATTCTTAATAACTTTGTATTTAATCAATACTTAATAACTACGTTATCAACTTGACGTTTTATATATATACACATAATTAACGTACTTGTGGCGCAGTTGTGACGAAGTAGACTGCGTGCTCGATTGTTACAGGTTCAAAATAAACGGAAAACTGAGAGAGCAAAGACAAAATCGAGTTACCAGTTCAATATGGATAAAGCAATTATTTCTTCTTTCTGTTGTAAGAATTACTATAAAAGATAAAAATTTTATTTATCTTACAATTTACACTTTAATATATAATTTTGCGTATTTTTTTATGTGCGTGGTTAAACGCTGTTCTTATTTATAATAAGCCATGCACTTATTACATATAAACCCACGTAATTTAGTCATATATGATTCTCAGCTTGACTTCACGTTGTATCACTTAAAACTTTTTACACTTTATTTGAACTCAACTCCTGAGTGAGATTCAAACCTGTACATCCATCAAACATCTTCAATGAACAGAAAGCACTTGAAGCCACATTCATCTAAGAATTAGAATTAAAGTTTACAAGCATTTAAAACTTTAAATGATCTGTAAGAGAATAAACATTACGTAATAACATCTCCTAACTGGCCAATCTTTTTCATGTTCCATTCATTTTACGTGACATTGACAAGATAAAAAGTTTAGCTGTTATAAAAGTTACAAAGCATTTGTATAAAATCATAAAACACATTTTTTCCCATCTATTTGTACTATGCAACTATAGAATTATACGTTAATGCCTAAGAAATGTTGCGCTACAATTGGGGGGCGACATCTATATATTAATTTAATTTTTATAAAAATCCATGCAAAAGGAATATCCTTAATTAAGAAAGGTTTCTAAGCTTCATCACGCAAGAAGTTGTCTTGCCTATACTTAGTCTTGCCATAAATATTGTTATAAAGAAAAGCACGATTTTTTTTTTATACGTAACATTTATTCCTTTCATAGTGAGTTAGTTTAATACATCAATATATAACTATTAAAAATATACAATGTTTATTCGAAGTGGTCCCCATTGGCTGCAATACAGTCTTTTAAACGTTGAGGCCAGTTATCAATAGCAGCACGAACTCTTTCTAGAGGAAAATTCTTCACTGCCAACCGAATGGATCGTTTTAGGGACTCCAAATTATCATGGCGTTTAGAGCAAGCCTTACTCTCTAAAACTGACCATAAATCATAATCCAATGGATTTAGGTCAGGACTTGACGACGGCCAGTTTTCAGTGCTGATAAAGTCCGGAACGTTAGTTTTCAACCAAGATTGGGTGGATCGAGCTCTATGACCCGGTGCCGAGTCTTGTTGAAAGCACCATTCTTTGTTATTGAACATGGTGTTAGTTAAAGACTTAACTACCGTCTCAAGAATGGTATTTTGATAAACTTGTGCCGACGTTTTAATACCTTTTTCACAAAAATATGGCTCAGTCACCCCTTCATAGCTAACACCCCACCAAACCATCACTGAAGTGGGATAATGCCCACGTTGTACTCTGTTTACTAATTGCGAAGCTTCTTTAGAGCTTCCAGCATAAATACGGTCATTTTGTTTATTAAAATACTGCTCAATTGTAAAAATTTTCTCATCCGTAAACAAAATTTTTTTGTGACCTCCCTTTGCGTACCGCTTAAGTAGTTGTTTTGATTTTACCACCCTATTCTTCTTTAAATTATCAGTTAAGAAGTGACCAGTACGTCTCTTATAGGCTGCAAGTCCTAAGTCATCTTTTAATATACGCGACATGGTTCTAGGAGCTATCTTCATCTCCCGAGATAAAATCTTTTGCTTACGGACAGGATTTCTTCGAATTCTTTCCCTAACTGCTTTAATCACCTTTTTCACACGAACGGTACGTGGACGGCCAGATCTTTTTCTGTCACAAACAGAGGAGGTATCATTGTACCTATCAATAGCCCGGTAAACAAACATTTGACTAATACCAAGCGGGTGGAGGGTTTTAAAAATTGCACTTTTCTCCATACCTACTTTATGTAAGGCAATCACAGCGATTCGGTTCTCTTTATCACCCCACTCCATTTTAATATAACAAAATATTTAACAATATAATGGCGCGAAAATAAGAAAACACATCAAGCAATCATATAAAAATGACAGATTCCAAATTCAAACGTAATATTTTCTTTTTTTGAATAGTAACAGTATTTATGGCCAGACTAAGTATATGTGGAATACAATATATATGTACGCAACAAGTGAAATATTGACCCTAGGTTCTGTCTACTAACTTGGTAGGGGGTATGTATGTATGTATGAATGTGTATATATATATATATATATATATATATATATATATATATATATATATATATATATATATATATATATATATATATATATATATATATATATATATATATATATATATATATATATATATATATATATATATATATATATATATATATATATATATATATATATATATATATATAACTAAATTTAACTCCATATCTAATGCCTCTAGAAGGTAACTCAGTAACGGCGAGTAAGGACACAAAATCTCTCATAGATTATTCATCTTACTTCGCGACTTTATCAGAGGGGCAATCAGTTAAAGCCGTTGCTACCTCAAAAGTATATATTATTTTGGTTACTATGACTATGACTATATATGAATGTCGTAGAGCAAGTCATAATGTCTCTAAGGCTTTAGGTTCAATTCCCGATGGAGAAAATTGCATATATTTATTTCCTTACATTTGTAGATAAAATGCAAAGCTTCACTTAATATGTAATATCTTCAAAAAAAGGTGGACAGTGGGAAACGATTACCTGGCTACTAGATTCCTGTCTACCATTAACAGATTGTGGTAAAGCCAATCTACACCAACTCCAGTACCTCAAAAGGGACAGGACATTCAAGTAATTATCACATTATTAATGCTGCTGTGTTTCGTCAGGTGATTGAGAGTTGCGGAAGCCCATGAAGATGGATTGATCTGGGTATTTGCATGGGAACACGTCCACATCCTCTCAGGTTGTGGATGTCTATGGGCGAGGGTGTACACATAACATGAGGTGGCCTTTCTGCTCGTTTGCCATCTTATAATATACAAAAAAACACAGTAAAACAACTGAAAAATATTTAACTTACGTAAGGTAAACAGCTCTAGTTGTTACCAAAAAATTATTAATTTATTTTCTCTATAAATTGATTTTACAATTCTAGTCCTCTTGTTTAAATCTTAACCAGAAATAATTAACTCTTTAATAAATTCCAAGCCAATGATAACAGCAAACTGTCACAATACCGCTTATCTGATTTAATTATATAAAATGATTACATATTTAAACTTTTTTTAGCTTCATGTTGATTCCGCACATAGTAAGGCGGAAAGGACCTAGAGTATAAGTCGAGACGAGATAAAAGACCGCGTTGCCGAGACAATTAGAGAAATTTATAATTAATATTGATCATAAGAACATATGACCTTCGTGGAGGTGTAACGTCTGCCCGTAAACGCGACAATTTGTAGGTTCGATTTCCATTCGGGGAAAATGGATTTTTTCCATTCTATTTTCTTTACTCTGAAAACAAGGTAATGCGCGGCGTTGAGTTCCGTCACTCAATACGCAATGACTCGAAATAAAGGCGGAAAGCGGGGAACCAAGTGTCTTAACACTAGGTTCCTTCGGTTCGTACAGTTCCCATTGACTACAATGCAATGTGTGTGATAAAACGTGAAATTAATAAAAAAGTAAAGTCGAGTCGAGATCTTTGCTGTTATACCTCTCGACCCTACTTCCACTGCATACAGATTAACTCTTAAACCGCCTGGTCAGTTCGTTAGCAAGAGTTTTAGAAATTTGTTTTATAGAAATGTTTTTATATATTACTCCAACTATGAAAGGAAGGTCCTCTAATAGAGCTAAAAGTTTGGCAGAAAAATGCAGACATATTCAAATGAGAAAAGATATGGAAGTTAGGATTTTCAGTTCGCTTAATCTATTGTTTGTTCTTAATTTGTTAATTATTTTGTACAATTTATGAAAGTACAATATTGCCCTTTTAATTCGGTCATCGTTGCCTTTTAAATCAAATAAAAAGCTTAAAAACAATCTTATTTTTAATAAAAAATGTAAAATTTCTCGAGAATTTATCTCGATACTCGAGAAATCAAGATCGCGAACTTGCATGCCTCAAGAAATAATAAACTTTAGAAACACTGTTAAGACACTTCGTTCCACACTTTCTGCCTTACAATGCATTACATATTTAATAGCGGAACTTCAATACCACGTTTTATCTTCTTGCCAGAGGGAAAAAAATGAAGTAAATTCAATCTTCCCAACAGGGAATCGAACCCACAAGCCATCGTACGTCGCGTTCACAGACAAATGCTGTAAATCTTAAACAAATTTTGAGAACAAAAGACAAAATCAAACCTTACATTTTTTTTTTTTTTTTTTTTTTTTTTTTTTTTTTTTTTTTAGCTTCACGCTTTATCCCGCACATGGCAGGGTAGGCAGAGGGAACTGCAGGGACCATATGAACCTAGTGTTAAGACACTCCGTTACTTAGTCCCTGCTTACTCCGTCCCCACTTTCCGCCGTTTTCGAGGCATTGCGTGTTGAGTGGCGGAACTCAACGCCGCGCTTTGCATCAAACCTTACATAATATAATAATTAATATAAAATATAAATTGTGAGTCATATGAGAGCGGACCTACCCAGCGGCTCGGAGAGCATAGATTATTCAATGTGCTAGTACCTACTTAGTCTATACAGGACGGTCAGCTACTGTCGTGTTAAATGCAAAAGCCAATTATAAGTTTCGGAAACTACGCGGTGCGACGGTAAGCGGATGTACGTTATGAAATATGTATGATAACTTAAAGATGTGCATCCTTTGTGCCTAATGTTTTGCTGGGCGGAGAGAATTTAGTACAGTTACTTATACTACTGGATGAGAAAATTTAAGCAACGAAATGTATGTGTATATATATATATATATATATATATATATATATATATATATATATATATATATATATATATATATATGTATATATGTATATATATATATATGTATATATATATATATGTATATATATATATATATGTATATATATATATATATATATATATATATGTATATATATATATATATATATATATATATATATATATATATATATATATATATATATCGATAGAAATGATTGTTACAAAAAACACCGCGAACCGAGTTTTCAATGGTTTCAATTCTGACTTTATCTTTAAAAAGGCGGCCAGGTAGAAAAGAAGTGCAATGATAAAACGCAAAATGAGATATTGAAAAGCAGTGGACAATAATAGGTCTCCACTATCACATCGCCCCTCTAAGAGGTAAGGGGGAGGGGCGAGAATCTTGATAAAAACACAAATGGAATTCAAAACCGACCAACTCATCTAATTAAACGACTCGTCGTTGCAACTAAATTGAGTCTATGAAATATAAACTTTGATATAAGTCTAGTCTGCAGTTTAGTCGTGAACTATAAAACGTAAATACTTAAAATGTTGGAATTTCGGGAAAACCTGGCTTAGTACTTTCTTATACATTTTCGAAAGAATTAGTGATGAAAGATGGTAAAAAAGATATATGAAGCAAAAGTAAGTGGTAAGAGAGGTAAGGGGAGACCTTAGTCGTAAAAAGCCTAAGGACCCCCCGGAGAGCATGTACGAAGAGGTTAATGACAGTGGACGAGGCGAAAAAAGTATGCAGGGACCGCAATGTTTGCGGCTCCGTTTTCTCTGACTACCAAGCTAAGGAAAAAGCGGGTATATATGTATGTATGAATATGTCGGCACTAAGCCAAAATCTATTAGTCAATTTTTCATAATAAAATAACAGAGTTATATCAATTGGTTTATTCTCATAAGACCGCTAGTACAGAAGAGATTTTCAAATTTCAAATTTACATAATTAGGTCCTCTTTATTTAATTAAAATCTGACATTTACCCCGACTGGGGATCGAACCCAGAAACCGTCGCGTTAGCCGCGTTACAGGCAGACGTTGCGCCTCTGCGCCACGACGGACATTTATGATCAATATTCGAAAATAATATCACAAAGAACGCATATTGATTTGCGCCCATATATACATTGTTTGGTTTCTCCACTGCACAATTTCGCTTATAAAAGTATAATAAAAAATTAAACGCACTAATTACGTATTAATAAAAGCTTTAAATAAACAAACTTGTGTTTATTCACACAACATCACGTCGCAGTGAGATGTGAATGTAAACTAATGTTGGTGGAAATAAAAAGGGGAAAAATTCACTTTTAATATTTACTATAGAATGCCGTTCCACGAGCGCATCCGCCTACATAACTACTATACACAGCCGTATGTACGTACAAATACAAATATATGGAAGTAAACTTTACGGGACCGGCATAATACAAGTGAAAAAACAGATTAGTTATTATATATGTTATATTTTTATTCATGCTAGCAGCATGTGAAGCTTTTAGTACAATGAGTTAGTTGAATAGTTAGAAAATGTGCTCTTAGGTCATTATGTTACGTATTTACTGAGTTTTGAGGTCGTTGTGTTGCTGTATACGTGAGGGTTATCGATTCAATTCCCGCTATGAAAAGACGTTTGACACTCAAAATAGAAGATCTCGAATGCGAACGGAAAGTAGAAAAAGGAGTGTCTTGATACTATTTTCTCTCGTTACCTTTAACTGTATATTGTATAAAGCGGGCGAGAAAAATATTTAAATTTATTAGGGAAGTAAAAAATTTAACTCGGCCTGAGAGTCAAGTCACCACCGAGTTCCACCCACTTTTTATTTTGGTATACTAGGTGATGGAATCGTATATGGGAACATAATTACATTAGAACAAATTCTACATCATCTAATTTTAATAGAACGGAAACTTTTGTATGTTACAACGGCACTAAAAAGAACAGAAAAGACGGTAGGAAGCTTTCTATTACTTGGGATCCACTTATAAAAACTTTGAAATTCCAAACACACCCCACCAGAGGGCAGGATACAGTCAGCTCATTCTGCAGAAACCCAGGGCAGTACGCGAGGCAACTCAAAAACCGTTGGCGGTAGTTCGATTTAATAATTATATCAGAAGACAGACTAATGCCACCTCAATCTACCCGCGATCACGGACTAATGCAAAGTGTTTGAAACGTCGTGTTAACAAAAAAGTATAATATACGCGAACAATCCATTTAAAATATTGTATTTAAAATTAAAAAAATGTACATAATAGATACAAGGCTATAAAATAACTTTGTTTCTATAGTAAAAGCCAACTTAAAACATCCTCAACGCAAACTCAGAATACAATAAATTAAAGTTAAAAAAAACACATTAATTAAAGCACATTCGAGATCCTCTAAGCCAGAGTACTGGAGTAGTCCAGGAGTGCATTTCTCCAGCCCTTTGTAATACCAGCCGCTG
>JAZFAU010000017.1:462500-572500 GCA_037178615.1 Dione vanillae
TTCGATCCCCAGTCGGAGAAGATGGATTTTTCTATTTCCATTTTCTTCGCTCTGGCATCTAAGGCAAAGCGCGGCGTTGAGTTCCGCCACTCAACACGCAATGCCTCGAAAACGGAGGAAAGTGGGGACGGAGTAAGCAGGGACTAAGTAACGGAGTGTCTTAACACTGGGTTCTTATGGTTCCTGCAGTTCCCTCTGCCTACACTGCCATGTGCGGGATAAAGCGCGAAAGAAATATTTACAAATAATATAAGGAAACAAAACATAAACACATATATAGAGTATACCCTGAGCTAATAGCGGGAACAAAACGACACTGGAACCGCAGCCGACGTAATCTTGTAGTAAGATTATAATTCCAGGTCAACAGGTATACGAGTGCAACGTGGCGGTGACAATGGACTGTCCTACAACGAAATATCACTTGGTAGATTCAATTTAGACCTCTTCAAGACATTTTTGAAAGGAAATTAGTGGGTATTTTAAGTTTTTCATTTTTTTTATTAAGACATATCCTTATTAAAAGTATTACTAAGTACAATAAATGTTTATGATCTTTGTCACCTGATTTTCTCTTTTCTTTTTCATTAGCACGTTTTCACGTTTTATCCCGCACGTAGCAGGGTAGGCAGAGAGAACTGTAGGAACCGAAGGAGCCTAGTGTTAAGACACTCCGTTCCCAGTTTTTCCGGCCTTGACTGTTGAGTGGCGGAACTCAACGCCGCGCTTGCTTAGTTTCCAGAGCGAAGAAAGTGGAAATGAGATAATGGCATCGCGTTAACATAGACGGTGGGACTCGGCACCACGATGGTTCTTCATTTCATTTATCTACATATATACCGATTTTTTTGTTGTTTTCTATAGTTTACATTCTATTTTAAGATATTTCAGATCTTTAATTTTTATATGATAATGAAATGTGTTTTTCATCAAAGTCAAAATATTCTTTATTTAATTAGTCTATTACAAGCATATTTCAACCAAGTCAATTCATATTAGTGTCAATAGTGCAACGACTATAAGAAAATATAATGTTTAATCAAAAGATGTGCGTGCACCATCAAATAAAGTGGCACGAAAAAAGCAGGAAGAGGTACACCTCTAATAGAATATAGTTTTCTATTGGCAAACTATTGATAAATTCTTCTGTCACTGGTATAATACAAGTCACTTGTATAATACAATGATGCCATAGATTATCAATTGTATAGTAAACAACTAGCAAAAGTAAACCAACTCAAGAGCTGTTAGAGGCAGCCGGAGTCAGTTAAAAAGTCGTCGAAATACTAGGTATTTCGATTTTCAGGGAAGTTTTATTCCTTTACAATAGTACGTATATGCAAAAACTTTAAATCGTACCATCGTAACTTTGGCAACTGTGTGAGGAAACGAAACGGACGCGAAAGTTTTCATAAATAAAAATCCGTAAACATATTATTATGTCATATAATATTTCAGTAATGCTATATCGTGGCGCAGTGTAATAGGCTGGAAGCGCGACTTTCTATAGGTTCGATCCCAACTCAGGGGCTAGGAAATATTTCTATTTTCCCAGTACTTATTGTAAAACAAAAGCCACTCAAAGTGAAACAGAAAATGTGTCACATAGTGTTTAAAATTATATTCATCTCCAGTGTAGAATACAACTTTGCTAACTACTAACGTCACATTAGGCCTGTGCATGAAATATATACTCGTAATATAGATATTCTATAATTTGGGGACCGTCGTGGCGCAGAGGCGTAGCGTCTGCCTGTACTCGACGATTTGTTGGTTCGATTCCCACCCGGAGAAGATGGATTTTCATTTCCATTTTCTTCGCTCTGGCAACTAGGTAAAAGCGAGATGTTGAGTTTCGCTACTCAACACGCAATGCCTCGAAACGGTCGAAAGCGGGGAATAGTGTCTTTACACTAGGTTCCTACGGTTTCCTCTACCTACCCCGCTATGTGCGGGATAAAGCGTGAACCTATTATATATACTCTTTTATACTCTAAACCTCAGAGTTAAGTATAATTAAATAACGTTAATATGAACAAGTCAACTAAATACTTTTGCTAATGTTTAAAGCCTTGTGGGTTGTACCAAGTGACCATTTAATAAATCTGTGACCTAGATGAAGCGTCGCAACTTCCAAGACATATTTTTTTCTAAGCCAGTTTTAATTCTTAGTTCAACTTTAATAAAAGCAAGGTAGTTCATATTTTTACTTTTAATTTGATGTTTAAACTCAGTCTAACGATTATATTTTATGAATTCAGCGTTAAGTTACGCATAAAAATCGAATTATTTATTACAGTAAGTACATATATAATGTCTTCCTACAACACTCAAAGATTTCAACTTCAACTGACATTCCACTTAAATCCTTTTGATTTTTAAATACCAAAATAAACCAGTCTAATATAAAGCAAAATATCAATTCAATAGCCTAAATAAATTATTAATATATAACAAAAAACCATTTAAATTATAAGCAAAATAATAATTTCTGGCATATTTGGTACTTTTAAATTGGCGTCCTACTAAGATTACCACTTTTGTTAAGTGCAATCTTCTTTCCAACGAACATGCTACAAAATGTTTTCGGTGCCAAGCCGTTTAGTCACGAGTACTCAAGCTCGAAACTAGTGCGGTCTCAATAGGCAATAATGTGGCAAAACAACCATTGCATTAACAGGCAGAGTGAATCTTGTTATTAGACACTCCATTCTCCGTGTGACTTTACTAACACTACTTAAAATCTATATTTTTGTATTCATTTTCTCTGTTTATGACACTGACTTGTAAAAGTTATATGGTTGATGATTATATCAATAACAAAGATGCATGGAGTCGATCAAATCTACAACTTGTTCCGCTCAGGTTAGGCAATACTTGTAATACCCGTATGTGAAATTATTGTTTTATATAAAGATGTGCTTAAGAAATTCTTTCACCATTTCTTCTCCTCCATGACAAAGTACCTATATGAATAAATGATTTTTAATTTATTTATCGCAAAATAAATTAGAATTTTTTAAAATATTTATTATAAAATTCCTATCATTTAAAATAATTTGCTATATTTTCTTAACATGGATGGTTCATCTAACAAATAATCATCTAAGTAAGGCAATAGTTAATAAATCAAATCAACACTACTTTAAGATCAATTGGTTTAACCTATTACATATCAATATTTAATTGATTTAAACCGGCATTCCTGTGTCCTCAATTCACACTATTAAATAAATGATAAAGCATATAACTAGCTGAAGTTGCTTCAGTGTTATACAAAGGTTTATAATGTGACTGACATATTTATATATATATATATATATATATATATATATATATATATATATATATATATATATATATATATATATATATATATATATATATATATATATATATATATATTGGTTAATATAAAAATACATAGTATATATATTTCTGATACCAAATATTCTCATTGTCTCATCTGTAACCTAACCTAATTTTTTATATAATACACAGTTAGGTGTACTTAGTAAAATCATGAATAAAAGAATTACCTAAAGGAGCCAATAAGCATAGGCTTAAGTTGACTTGCAATTTCCAAGCACCATTGAAGTATCCTAGTAACCTAATATTGTCCAAATCTCCGTCTCAAATTATTGCAATAATAAAGTGTATAATCAGATAATTTTTATGCATCATTATTATGTTATTTCAAGAATTATATGTTGATACAGCCTGATTATCTTATTAAAAGTATAACTAATATAGGACTAATATAGGGTTTAGATATAACTATTTCTATAATGTTTTTTTATATAGTCCATATATTACAGAAGATATTTACATGCAATGAAGTTCTTCATAGAAACGGAGAACTTCTTTGTATGCATGTGTTCTTCACAACTGTATTTTATTCAGATTTGTTTGTGTTAAATCAAACATATAGTTACAGATTCTTATTATAAATATCTCTTAAATTTGTGTGCTTACATTAGACCATAAGTGTGACAGTCTAGGTCCAATTACCACTCAGAAGGATTATTATTATTCTCACTTGTAAAATAAAGTAAAATACAGAGTTCTACTAATAAATATATTAAGTCTGGAAAATTAGGCACAAAGTCGGGTTAAGAGTGTATGTTTTAACACTGGGTCTGCATAGTTCCTACCTACTCAATTATTTTTCTTATACTATAAGACTACCTGAAGTTAAGTGGGTACCCTCGCCTATAGACATCCACATACTGAGAAGATGTGGATGCATTGCCAACTAAATACCCAGTTCAAACCCCTTTATGGGCTTCTAGAACTCTCACTCACCAGATGAAACACAGCAGCATTAATATGCTAATATTTCACTACAGTATTCTATAAAAGCATGGTAATTACCGAATTTAAACCTGGCCCTTTTGAGCTACTATTGCTAGTGAAATTGGGCTCTACCACTCTGAAACTAACTAAACTCTGTAGTGATGATGTTATAATAAAAAAGCAATTACAAGCTTTTAAGTATAAGTATCTGAAAACATTAGATTTTGTTCAAATTAGAATTTCAATAATTAAAACTACCTATTATATATACTATATATAAACATATTTACACATTAACTTATTAATTTATAAATAACTATTCTTCTTTTACTTCAATTTTTACTTTAAATTAGCTGAACAATCTAGATATATGTATTTCTATATATTGTACTAAAATTGATAAAAAATCATATTTCTGTGATCAAAAAAAGTTACCTGTAAGTCACTTGAAGTGATAAGGCTTTGTACATATAATGTGTAATCTATTATTTTGTCATAGGCTATATAAACTAAATAAGTGCAATAAAAAGTTTTTGATACATTGTGAATGAAAGTTAATCAGTTGTTAATTTAATTTTTTAAATTATACTTTTGTAAGTAAGGATTGCTTTAGGTGAAACACAATAAATAATAAATACAACATTTATTCATAATATATAGAGCATTAAAGAGACATGGGTCATTACTTACTAAGTAAATGATAATTGAACTAAAAAATCCAAATAAATTTACATTCATAAATTATTATTTTTTGTTATATAAAAATACTAACAAAATGTATTAAAATAAAATATACTATAAACAATACATAAGCACATACATCACATGAATATATAAGAATATAAATAAACAAAATGATTTTTAAACATACATCTATTAAACAAACATTTAAAATGTATATAGTATAAACTAAAACAATAATTAAATATTTTTTCATTCAAAATTGTAAACATATGGAAAATATATGGATGTTTTACAAAAATGTTTAGTCAAAATCATATATACAAATATAAATAAAAGAAAACAGTTTAAATTTAGTGAATTTCTCTAACAGAACAAGAATGTAAATAAACGCATTATATCCGTCATCGAAGGGAGAAACGAAGGGGTCGTCGATGCTTTACTCTAATTTATTTATGTTTGGCCGAAACAAAGAGGAAAGAACATCGCGCCCAAAATTTAAAACATTTGCTCAATTTATATTAACATAAAATATTTTTATAGTAGAAAATTAAATATAACTCACCTATTGAAGCCAGGTAGATAGGTGAAACCCGGTAACATGGGATATAAATTAGCATAATGTCCTTACACTTCTAAAATCACCAGCCATAACTATAAAATGTTAACACTTGGAGTTTAGATTCACTCGCTACCGACGAGATACCGACATTTTACAGCGATGTTTAGTTATAATTGTTAAGTAAATGGCCTCAAAATAATATACTTTTATGTTACAATTCAAGCGACCATAATATGAAGCTTAAGCACGTACGACACGGTCTGAAGTAAGCAACTAAGCAGGTTGCATGTAGTGTCGTATCTAAACGTACCTTGGCAATAGACAATTGCTCTTAAAAATGGAATGAATGGAACGAACGATTAAGTGAATGACAAGAGTTGAGCACAGAGTAAATAGAAGAAAGAATAATGGTGGGCTCTCTATAAGAATAGTGAATTTTTGTATTAGCAAGTTTATGCTACAAAATTTATATGTCATAATTACTTTTGGACTTTAGATAAATATTGATTATAGTATTTAATATGCAAAGTTATAATTTTTCATTGTTTATTTAAGCCTAATAAATACCATCAATTGATATATATCAATCGATCGCATGATTTTTTTACTCTTTCCATTTCCTTTCCTTAACAAATATTTTTGTTCATTTATTTGCTTGGACATCCTTAAAGTAAATCTTAAAGTCCACAACTTTTCATAGACAATGTGATTCAAAAGAAAAAATCATAAACATGTACAATGGAAAATTATTATTTTACTGTAAATACGAGATTAAGCGGGTGAAACTACATATAGGTCCATTTATAAAAATAAACAGTAGAAAGTTGCTATTGACCTGTGCAGGCGTAAATTTAAAAAATGTAGTTAAGTAGATTATTACCATAATTTCTGTGAATTAATTCAGCTATGTATCAAAAAGTACTATTGAAATTAAAAATGTTCTATAAAAATGAAAAGAAAATGATATTTCAAACACATTGAACATTCTTACCATTGTAAGGGACATTTTAAGTTATTATATATTCAGAAAAAAACTTTTTTAATGTAGTTAGTTATTTGTGACATAGTTGAACATTTGGGATACGTATAAATGATTATATATTTTTAAAAATGTTAATTAATTGTTTTTTTATATATTTTTTATGTCATATGATTATTGCAATTTATATGTATTACGTACATGGAAATTGTAATTAGTATCATTTTAAAGTGGTAAAATGATCCAATTTCTAACTTCACTGCGTAATAAAATCCTATAAGGTACGTCGCGTTGAACTAGCCTAGAATTACAAAATTAAACTAAGCACAAAACCTTTTCCATTAGCATTTCATACAAAATTAATGTACGCAGCAGTAATAACTGTTGTTTTTCCCATAATAATAGGATTACATTACTTAGGATGACAAACAAATTTCCAATATTTAATATAGTTGGCACCACAAAAATATAAGGGGTGAATTATATTATATAAAATACGAAATATTATAAAAGGCAATGTAATATTACTGTCAATGTCAAAGTCATAAAGTCAAACAGAAGGCTGACAGGGACCAAGCACTGACAACCGCGTTGCGCAAAAATATAGTGCTGATAAATCATACTGTCCTATTTACGCTAGTATCTTTTAGTATACACTGTGTTTTTTTAACACAAGATTATTATTTCTTTTACATATTTTATGAATACTGTATAAAAAATATAATTTTGACATTTTTACCCAACAGCTTGGCAAATCAAATAAAAACTAAAAATGTCTTCTTAAGTGGCTTGCTCTATGCCTAACAAATATTTAAAAGTATACCATGATTTATTTTTTAGTCAGAGACAAGAAAAAATAAATATACGATTTCCATTTAAAAGATTAGTAGTTTGTCATGTTTTATAATATGTAAAACATTACTCGAAACTTGTTTTACTTAAATTGCGTTTATTTGTTTTTAATATCATATTATTTGTATTGTTATTTTCATACAATGCAACTTAATTCAATTGGTAGATATATTAACTGTAAGGTTAGTTATCGTTATATGGAGTAACATCTTCTAAAGAGGATAACTTGGAAAAGAGTTCTCTTGCGAATAAAAAATATTAGAAGTGGATGGAATTTAGTAATTTTAACCTGATTGCAATGTGCTGGTTTGATAATAATATTTTTGTGCATGTCTCAAACACGTTCAAATATGTAGTTTAAAATATGAATTACTTAAATACTGAAGTAATGGTTTAGTACTAACAAAGACAAAAGGTTTTCTTCATTTTTTAGTATTTAATTCTAGCAGCTTAAGGCGCTTTATAAAAGTCTTTCGCTTGCTAATGCGGTGCTATCATAAATTGCTGCTATAAAACGGACAATTTTTGATAAACTAAGCTGGTACTCTCTAGATCTACTCTCCGCCGTTGTAACGTACAGACTGACAAGTGTTGCTATAAACAAAATAACATAAATACGACATACGACGTTTCACGTTTGACTCGTTCAGGCATTCAGTTAAGTCTTATATACGGTTCAGTTCGCAACACTAGTCCGCGGGATTACACAAACATTATTCCGCAATCCGCATTCTCTTCAAAAACCCACAAAAACTTATTATCTTTCGTACAAACTATACAAAATGGCCAACATCGCAGCGAAACGTATTAAACGCGAGTTCAAAGAAGTTATGAAAAGTGAAGAGGTAAGACTGTTTATCGTTTTGATTGGATTTTGACGTCCATGCAACTTCTTGTGTTGTTACTTGCACTTTTGTACAGCAATGTCACAGTTTTGAACTGACACCGTTTAGAGTTTGCACAATTGCAATGAACTTGTACTAAATAAGTTTATATGATTATTTATAGTTGTAAATGTTTATTTTGGCTAACGCATGTTTTCACACATAACGTGTTTTGTATTGTCACTAATCTTAATAAACTTTCTTGTGGGGACAAAAAATATAACCTTAACATTTTATTGGTGGGTGTTTGTAAGAGATAAGACTCCCTCATGTATGCACAGACGAATAAAATTTTATAATTCTATGTTAATTAAATTAAACAGAATGCTCTGTGTTGCAACCTGTTTTATATATGTATATTTATAGGTAATAAGAGGCGAATGTTGCTAAATAATGCTTATGTGAAAGTATTTTATATAAATTTTGTTTATTTTTTCTGGCTACACCATGTTTTATATTTATCTAAAAATACTATGTAACAATAAAATATAATATAATAGGTTATATACAACTGTGAAATCACTACACACAAAGGAAATGAAAATATACAGTTGTATATGAGATTTCAAACTTTATTAAGATCCTACAGACATTTGTATGAAAACCTATTGATTTTCATTATTATAACAAGTATTATAGAATAAACTATTAAAACTCTGTTTTATCTATGATATTAATTATTTTTCCAACAAATACATTATTTCTTAATTACCAAGATTAAATAGAGATAGAATTTTTATATAATTTATATTATACAAAGTACTAATATCAACTAAAATTGTATCTCTAGTGTTGAATTAAATCATATAAACGGACCATCATAGATATCAGCGCCCATCTAGCTATCTGTTAATAGAAACATGACATCTTAAGGATGCATTCTTATTCATCGCTCCAGTGAAGAAATCTTATAGGGAAAAAATTACACACACACACACATATATATATATATATATATATATATATATATATATATATATATAATTATTAATCCGTGTATTATATTTTTCTTATGTAGATTTTCTTAATATGAGCAAATTTCCAATTCTTTTGTTTGCAGTTATTTTAATCTGTGATGCATTTAAAAATTTAAAGTCACTCTCAATGCTGGCTTTGTTCCAGAATCATCTTGCCTTACAAAGAATTTACGAAAAAGCGTATATGTTTATGCAGTATCACAGAAATATGACGTTTTGCCCTTAGAAGGTCAAAATGATATTGGAATTTACAGTATGTAGTGAAAGCAAAAAGATTTTTAGCACTTAAAATAACTCAATGCCTCAATGACGTCCATTGTCAATGATTAGCTTTTCATACATTGATTCAATACCATACTAATAATATACATAACTATTTATGAATATATATGACATATACTAGAATTATTCTATATTATATTGATTTTTCGTATAATTTTTTTATTATTTAAAAATAATATTCTATTTTTATATATAATTTCGTTTCATTACGCATTATTTACATATCGCTTTGCTTTGTAATCGTTAATATCCCTCTTGGAAATTGAATTCACATTCGTCGCGATTATTCAAACGATGTACCACTGCGCCACGACGGTGTCATTATACATATAAAATCTCCAACGTTATATAATATATGTATATATAACATATGTACATAATTTCTAAATTGATTGTCCCTATACATAGATTATATCGCTGCAATAGAGATACAAAGATCAAGTACTTGAAATGGCCCGTTGCAATTCACCTCGCTGTATGAACTTTTGTAGCCTTGCGATTGCATTTCATACAAAATCATATATTATAATATATATCTAATAGTGAAACCTACTTAGAAACGTCCGTCGTGGTACAACGTGTTTGACCAGTGTCCCGAATGTGGGTTCGATCCCGGTTCGGGGATACATATTCCAATTAACGTTGTATCTGTATTTTTATCTTCTTCTTCTTCTTCTCTATGCGAAACGATTTCAAATATCTCCTTCATTAACTGAAACTGTTGTTTGTTGTCTTATTATCAATCGATAACGTTAAATATGAAATAAATTTTTATTTCATTTGGTTAGCTTTTCAAAGCCGCACTGCGTGAAGCTAGTTCGGATTAACATCCCTACAAGCGAAAAATCGTTTGAAAAAAATATTCCCGTTGAAAAGTTTCATATCGGACGTTAGAAAATACTGTCCGTACGTACAAAGGTAGCAAAAACGTTGAGTTGAGTGGCGGGATTAGTGGCGGCGCTCGGCTAATCTCCACAAGTAGATTTACCGTCACGCCACACTTTTATACAAGTTAAAATTGCATTTTATAACTCATTTATTATTTTTCTAACAATATTTCACAATAAAGATTGATGTAATTTTGAGACATATTCTGAAGTTCTCAATATTGGGCGTTTTACCTACCTACCTACCCTATAAAGGTCTAAACGAGTTAAAAATAGAAAGATTCATTTTATACCTATTTCTCCACTAACTGTTGTATATTTCTCCGCTTCTCTATACACAAAATCCTAGCAACAACAAAATTATAGAAAAATGTTGGAAAAAATCTTTATATACCCGTTTCTCCAGTGACCGCTAAGTGTTTCTCCAGTAATTTCTCCACTTCTCTATATCCAAAAATGCTAATAAACACAAAATTATACAAAAACACATGAAAAAAAACTAAATATCGATAATAAAACTATTATGTACGTATCTATTATAAATAACTGGCGACGGGAACAGAATAATCTAATTATATAACAATTTAATTGGTACACGTTAAATAAAGCGTATTCCAGTTATCGATGGCCGTGAAATCCAATTGCAGGTATTTCGAAATACTAAAGCCCGTTGTTACTCCGATGAAATTAAACGGACATTCTGCTTTTAATATTTAGTGTAAACGAGGCAATAAATACAAGCTGAGGTGATAATTGATTGATTTAACAAATTTGTTAACTGATTTAAATATTTTTGCATTTCATATTAAAATAAAATTGTGGGCCGTCGTGGCGCAGAGGCGCAACGTCTGCCTGTAACGCGACGGTTTCTGGGTTCGAGTACCACTCGGGGAAGATGGATTTTTCTATTTGATTTTTCTTCGCTCTGCAAACAAGGCAAAGCGCGGCGTTGACTTACGCCACTCAACACGCAATGCTTCGAAAAAGGCGGAAAGCGGGGACGGAGAAAGCAGAGACTAAATAACGGAGTGTCTTGACACTAGGTTCCCACAGTTCCTGCAGTTTCCTCTGCCTACCCTGCCATGTGCCATGTGTGATTTAATTATCAAAAACATATCAATTTAAAGTACTTCTGTCGGCACGTGACAGATAAAATGTGGAGTGGTAGTGGAGAAACTTGAAATTGACGTGGGCTTCTTGGGGAATGTAGAGAATTAAAAAAGTTTTGCAAGTGTAGCTTGTATATACACACACTCACACACATATATATATATATATATATATATATATATATATATATATATATATATATATATATATATATATATATATATATATATATATATATATATATATATATATTTCGGAAGTAATACGATATATGCACAGTATTTAAATAATAAACTCCAATCGTGATTTTTGGTTTAAGTTCTAGTTATGTACCCTCGTTTCCTTCACCCTTGGTCATTAAAAGAATTTTAAAGGAAATAATATCTTAAATATCTTTACCATATCGCATACTGTCACCAAATACGCCGCTTTATAAATTATAAATGTGTTAAAATTACTTTTTATTTACAGTGTTCATATTTTAACCTAAAAAAATTAAAATACAATTTAATTTTCCATCACTCGCTCTGCATCGCTGTGTACCAATCAGTTTGACCTCCCTTTGCTAGGGTTTCTCATACCCGACGAGACCTTGCGCAATGGCTGCAGCCTGTAGCTTTAGCAGAATATGTAAAAGTTTTCATATTTACTTCGAATTGAAGGCAAATCGTATAATGGTTCTGAAAGTAAACAATAAAAGTCGCTTTATCGTTTCAAAGGTATCAGAAAACATAATGGAACGTGGATATTTTTATTTTTGCGAAGTATTTTATGAATTTGTTATTCGATTTCAATTTCATTTTTTTAATTCGATTTCAATTTAAGTTTAATGTTCAATTGTTATGTCAATTACAGGTAGCTGGTGGTATAATTAAGCTGGAACTGGTGAACGAGTGCTGGACAGAACTGCAAGGCGAGATCGCTGGACCTCCAGACACACCGTACGAAGGAGGCACCTTCCTTTTAGAGATAAAAGTCCCAGAGACCTATCCATTCAATCCACCAAAGGTGAAGAAAATCTTAGTTATGAACCATCTTCTCATTTTGTTTTGGTTTACGCCACACTTTGTCCAAACAGATAAGTTATTAGTATTTTAGGTTTGAAGATCTTCGTCACATTGAGGCGTAGCGTCTGCCTGTAGACGCGACGGTTTGTGGGTTCGATTCCCACTCGGGGAAAATGAATTTTTCTATTTCCATTTTCTTCACTCTGGAAACTAGGCAAAGCGCGACATTGAGTTCCGCCACTCAACACGCAATGCCTCGAAAAAGGCGAAAGGCAGAGACGAGCAAAGCAAGGACTAAGCAACGGAGTGTTTTAACACTAGGTTTCACGGTTCCTGCAGTTCTCTCTGCCTACATGCCCCTGCCATGTGCGGGATAAAGCGTGAAGCTAATTCAAAAATAAAATTTGAATACTGCATATTTAACGCCACCACAATACAGATTGTTAATATGAATATAATTAATTTGTAAGCAACACCTTCTAATATTCAAAAACATTTGTTACACAGGTCCGTTTCATGACGAAAATCTGGCATCCGAACGTTTCGTCTGTAACAGGTGCTATATGTTTGGATATACTAAAAGATCAATGGGCGGCCGCACTAACTTTGCGCACAGTTCTTATTTCCATACAGGCGTTGCTTTCCGCTGCGGAACCAAACGATCCCCAGGATGCTGTTGTGGCGAAGCAGTATAGGGAACATCCCGCTTTGTTCCGCATGACTGCGAGGCATTGGACTAATGTATACGCAGGCGGGCCTTCCCCGGTATGGGAATTTAATGAAAAAGTGCAACGCTTGCGGGATATGGGTATAGACGAACATGAGTCTAGGGTTGCTTTGTCTACGTACGATTGGGAGATCGAAATGGCTACCGAACAGCTGTTTAGTTAGACTCCGTCTTCTCCAGCTCTATCTCTATCGTGTAGTGTCCTGAAGATTTCTCTTTCATCGTCGATAGCATTTCCACTCTTCGGTTTCCAATTCTGTGATTTTATCATCGTGTGGTAAATTTTAGGTGTTAGTTGAATTATATGATGTGGATAATATTTTTGAACGGTATAAATATTTTTCAACAATTACGGGTATAGGCGATTTCTAAATTTTATTTTTCGTGTGCCGTCTTTAGTATTTACATAGCAATGTGTGAATTTTAACTTATCGGATATTAATTTTGGCTCGAGAAATATTAACAGACGAGTAAAGTTATTTCACGAAATAAACGTACAGCAAACCAGTCGTCAATGTTTTTCTTTATTTAGTACATCTTTTCGTTTAATACAATATACGTGTAACAACAAAATATTTCATTTCAAATTTGATATTGAATTTGATCTTTGGCATCTCCTTCTTGGTTGTAATTATTTCATACTAACAATGCAAGAGTACAATAATCTGATTATTATTATAACTAAGATCTAAACAAATTATTTCAAATTCAATAAATATGTAATAATTTATTTGAATTGAAATATAAATTTCTTAATAATTTAATCTAACAAGTCTGTTTTTATTTTTATTTCATCTTTATTCACTCGTTCTTATGTTTTCCTTTTTATTTACATTTATTAGTAATAAAATCAAATTATTTGTCAAGTAAAAAATTCAAATATGAATCATTTTATACAAAATAAAAAGACAAGCTGCATTTTTTTAATTTTAAAAATATTACTGGTTCACTAAATAAATGCCACAGTCCTGTGAAGAACCGGCGTAAGAAACTTAACTACTCATTTTTGACAATGATAGTTTAATCCACATTACATTTTGTTGGACCCGTGATATCGAAAAATATCGAAATGCTTTAAATATAATTATTCTACTGAGTTAACCTGTAGATAGCAATATGGAAAGTAATAGGGCCCAAATGTTGTCCTTGCGGCACTCCCTGTGACATTTCACAGGGAACTCATTTGTAATAATTATATGCAGTTATTTATTGTTTTACTGTTTTCTCAATAAGTAATCAGAAACTTTAAGCAATATCTGAGCAGATCATACTTATGTGGATATCATATAAGTATGTGTGACGCCTCTCAAATGCCTTACCAACGACTCAAGTCAAATAATTACTAGTACAACACATGAATAGTAATTTATTTACGACTAATATATATTTCTACTACAAAATATATATTATATATACATATATGTATAATTATTATAGAAATAAATGAAATTGTTGTATCATAGTATATGCCTCAATATTTTTATACAAATATCTCGAAAACTTCCAAATAAGCGTATATTCAATTAACATAGCATCTTTCAGTTATTTTTCCTCTAACTTTTATTGTTTTTTGGGATATTCTTTTGGACTCTGCACTATCTGACTTCTTCGTTCGTTGGTTGTGTGGACCTACTTTAATTATAACATTATAATTTTTATCTTAATATATTTAGTTTAGAAAACAATTGTATATTTTTTTAGACTTCTGTTAATTTGAAATCTGTATGTGCATTGCATCTTTATAATACTACGGCTGGAATACGTTCAAAGTAATAGTAGAGAAATAATAAAGTCCTAGGACGCAGGTTTAGGAAATTTAGATTTTGGGCGATTTTCTATAGGATTTATTGGAATGTGTATCCCATTCTATAAAGCTATATACATATATATATATATATATATATATATATATATATATATATATATATATATATATATATATATATATATATATATATGTATATATATATATATATATATATATATATATATATATATATATATATATATATATATATATATATATATATATATATATATATATATATATATATATATATATATATATATATATATATATATATATATATATATATATATATATATATATATATATATATATATATATATATATATATATATTAAGAGAGCAATAGCGATAAAGTGGTTTTTGTAAATACGATAATGAAGATGGCTTAAGTTATATGTATATAAAGTATTTGAAGCCTTGTCTGTACACACACATATATATGTATATATCACATCATTATAGAAAAAAGCAATACATATTTATATTTACGTTATATATATAAATATTTCACTATTGTAATTTATCTTTTAAAACCGTCACAGAATTAAAAATATATTTTGAAAACATTTAATCATCCATCAAAGTTTGTAACAAAAATTGAAAAAATCAGTCTTCGTATTAATTTTACTTTTATTACATTATATATTAATTTTTAAAATATATATTGTTATCTTTACATAGTTAATCAGTTTAACAGTTATAGGTGTTAGTTTTCAGCAACGGTTCAAATTTAACTATGAAGGTGTCAACTGAACCCGACCTTATATTTATATAGTGTTACTCTGTTTTTTTGTACGTACAACACTTATCATGTTCCCATTTGTTCGATTTATAGCTGTTTTATCGATTATTATAGATAAATGTATGTATGTATGTATGTTAGTTTAAATAGTTTGTGTTTTAAATAATAATTAAATGAATTTTGAACAATTGTGTTTGTATATATTGTGCCCTCCCCCTCATTTTTTTGGAATTTATTTTATTTTGTAAAGTAAGACCGTCGTGGTTAAGCCTCTTGCCTGTAAACGACATGGTTTCTGGATTCTTTTCCCACTCGGGGAAAATGGATATTTTTCATCTCCATTTTCTACGTGCTGGCAACTAAGCAAAGTTGAGAAAGGCGTTGAGTTCCGCCACTCAACACGCAAGGCCTCGAAAATGGCAGAAAGTAGGGAACGGAGGGTCTGAACACTAGTTTTCTATGATTACTACGGTTCCCTCTGCCTACCCTGCTATGAGCGGGATAAAGCTGTGTCTAATGAAATTGGCAGCATTGTATGAATACATGATTAAACTAGTCTAAATAAGTCACCGGGCTGAATTTACTGTTAGCCACTATTCTTGAAAGAAAACTGAAGTGGAATGTGTACTTCTAAATAGTTCACCGTCGAATGTTTAAAATATCTTCAACTGTGAAACTAGAATGTATTCGCAGTAAAGCAAGACGTAAGGGCCGGTTTCAGCACTTTCTGATAAAGTACCAGATAGGAAATATCTAGTAGATAAAGCCCTGAATTAAGTTTCAGTTAACTATTTGAAATTTTATATAACCGGTGAAATCGGCCCTTATTCTTACTACTCACTATCTTGAATAAATAATACCTTAACGGGTAGTGAGAGATCACTACCTAGTAAACCTACCCAGATGGGTATATGAATCAGAATGTTTGAATGTTTTACAATAAACTTATTTTATCATCTGTTCGAGTTTACATATAACACGTTTATTTATTAAATTTACTATTTGAAATATATTAAATACATACAGGCTATTTATTATTATTTTCTCGCCTAAGTTCTATAAACGATTTTGTTTCGACAATATAATATGTCGAATGAAATAAAGTGAAATGAGAGTAAAACTGGTTGACTTAAAACTTACTTACTACTTACTTAACTTACTTTGTTTACTTGGTTGAAGGTAAATTGCTTGTTGTACGCAGATGATGCAGTGCTTTTTGCATTGGTCCCTCTTTTTAAAGGTGGGTGTGAAACTAAAGGTTTAAGCATGAATGTAAGGAAACTAAAGGTTTAAGCTAAATGCAAATAAGATAAAGCAACCATCGCGGCGCAGAGGCGTATCGTATACCTGTAAATGCTTATATATATATATATATATATATATATATATATATATATATATATATATATATATATATATATATATATATATATATATATATATATATATATATATATATATATATATATATATATATATATATATATATATATATATATATATATATATATATATATATATATATATATATATATATATATATATATATATATATATATATATATATATATATATATATATATATATATATATATATATATATATATATATATATATATATATATATATATATATATATATATATATATATATATATGTTGATCATATTTAGACCATGATGATGATAAGCATGCAACAATTCTGGGAAATGATATCTCAGAAATGCCCACAAAGCTAATCGTGGATGAGAACTTAATTAACCAACTTAGGGCGATCGTAATGGCAGCTATGTTAGTTCACTAAACAATTATGCTCATTGTATTACCTCTTCCAAATGCATTTTCAGTTCAAACTTTGTAACAACCATCGTTCAAGAGCTAGCAAGATTTTATAGCCATATTTAAAATTTAAAATTCTATAAGTGTAACTGCCATTTCTTATAGAGAACAGGAAGTAATAGTCTAACAAGGCATTCGGAAACAATAGATAAAGACATTGTCGATGACAACCACTAGCCAGAAGAACTTTGACTTCGAGTTACAGAATGTACTGAAATTTTGTATCATCGAAAAGTTCCTATTAGACGAAAACCAGAACAGCAAAGGTCAAAGGTCATGTCAAAAATCTGTTGGAAAGAAACAAAAGAGATTAACAAAACTTTAAATCCTCTTTGCTTTGATTTAATACAACGATACGATGTATGTGAGGTATGAGTGACAAATATTAATATGGCGTTCCAATAAGAAATGTTTACATTTTTTGATTCTAAACATTTCTTATTTCCCAAAATAAACATTAATATAAATGTAAAAATTAGATGGACATAATAAAATCTTATATTCGGCAAGACGAGACTGGGCTTGTAAATGCAAAACGAGTGGCTAACTAATGCTAATTCACGACTGGTCTCCAGCACTTAAAATTTTACCTAAATGCGTTCCAAATGTCTTCCAGAAAGTAAAGCTACCGGTAACGCTACCGATGGGATAAAGCTACCGATAATTTTTGCTATATCTGTAAAGAGGCAGTAGGGACAACTAAACATATGCCGGTGGGTTGTAGGGTACTCTAGGATAGTGGTCAATACTCGCGGCGCCATGATAAAGTACTAGAAATCACACGTGAACGTTACGTTATTTTAAAAAACACGCTCTGAAACCTTTTTCAATATTATATCCAGTTCCTGATTGGGCTCTTTTGATGGACAAGTATGGGAAGCAGTAGCAGCATCCCTGAGGACATTGGTATTTCGTCATCCAGACCGAATATTTTTGTTTATTCTCGAAGCCTAAAACGCGTAGTACTGGTAGAACTTACACTTGTGTGGGAAACAAACATCTCTAAAAGTCATAAATTGAAGCTTAACAAATATTTCGAGCTATTACAATACGCACATAGTATTTCTATTTTCCCGAGCGTAATCGAACATAATTTCTTCATAATAGCATTAAATTACATAACTTACTCAATAACTAAATCAGCGAGTTGATCCCTGAGACTTGTTGACGGTCAGAGTGTATGAGTTAGGGTAACTCATACACTCTGACCGTCAACGACCGTCTTTGCATGCTTTTCATGAATCAAAGTGTTGCGGGAAGTTTGTCAAAATGGCGACACTTGTACATCAATCTTTTTGAGAGCGAGTCACAAGAGTAGACGCCGTTATAAACCTCGTAGAGAACATAAGCATGAGAACATGACTTATAATATTAGTACAACGTTCAATATGGGAAAGATCATTTTTTAAAGTCTTCGATTAGCGTAACTATTTAGCCTAAGTTAGTTTTGTAAGGAAATGGCTTATTAACGCCTCATTCAAAAACAGTTTTGTTGGTGTTTCTAAGACACCAGAACAGACCACTTTATTAGTTGTAGATGTTTTTATGCTATTAGCATGTTAATTGAGCAAAATCTTATACAATATTAATATACGAGTAAGTATAGATTATGGCAAACTAAGGTAGCTTTATATTTATACGACAACTTAAAAGCATTAAATTGTCTAATCTTAGTTAGAATTTGATTTTAAAAGAGTTTTGAAACCACTTTATTTTCTGATATGGAATTTTTATGTTAATATATATGGACTTTTACCTGATTGACTAATTCAATGGTCAAATGGCCACAATCGATATAAAATGTAACATCGAAACGGTTTATTCTTATAGAGATCAGGATACAATGAAGTTAGCAATAAATTATTGCCAGCCAGTATAAAAAAACAAAAAAAAAAAAAAAAAGGTAGACAAAGAACGCATGACTGTTATACTTAATATATTTACAAACAAAAAAGAGTGATGCAGAACAACGAAAGCACAGGCGTAAAAAGGCTATGGTGATGGAAATATGGTGAAAAACAATTATAATTAAGTTGTTTTTTGTGTTGAATAGTCTATTTATGTAGGAAGACTATTGCCTATAGGCTATAGACTAATTTCGAAGCTTGGGTATTAAATATAATTACATATCTCAGTTACAATAGGTTACAATAGGATAGGCCGCAATTAGAAACATGTATACAAATAACAATCGAAATTCAACTGAATCAAATGATACATACTCAAAAAATTCGCACAAATGTGAAGTAAGGTGATATAAGGCTTTTTGCGAGCAACGCCATCTATCCACACAGTTTAGCACTATTAAGAATAGAGCCTACTTTAAACTTCACACATCAGTAAACAGTGCGCGGGCGCGGGGCCAGTAACAGCCGCGACGCCGCCAGTAACCGTACTACTTAGTAACGAAAACAAAGAAAAAAAACATACAAAAAATATACAAATTAAACATGTAATTTTCATAAAAATCGCCATAAATTAAATCTAACTTTGTGTGTGACAACATGACTATATCGTACGCGGGTGAGGTGCCTAACGGGAGTAGTTTCGGCTGTTTCTGGCGGATACTTTGCAAGTAAGTGTACTTTTCATTAGTCGTATTGTGGCTGGCGAGTGGCGACCCCGCGCCACGGCTCTAAAACAGCTGTTTAACAAAACGTATACATTATATATACATAATGGCGTTGGATTTCGTTCGCGTCTGTATGTTTACATCCGCTGTAGCAGAACTAGGTGCAACACGTCGTACTGTGGAGGCTGGCTCCGTATATTAGTGAGTCGGCCTTGGACGTGATTAATGCGATTTGTAAAATAATTTCAATGTCCACTATCGGTTGACCGTGACAAAGACTACCGCAGCGACAGCGAAATGTAGCGAAAGTTGGCCCGCGTCGCATACGAATCAAACGCTTGCGTTAAACACTCGATAATTAGCAAAAAATATATAATTATACATAATTTGCAGTAATATTTAATTATGATTACGTTCATTTGTGTTGAAAATTAATAGCGATTAGCGTCAGACATTGTGTTTCAGAGTATTTCAAGTCAAATTACATGGATATCGGTTCAGTAAATACATAATATGTAATGAATTGCAATAAGGAAAACCGGATGTAATGTCATAATAAATGTACAAACGTCAAGACTTGTACAAAGTTAACAATTGTGAACAATATGACGTTTTATATTTCCCACAGGCTGTATATTATACACACATACATACATATATATATATATATATATATATATATATATATATATATATATATATATATATATATATATATATATATATATATATATATATATATATATATATATATATATATATATATATATGTATGTATGTGTGTATAATATACAGCCTGTGGGAAATATATATATATATATATATATATATATATATATATATATATATATATATATATATATATACAGACAGACAATTCAATCTTTAATTTTTATTACGTCCCCAAATTTTCTATTCAATTGGAGCAAGATAATGGAAAAAATATAAATACAAAAAAAAAAATTATCAACAAAATAAAATACAAAGCGGAGAGTTCAGTGATATGACACAATTACTCCACAGTGTAAAAATATATTCATCCATAGAAAAAATAGTGTTAATATCAAAAGCTTCAAGCAACATTTGGCGTTAAAAAATTTTAGTATCTATCTTATTTCGGTCACAATCACAATATACATCGATAAGAGAAAGTGTTATAATTTTTTTTATTATCATCACAAAGTGTCGCAGGCTTTCTATTCTGTGTTTTGAACGTCAAATGTAAACTCGGTAGTTATTTTACTGCCATACACATCCACAATTCCGTTCCCCAAGGCCTTGCCAAGGCCAGTAGATTGATAAACTTTGTAACTAATCAATCGAGTTCTTTGCTAATAAATTGTAAGCCGAATCCTTTAATGATTGTGCCACAAATTTCGTGTATAAGTTGTTTTAAGTTTTACTACTTGCTGTTAAGGTCCTACATAGGAAATATATTGCTTGTCTGGCAGATAAAACATAAATTTTGGTTTTACATGTATTACGGAGATATCTAGCTTCTATCTTTATTAAGACATCTAGGAGATAAAGGTTAAACGATTAAACAAATTTACCTATTAGATAACATTAACAACAAGCTTACTATCTCAAATTTTATCTGTAACAGATGATTCGCCGCAGTTCATTGGGACAATATCTGATTGGAAACGCGACTTCTCATTGCTTGGAACGGAGTGTCTTAACACTAGGTTCCCACGGTTCCTACAGTTCCCTCTGCCTACCCTGCCATGTGCGGGATAAAGCGTGAAGCTATAAAAAAAAAAAAAAAAAATCCAATAAAACAAAGTAATAATTGCTTCACTTTACGATATTTTACGTTAAATAAAACATTTAAGTAATATAAGACGTAACATCCATTAACGTGTTCTGTGGCGGAACAATATCAATTCAATTAAGCAAAAATATATCCACATTCAAATCTAGACACATCGCGTGCAAACATTATACGGTCTCAGGAAAACACTTTCTACATATCTCATAACTAATAGATAGCTTATAGCTCGATTAAGTTTCATTTTTTTAATATTTGTTATTTGTTTGTTTATTGTTTTATTATATAGTGTATATTTAGGGTACTGTAGGTCAACAGAAAGATAGATTACTTCTCAGATAACTAATTTTTAACTGTCAATTATCCTATCAATATCTGCCTGTCTGTACGTCCGCCGAGATGCTTTTCCTCATCAACTTAAACTAAACTTATGACAAGTACCTAAGTCTTTCCGTAGTATATACAAAAAATGATCTTTTTAAATGGGCGTTAACGAAATATATAAGCGTAAGCAATTTTTGCCGCATATTGTACTAAAGTTCGCTGCGTGATCAAAAACTGTACAGGGGATTTCCCGTTTACCTACATATAGAGAATTTGGCAAAATTAGTTCTCACAGTACGTTAAAATCTGAGTTATTCATCTTTTACAAATAATACTTTTTATTGATCTCTAATATTGAAATTGTATAATTAGTAAATATATATATTTTATAATTTTTAGAAATCGTCTTATGAAATCCATACATGAGCGTCACTAGTCGTTTTTAATTTAGGGTCTCACTTATGATAAAAAAAATACAGTCAACCGTTTAATATTATATAGTTACTGTATTTGTAGTTATAGTTATTAAATAAAAAAGTAAGAAGTGATGAGAGAGTTTGCTTAATACGTAGAAACATTGCTTCTAATTTCGAAAATTTGACAAATAACCGAGAAAAATAGATCGCCGAGTATTTAACACAAGTTTTTTACAGTTATTTGAGCTTCACGCTTTATCCCGCATATTGCAAGGTAGGCAGAGAGAACTGCACTGCTGAGAACTATACGAACCTAGTGTTAAGACACTCCGTTGTTTAGTGAAAGAAAGAATATGAGAAATTAAGAATTAATTAAAAAAAAAATTATTAAAAATTAATTCTTATTTCTTTTTTAGTTTTGATAATAATTTCCAGACGACGATCAAATTCATCTCTGAGCGCTTCCTAACGGTACGCGATACACAAAGGCGTTAATTTAAATACAATCAAAATATGTTACATTAAAATAACAGTATTTCTTCTTCTTCCTCGTCTTCTTCATCATGATTGAACTTTCTGCCTATTTAAAAGAAACAACATATAAACATATAACATATTGCTTGCATTTAAACTACATAAAAGAAATGTAGGTCCCACATATATATGTAGATATGTTGAAGTAAAACTTTCGTATACATATTCATTACTTACAACTACTAGTACTACAAGAGTACTACAGTACAATTAGGATCCAATGTCAATGGCGGATGTATGGAAACTAGACGCGGTTTGACTAAATAAGGAATGTTTTAATACTAACAGTTGATTTGTGAAGTTTAAGGTGAGATCGCAACGTTGGGAAATTATTCTATTTTGATTTTTTCTATATTGTACGATTGTATATTTTTCTTCTCTTTTTTGGGAGAAAAATAGAAATTAGTGACGTCTCTCTCCGCATATTGGAACACTTTGATATATAACTCCGAATTATCCAATAAGATCTAGGATTAGGATAAGCGGGGACGGAGAAAGCAGAGACTAAGCACCGGAGTGCTTTAACACTAGGTTCATATGGTTCCTGAAGTTCCCTCTGCTCGCCCTGCAATATGGGGATAAAAGGTAATGTGTAAAAAAAATCTAAGATTATTTAAAACTATTGATAAGCTAGCTAACTTAACTAAGCTTTACTTGCTGTAATCACGATAGAAACAAAAAATAACAATAATAACTATTTATTAAGAAATGGGCAGAGAATTTGTACACCTACGTACATACAGACAGTCACGTCGTAGTTTAACCCCGCACGGTGACGTCAAACGTTGCTTCAATTAATAGTATCTTCGAATATGAGCGCGAATCTATTTAAACTGGTTTTATAACTGGAATGTGCGACTTTTGAGTTGACAGTTAAACATCAAATGTATGTTGCGTTGGAGCTAGTGTAGCGCAGTGGCAGAGGCTGGCCTACATTTGGACGGAGAGAGAAGGGAGAGCTACAGAAAAAGAAAAAAAGACAAAAAGGGAGAAAAAGAGAAAATTAAACAGACAAAGGAAAAGAAAAGAAGGGAAAGAAAGAAGGAGAGAACGGAAGAGAGAGTGTACATTCAGTATTGAGACACTGTGTCCCTTCCCTATAGTAGAATACTGCTAATTTAATTCATCATTTGATTTTAATACTTGCTTGATAAAAAAATTCTAGTTAAAGTTGAAGCCAGTTGGTCAAAAGAAACAAGTTCCTATATCCGGGTGAACTCAATATTTTAAACGGTTATCAAATAATGCATGGAGTCGGATTCTTTTTTTGTTTTAAAACAATAATTTTGTATCTTTATGAAAAACAAAGTGTTTTTCAATTTTTGTTTTCCTAATTATAATATTACTTAGTAATATTTCTCTATTTATATGTATTATTTAAACATATAATTTATATTAAAAAAAATGTTTAACTAAATATTTTTGGATTTTTTTACGATTTTATCATATTTAAAGTGTTTTTTTCTTTGGAGTAGGATTCTTCTACTTACACATGTTTTAGGCAAATACAGGCGGAAGTTAATTTCAGTTGTAAAAGTTTTATGCAGTCGTCAGAGTCTACATACATTCTTTTAAATGTAAATTTGCTCGCTTTGTTTACAAATTATTTTCCTGTTATCATTTTGTATGACATATTCACGCTTATTTGAAGTTGAAATTAATTATGAGGACCATCGTGGCGCAGAGGCGTAACGTCTGTCTTTAAATGCGATGGTTTGTGAGTTTGATTCCCATTTGGGAAATATAGATTATACCATTTTCGCTTTCGTCGCTCTGGCAACTGGGCAAAGTGCGGCGTAGAGTTTTACCACTCAACATGCAATGCCTCGAAAAAGGCGGAAATCGGGAAACGGAGTGTCTTAACACTAGGTTCCTACGATTCTTGCGGTTTCTCTGCCTGCCCTGTCATGTGCGGGATAAATAGCTTAAAAACAGAATTTATTTACAATTTAAGTCGTCAAGTAGAGAAGATGTTCTCTACTTTTATTAATATGTTAAAAAATATTATAATAGTGAGTTCTATAGAATAGAATAACTATTTTTTGTTAACTTATCAATGCCCTTGCGTAAATTCGATACAAAGAATTGAGTTTTATATAAACTAGAATTATGTCATACATCCTTGTTGTTTGGAGCACGACTCATATTTATACAGAATCCAATTCACAGTATTTGCTGTGGACCAACAAACTGTCACACACGTCGTCATATGTTACTTACAATTTATACACATATACGCCGATACGTACGATTTAATATAATTTTGTTACTAAGGTAACTTTTGTTAAATTGGTATATATATATATATATATATATATATATATATATATATATATATATATATATATATATATATATATATATATATATATATATATATATATATATATATATATATATATATATATATATATATATATATATATATATATATATATATATATAAAAATGCCAGAAAGATAAACTTTTATTTAATATGTCTATTGGTGCCTACACTTACATATGAAATTCATCAATAGGTATGTAACCGAGCTGGTCTAATAATGGAAGCGAATATGAGTGACGAAACTTTGGAATTTAAAAAAAAAAATTATTTAATCATGTTTATGTCTCTTGAGAATCTGAGGAGGACGAAGATCTGACGATGCACTTTGACCACCCGCACATCATCCAATCGACCCTTATGAATTCCGTGTACTAAGCAAATCATTTATTACTTCAAAAAATTAGAGCTAGTTTCTTAATTGTAATTGTGTATTATTAAATTTAATAATCTGCCGCGGCGCAGAGGAACAATATCTGTCTGTAAACCCGTTTTCCGTTTCCATTTTCTTCTTAATGCATCGAAGGAGGTGTCTTAACACTAGGTTCCCACGGTTCCTGCGGTTCCCTCTGCCTACCCCGCTATGTGCGGGGTAAAGCGTGAACTAAAAAATAATAATAATGAATTTACTTATATACAAAAAAAAAAACATATTTGTGGCTGATATAAAAAAAGTATAGAAACAAAATATCTTGCCGAGTTTCTTGCGTCATTTCTCTTCTACCGAATCTCTTCATTTTGAATAACATTATTTCACTTAAAGTTAAACTCTCCACTTGAAACAATAAAGATTCGTATGAAATAAAATCTTTTTTTAATTTAAAAACTTTAAACAAGTAGGATAATGCTAAATGTCGTCAAGATGGTGTTAGCGCATCGATCTGGGCGGGGGCGTCTATGGGCCACCCTGCTTTCCAACGGAAGTGGTTAATAGTGTAAATATCGACATCCTGTTTCCAGCTGCCTTAGGTTAGGCTGCCTTAGGCCTTTTAGTGCTTAGGTTATTAGGAAAAAACTTTTTAGATTCTATCGAAATATGTTGATAACTCACGAATATCCAAAAGTTTACAGTTTGATTCCAAATCAATGAAATATTGATATTTTTGTATGATCTGATATGATGTTTAAAATAATAATTTTGAAATGAATACATAACAATATATGATTATTGATCGCTGATTCAAATCCGGCTGCGACCTAATTTTTAACGTATACGTATAAAATATACTTTTGTTACTAATGTAACATAATGCTTTAAGAGTAATAAATAATTATTTTGACTTACATTTGTTTAAAAAGTCACGCTGAATCCCTTATCTCCCTACACTAGTCAGAGAAAAAATCCGTTTACCTACACGTTTACAGTCAGACCCTCGGCATATATATACGTCACGGCGGCCTCTCATTTACTTCACAAGTTAAATATATATATATTATATACCAACACCATCACAATATGTTAGCGTCAACTAAACTTACCGATATTTATCTAACGGAAACCTTTATTGGTCAGTAAATTGGCTACAAAAAGAGAACACACTCTGAAATATAAACGAATAACGGCACTTACGTGTATTTGGACTGTGCTGAAATAATTAAATTTTAAGTTGTCAATAAAAATTTTTCGTCAGGTCTCGCTCGGTTTTAGTTTCACGCTTTATCTCGTAAATGGCAGGGTAGGCAGAGGGAACCGCAGGAACCATAGGAACTCAGTGTTAAGACACTCCGTTCTCTCCATTCCGCTTATTATCGAGGCATTTCGTATTGAATGGCGGAACTCAACGCCGCGCTTTGCCTAGTTGCCAGAGCGAAGAAAATGGAAATAGAAAAATCCCATCCCCATCTTCCCCGAATGGGAATCGAACTCACAAGCCCTCACCTTTACTGACAGATGCTACGCCTCTGCGCCACGACGGTCCTCTTTATTCATTGTATAGAATTTATATCGTAGTATCATTTCAACGGTCTGGTAAAATTCTATTGGCAGCTGGAAGGTGGAAAGTAGAGTGATTTTCCTTTAGGTTCACTCTTTATCTTGATATATAAGAAATATAAATTTTTTTAAAGTAATAAATATATAAAAAATAATAAATAATATAACTTTCGTGTATATATGTGTGTCTGTATGTATGTATGTACGTATATTCATTTCTTTGGCACACCCTGCAGGTTAAATTGCTGGATTTTATTGACATGGGAGATATAATTGGATTCTTTAGTATTGTAGTAATTAGGATTTATATATATTTTTAATTTGGCACCTTTAAATAAAAACAAAGGAGTTTCTTTTATTTAAAGGTGCCATGATCCATTCTCTTTGTCATCGCAATATATCGTAAAGTTTCTACATTTTATTTAAGTTGGTTAAACCAAAAAACTTTAAGGTGTTGAAGGCGGGACAAAAAAAAATATTTAGATTTGTAGACGCAAAAGGATCTACTGGAACGATACACGTTTCTCAACGCATATATTATATTGTTGTATTTACATAGGATGACGATAATTATGATAACTTCGAATAATTACTATTTTTATATCTTTTTAATTATTTTTTTAATTTCACGCTTTGTCCCGCACATAGAGTACGCATAGGGAACCGGATGAGTCGTGGGACACAACGCCGCGCTTTTCCAAGTTGCCAGTGTTATAATACAAAAAATTCAGTATTCAGTATAACAAGATTATATTTTCTTTAATTAATATAGTATATTTTCTTTAATCCAAGCGAAGCAGTATCCATTAATTATGTCTGATTCGCACATTGCTACGACGACAGGTACCTACTAGTACTAATATATTTTGATTTTCATTTCCTTCCTTTAGTTTTTGAATGGACAGCGTTGAGATCCGCAATTCACAATATAATGTCTGATATATATATATATATATATATATATATATATATATATATATATATATATATATATATATATATATATATATATATATATATATATATATATATATATATATATATATATATATATATATATATATATATATATATATATATATATATATGTAGGTATATAGAACATACATACCTACCGAGTTGCTTACAACAAAATATGTTGTATAATATTTAAGAAGACGCAGAACTGATAAGTGAGTGATGAAGAACCCTTGGCTCAGTGGTCAGTGCGCTTGCACGGTCCGCAAGAGGACGCGGGTACGAGTTCCACTGTGTTCAAATTTATATATATATATATATATATATATATATATATATATATATATATATATATATATATATATATATATATATATATATATATATATATATATATATATATATATATATATATATATATATATATATATATATATATATATATATATATATATATATATATATATATATATATATATATATATATATATATATATATATATATATATATATATATATATATATATTTTAAGTATTTATACAGGGATATCTGATCATAATCATTCAACATAATCAAAGTGGTGATCGAAGCCACTACGTCTTGTAGTCGAGAGTCGTTTTCCACTGAGCCACGATGACTTTAAATATTGTACGAATGTAATTCTAATAATTGACAGAATTAAACAGTTTAGCGAAACTCAATACAGTGTTGTAAGTAATGAGATCGGGGAAACGTATATATAAGCACATCCGTCGTGACTGATATCATTGAAAATATATATACGACACGCGACATATAATGTCTCGAAAATTGTGGAAAACGGAGAGAAATATACCCAGTGTAAGGAAAACGGAGTGTCTTAACACTGAGTTTCCTCTGTTTTGCTGTGTGTGATATTTGATGAATTGAATCTAACCACTTTGTAATTTAAATCACGTGTACAAAGCTGGCAGATCGGACGGAACTTAACACTGAGCTTTTTCTACCACAAATTTAAATTATTTTGAGAGATTTTCTTACCGTCCCTCGTACTATATAAAAATTAAATAGAACTTCTAAACAATTAAAACAGCAATCAACACAGCAAAAATTAAAATTCAATTTTAATTTTTGCTGTGTTTATAGTGTATGAAATTGTTGTCTACCTACCTACGTATGTGATACTTTATACTTTTAATATATATATATATATATATATATATATATATATATATATATATATATATATATATATATATATATATATATATATATATATATATATATATATATATATATATATATATATATATATATATATATATATATATATATATTTAGAGGCCAACAGCTCAGTAAATAAATGCATGATAAACGAATATAGATATTAGTTCTAATTCATTTAAACATACCTTGACCAAAATATGCCGTTTCCTAATTAAAAAACATGTTTTGTTAAATGATAACATCAGAATTTTTATGTAATTGCAATCAGAGTAATTACTGTCGTCACCAGAGTCGTTGATTAGCTGTTAACTGACATTAAATCTACTAACTGACACTTGAGTAAATAAAATACAAATAGATGCAAATGTTCTAGATACCGATTTAGATGTATAATAGTTTTGCAACTTCAAAGCTCTCTGCAAAGCTCTGAAACTAAGACATTAAGCTCAGTTAATTTGACTTTAACCGGATTCTGATAACTTACTACTTGGTAAAAAAAAAATAAAGCTTTAAGTTCAATTTCTGCTTGTCTTGGACTTATAAATAAAAAACATCATTTTAAACACTATTTAAGTTTGAAGACAAAAAAACTAAGAAATCAATATATTGAACAGAAGACTAGAACGCAGCTAATATTTATTTAACCTGTGAATTTGACACTGACGTTTCGTTTTTTATAACGAAAAATATATTTAAAAACATTTCATTACAACTTGACATGTGAAAACAAATTATTTATTAAAAAATAACGACAATATAGCTAATGACAGTGGACGAGGCGGAAGCGGTGTGCAGGGACCGCTGCGTTTGGCGATACCTCCTCTCTGACTACCCCGCTAGGGATAGAGAAGTTATGACATAATCAGCATATGAAATATGACAATACAAAACTCCTTACCTAGTAGAAGAACAATAATTTCCCCTAACCGGGCATCGAACCCAAACCACTTTACACCATTATTACAGTTATTTCTATATTTCATCCATAGCACCTGAACTAAATCAAACGTTTTGTCAAATGTTTGCAGATGGCGAGGCAGCGTATACAAGTTGGTGTGGCGCGAGCTCCTCGCCTACCTCACCCTCTACTACACAATCAATTTAATATACAGATTTGCTCTAACCGAGCAACAACAAAGGTAAATGAAACATCTAAATTACTTAAGTACTTACTTAAAAAAATCATATTATTACAGTTCTATAGTTCAAAAGAAAAAACTGGAAACCTTATAGGATATATAACACTGTGAAGGCAAATCTATATGAAATTAATATCAAATTTTCACGTCAATGCTTGAAGCGTGGCTAAATCAATTAAATCTAAATATATAAGATAATCTTAACTTATGGAGTACTTTTCGCTGTACAAGAGTTATGAAACTTGGCAATAAATACTTAAAGAAAACATAAAAAAAATTAATGCTGCGGGATTTGAACCCGCGAATTCGAACCTTTCTTTTACACCTTCACCCGTTCTTTTGCCACGTTCTTGCACGGTGAGGGCGTAAGATCAAATCCCGCTGAATTTAAATAACAACACCGTGTTATGTATACTTACAAATAATACTACTTATTTATTAATCGTACAATAATTATAGAGTAAGAACAAAAACAATATTTCCAAAACTTCATACATATTTACTTATATAGAAATATTAGGTCATCTAAGTTGGACGCTTTTAGTGCGCTTACAGAGCTATCTCTGACTTCACATATTCATGTCGATATCATTCGATTCCTGAAACTAATTTAATTGGAACTAGCTCTATTGCGTACTAATCGAGTGTACAAGTTGAAGTTGAAGTTGATGTTTAATTTAGTTTTGGCTTCACGCTTTACTATACGGTATATAGTAATTGATATTTAGGACCGTCGTGGCGCAGAAGCGTAGCGTATGCTTCGATTCCCACTGGGGGAAGATGCATTTTGCTTTTTGTTCTTTTTGTTCGCTCTGTCAACTAGACAAAACGCGGCGTTGAGTTCCGCCACTCACACTACAATATATTTTATATATATATATATATATATATATATATATATATATATATATATATATATATATATATATATATATATATATATATATATATATATATATATATATATATATATATATATATATATATATATATATATATATATATATGTGTGTGTAATAGAAATTGGCGTGTCAACAATAAATTCAATATTTGGTTCAACACATTGTACGCTGAAATACAGGTGTTGCTGCATTGTTTACACGGATGACATTGTATATGTCGGCGGTAGGACAGGGTTTCGTTGTTCAGAGTCCGTTTTTCATAATATAGTTATAGTTATATCAATTGGTTTATTCTCATACGATACCTAGTACAGAAGAGATCAAATTTACATAATTAGGTTCTTATTATTTAATTAACATCTAACATTTCCGTTTAATATTTCAAAATATTATCAAAAGAAAAGAGCTTTACATTCCAATTAGGTTACTGAATTCAATAATTAAACATTAATTTCAATAGTAAATACTTTCATGACAATAAAATCATAAAGTGTATATTGATTTGCCATTTAGTATACATCAAGAGCTTTTAAACACACTTCTATACGGCGCTAGTGAGTCTGTTTTAACCAGTGGGTAAGTATGGAACGCGTTTAAATCCTTTTTGACTATCTCTTCCTATAATAAGTTCTTTGATTTTCGCGATTTGTATACATTTTAAATAAAACTAACGGATTTTAAACGGATTTATCGCGAACATTAGCATTTTTTTGTGAAACCCGACGTTTCGAACACTTTGCAGTAGTCGCTCTTTCTCTTTGCAAACCATTGTAGGGCTTAGTTTTTTATTCCTTTAGATTCACCAGTGGTAATTACAATATATATAAACAATAAATTATCTCAACTAAGTTTTCTTAAACCAAATGCATTACATTGAAATCGGAATGGAAGTGACGGACAGACGAAAAAATTCTATATTAAGGTACAATATACAAACACTACTACATGTTTTTGGTTGAAATAACGTTTTATTATGTGAATCTCCAAATAGGCACTTAGGCATTATAAAATAAACAATTAAATAGTTAATTTTCATTATTACCATCTTTTTTAAAATCTTTAAGCGAATGAGAAGCCATGAGGTAACAAAGGAAAACACAGCTGTCTTTACTTTATAAATATATACATTAACGTATATAAGTCTTAAGATGGATTAAGATTGATTTGACATAACCGCCTTCTCGAATCAGATCCCACTGCGTTACAGAGCTTTCAATTTGGATATACCTAATGTGACATTACGTCAAAGTGAAAAGCTAACTGGGAGAAAGCTTCGCGTATGAAATAGATGAATTGCTTTAAAAGTCCTCATCCTTATTTCAATCTATTAGATGAAAAGATAACAATGAACGGCAGCTTAAGGCAGGGCCGCTTGTTTAGAGTTAAGCTAACATACAGAAAAATATTTAAAATTATATCTAGGTTGGTGGTCTCTTAAAGCAAAGTATAAATTAAATTTCTAAGTCAAGGCAATCAAAAATATGAGAGTTAATTCTTGTTTTTTATTGCGTTTTGTATGTAAGTCGTCGAGTAAACAAAATCTACAGGGTCGTGTAGACGCGAGTCTATGGAATTGGCAACAAGTTAGAACTTTGGTTTTTAAATCCTCACGCTTTATTCTGTACATGGCAGGGTAGGCAGAGGCAACTACAGGGACCATGGGAACCTAGTGTTTTGACACTATTTTTTCTCCGCTCAAGACACTGCATGTTGAGTGCTTTATATCGTATTTATAACATATGGAGCATGTATGAAGAGGCAAATGACAATGGACGAGGCAAAAGAGGTATGTAGGGACCGCAGCGCTTGGTGCTGCGTTCTGTTTGACTATCCCACTAGGGATAGAGCGTGAAGCTATATACATATGTACATATGTATATATGTATGTAAGCATAAAAAATATGTTTTTACTTGTTAACTGAAGTACCTACGATTGAAGTACATTACTCTAGATTTAAATGTGAATTTGCCTATCGCAGAATTGATTCATTAAATCGTATCGAGGTCATTCTTTCTTTATAGATTTTGTTAATCGATGGATAATTTTTACGCGTGTAGCATTTAATTATACATAGATATATAAATATATTGTTGTATATGTTTATTATTATTTAATATATTATGTGTTTTCGCCACTTAAACAATTAAGCGATTATTTTAAATCACAACACAAATTTTCCCTTTTTTAATAAATGAAAATTACAATACTAAAATGCAATAAATCTAACTAACTAGATTTGAACTCGCACTTCTTCTATATCTTTACACATATCATCACCTACTCACTAAGCTGGCCATAGTGCTTGACAAAACTGATTTTTTTATTTAAAATCACTTGCAATAGCGTCATAGAGTAAAGGTTTATTTTTATTTTAAATTTTACAAAATAATTGTGTATACAATATAATATTTCAAGTTATCAACTGTAAGTAAAGTGACACGTGCAATTAACGCAAACGATACAACGCTAACCGCCCACCTCTTCTAGGTAAAACTACAAGTAGCAAATAAAAAACATTTGCATACATCTGCTACGTGAGAATGTATATATGTTCATTGGCCTTGACAAAATTATATATTAAACGAAATTAAAATTCTAAAACCATTTATTATACAATTGTAAGAAAAGATTGTTCTTTTTTCACACAAACTGACAACATATAACATAAATATATGCGTGTATGGGTATATGTATATGTATATGTATATATATGTATATATATATGTATATATATATGTATATGTATATATATGTATATATATATGTATATATATATATATATATATATATATATATATATATATATATATATATATATATATATTTGAAATATGATGATGTCGATTAAATTAAGTCATGTATTAATATAACATTAATCAAAGAATGTGTTTGAAGATTCTCTGTGTCCTACCTACCTGTTACTCTACCTACCCCGCCCTGCCTCTACCTATATAGAATAGGTTGTAGTAGACATACTAATAATCGACTACAACCTATTTCATATTGAGTGGTCAAAATATAAACTTATATATAAAGATAGATATCAGGATGATATTATAAGCGATATCCTCTTTTTATAATACGTCGTGGCACAGAAATACAGCGTCTGTCTGTAAATGCGACATTTTATGGGTTCGATTCCCGTGCAGGGAGACTGGATTTTTTCATTATCTTCGCTCTGGCACTTAGGCAAAACGCGACGAAGAGTGCTGCTACTCAACAAAAAGAGGAGGAAAGCAGGGAACGGAGTGTCTTAACTCTAAGTTCCAGCAATTTCCTCAGCCTATCTTGCTACATGCGAGATAAAGCGAAAATAATCTCTAAATACCTGAGCACAATTTTTCTATTTGCTTTTTTATTTAGTTACTGTCATAAAACGTAGTGTATTTTAAAATCGATTTTTGAATTGCTTCCTATTACCATGTGAAGGTATCATTATTAATATTTATTAATCCTAATAACAATAGATTGTCCTGTCTGGTATAAACTATATACTATACTATAAACTGCTTTATGTTTTGCCAACCAAGTGCAAAATGGCACTAACATTAATATGAAGTGGCGAAGAATCTGGTTTAAATGCGACAATTTTAGGTTCGATTCCCAAGAGGGGTAAATTAGTATCCAACGTTTTCAACAAGTATCAAGATTTGGTTAATAAGTATCAAACTTACTACCATTTTGAATGCAGATACGTTTCTTGTCACTATGCCATAAGTGTGATAAAATGTGAACACACTTAAAAATCATAAATCATCATTTTATTCTACGTTAAGATTGAAATTTATTAAAATTTTGTAAATGTGGATTTTGTTTTTAAAATAAAGTCTTTCCTTTGCTATTTTGGCAAAATTATAATTGTGTCGTTAACGGGTTCGATTCTCGAATATAAAATGTAAAAGCAATACTCAATTCTCTTTGATTTAACCTGTTCCTTTGAAGATACGTAGATCCAATAATTATAATAGTTTATATAATATAAAAAAATGTATATAGATTGAGGTAGTCGTAGTGCAATTGTATAGAGTCAATTGTATAGAGTGTAAACAAGAACAATAGAAAAGTCTTTAAAATTGCTGAGAACATTGTTGTCTTTGTTGTAATAAAATTTTTACCATAAGTCATCAATATTTTTTATTATTTAATTATTATTGAAATGTTGAAGCAAATTACTCTGTAATTCTTCATATTGATATATTCGTTTTAAAATTATGATGACGGTAATAAAAAGTTAACGATGACGTCATTTGCTATATGGAATAAGTTGCGTATATATATATATATATATATATATATATATATATATATATATATATATATATATATATATATATATATATATATATATATATATATATATATATATATATATTGTGAATGTGACGGTTCTTGATTGAATTCCCGCTCGTGGAATATAATTTGTATATACAATATGTTCATTTCTTCGCTCCAGTTTAGAGGGAGGGTTGAGGGACAGTTTATAGTGGTAGAGCCAAGTTACACCAACACCAGTAGCTCAAAAGGGCCACATTCAAACCGGGTAGCTACCACGCTTTCACACAATACCGTCGTGAAACAGCAGTATGTTAATGCTGCTGTGTTTCGTCTGGTGAGAGAGAATTCCGGAAGCCCATAAAGGGGAAGGGGTTAGGGGGGGATTTAGTTGGCGACGCATTCACATCCTCTTAGGTTGTAGATGTTATGGGCGAAGGTGTCCACTTACCATCGGGTGGCCCTTCTGCTCGTTTGCCAGCTTATAATATAAAAAAGTACTGGTAAACAAGGTAGTGTCTTAACACTAGGTTACTGCTGCTACTGCCTATCATGCCTCCCGAATTAGAAAAAATTCTAGAATTAATATTTATACAGAAAATTATTTTACTTATAGCACCATAATCAAAATATCAAAACTCCATAATTAGTGGATTATTTCTTTAATAAATAATCAAGTACTTAAGAAGGGACGGAGTAAGCAGGGACTAAGCAACGGAGTGTCTTAACACTAGGTTCCCACGGTCCCTGCAGTTCCCTCTGCCTACCCTGCCATGTGCGGGATAAAGCGTGAAGCTAAAAAAAAGTACTTAGTAAGAAAAGCCGAAGACGAGTCGTTAGCTTACAAGATATTTTAAATATTGCCTGTATAATATATATTTTATGATTTTTTAAATGGTTAATCCATCCTAAAGACAGGAAAATAAAGACATAAAAATTTTGACGCAGCGGGATATGGGATATGAACCCGCGCCTTTTCGCCTTGAGTTCTCAGTCAAGCTGCGTCGAAATTTTTATATGCTTTATACAACTTCTGCTGTTAGAATCTAAATATACATTTTTAGTCTATGATAGTATTCAGTCAGAAACTTCTGGAAATATACTAATATTTCTATTTACTACATATGTCAATGTTATATGAGAAGTAATATCAAAAAATATTAATTATTGTGGGATCTTACGTACATAACCTACCCAACTTCACGTTGTCCCTATCGGGTAGTCAGAGAGAACGGAGCGCCAAACGCTGCGGTCTCTGCATACCTCTTTCGTCCACTGTCATTACCCTCCTTCATACATTCTCTCCGGGTAGTACTCATTCTTTTCATGACCTACCTCGAGTATCTTCGATACTGTGTTTTCGAAAGTCAATTGAGGTCTCCCCTGACCTCTCTTACCACTCAATTTTGCTTTTTATATAATTTTTTAACATTTTTTCATCCCTTTATCTCGACGTGCCCAACCAACGGAGCACGTTCTTCTTGATTGTCATTGTGACATCCTCGCTGGTACCCACCATTCTGTGTATCTCTTCGCGGAATCGGTCTGTTAAGCTGACTCCGCATATCATTTGGAGGAATCTTAGCTTAGCTTAAAATGTTAAGTAAAATAATTATATTAATGTCATATGACGATATACTTTATATAAGTATTTTATCAACCAGTAAAATTTATTTTGTTAGCTGATGAAGTAATTTTAGAGCTGACCGAAAACTCTCTAATTGAAGTCATTATAAATGAATAGTTATAGAACGAAAGAATTCTAAATATTCTAAAAATTTTTAACTCAGTGGGATATGAACCCGCAACGCGTTCAAAATTATAATTTTTTTTTTAGTATTTTGATTTATTAGTGTTTATTGTTATAGGTATATGTATGACTAACTATATATATATATAAAAATATATATATATATATATACATATATATATATATATATATATATATATATATATATATATATATATATATATATATATATATATATATATATATATATATATACATATATATATATATCTTCGAAGGATATGCGGAGTCAGCTTAGCTGACCGAATCCGCAACGAAGAGGTACACAGTATGGTAGGTACCAGCGAGGATGTCACAGTAAGAATGAAGAAGAACGTGCTCAGGTGGTTTGGGCACGTTGAAAGAATGAGTGACGAAAGAATGGTAAAAAAGATATACGATGGAAAAGTGTGTGGTAAGAGAGGTAAGGGGAGACCTCGGTTGACTTTCGAAAACACAGTATCGAAGATACTGGAGGAAGGTCACGTAAAAAGCATGAGGACTCCTCGGAGAGCATGCATGAAGAGGTTAATGACAGTGGACGAGGCGAAAGAGGTATGTAGGGACCGCAGCGTTTGGCGCTCCGTTCTCTCTGACTACCCCGCTAGGGATAGAGCGTGAAGATATGTATGTATGTATGTATGTATATATATATATATATATATATATATATATATATATATATATATATATATATATATATATATATATATATATATATATATCTATATATATATATATATATATATATATATATATATATATATATATATATATATATATATATATATATATATATATATATATATATATATATATATATATATATATATATATATATATATATATATATATATATATATATATATATATATATATATATATATATATATATATATATATATATATATATATATATATATATATATATATATATATATATATATATATATATATATATGAATATTATTTACGTATAATTTATCAATTTGCCATTTATGGACCACTCTATATAATATTTGTATATAAATAAAGTTCATTTCCGTATACTATATTGAAATGTTCTCTTCCAAGAAATTTTAGTTCAAGAAATCTTTTGTTCTTGAAACCGGTCTACCTGCCACTGGTGCGAATGACGCGTTGCTCTTTTGTCACATCTGTAAAGTTTATGTTAGTGTTAGTAATCATAAAATAAATTACTTAAAATAAGGTAAAGCGCGGCGTTGAGTTCCGCCACTCAACACGCAATGCCTCGAAACGGTGGGAAGCAGAGAGCGGAGAGTCTATGAACAAAATCTTAAGATAAACAATGTAAATTATTCTTTTATAGATTACGGTACACTTTTAGAAGAAAATAGAGAAGGAAATATTAGCTATATCGCTGGTCAGAGAGAACGGAGGGTAAAGCACCTATACACAAGAGGCGAAAGAGGTCCATATATCTTTATCGCCTCTTTCTCTGTCATTAATCTCTTCACTTACCTTCTTCCCGTGTCTATTTAGTAAATAATATTATATAAAAAAGTACTTAATTAGCCGCCTTTGTACTGCCAGTTGCCAAACTACACGGCGATATACTCAAATGTATGTGTATATATTAAGTAGGCAAAGTTATGCGTAGTGCTGAAACTCTGCTTTCAACGAAAAATTTAGCCACTTAGGACTTATTGGAGAATTGTTTGGTTAAAATTAACACAAAATATATACTTGAATGTATATATATATATATATATATATATATATATATATATATATATATATATATATATATATATATATATATATATATATATATATATATATATATATATATATATATATATATATATATATATATATTAAATTACATATTATAAGTTTTAAATATATGACAGATTATACATATATAGGATAAAGTATGTTTCGTTTCATTGAACAAATATTTAGAATAAATATGAAATGAATTCACAGGTGTTTCTGCAAGTAATGATACAACAATGTTATCTGCTATGTATATATATGTATATATTCTGCATATAGAAGTCATGCAGAGTAGGCGGTGGGCACTTAGTGTCAAGACATTCGACATCCCAATTTTCACATTGAGTAGTTTGTCACAGAACTCAACGTCTTGCTTTGTCTTGGTACTATATACAACCAATGAAAAATGGGTCTTGTAAGACCCCAAATTGTAATTGAACCCACAATCGTTGGCAATATTTGTTCATACCCAGTAATATAAGAATCATATATGTAATTATATTATATTGTTACAAATACATACAGTTTATACATTACTTGTGTAGAATCTCACGATCTCGTACTCATACGTTGGCGCGTTATTTATAAATTTTCAGGTCTGTTCTCACAATATTGACTTCTTTTCACGGAATTTTTGTATTTCGTTATATTTTTTGCTACGGCTACACGTTTGTTGGATTTTTATTTTTTTAAATTATAATATAATTGACGATAAACTAGTTATTGTCCCATCATTTTGGGAACTTTTGCTTGTTTAGTCATTTAATATGATATGAAAGCCACAAGTCCAACCTAGTGAAAGAATTATCTATAGGCAAATATCTACTATTTACATTTTTTATAGCTTCACGGTTTATTGTGGTTGAAAGCAAGACAGGCAGAGGGAACCGCAGGAACCGTAGGAACCTAGTGTTAAGACACTCCGTTCTCTAATTTTCATAGTTGCCAGAGCGAAGAAAACGCAAACGAAAATATCTTCTCCGAGTGGAAACCGAACCTACAAACCGTCACGTTTACGCAGACGCTACGCCTATGCACCACGACGATTCGCAATACTTTTGTTCTACACAAAAACTTAAAGAATAATTACATAGAGTAGAAAATGTGTTTTTTTAAATCAGAAATACTAACATATATAACTATAGTTTAATATAATGAGTATGTATGTATGTATGTAATACGTTATGTTAAATCGCATCCACTTAATTGTTATAAATTTACATTTATTCTTTTGTTTTATCGAAGGCAAAGATTGAGAACTAACATTTTTTTTAGTTTCTTATAGATTCACGCCGTATCCCGCACATGGCAGGGTAGGCCGAGGGAACTGCAAGAACCATAGAACCTAGTGTTAAGACACTCCGTTGCTTAGTCCCTGCTTTTTTCCGTCCCCGCTTTCCGCCTTTTTCGAGGCATTGCGTGTTGAGTGGCGGAACTCAACGCCGCGCTTTGCCTAGTTGCCAGAGCGAAGAAAATGGAAATAGAAAAATCGAACCCAGAAACCGTCGCGCTTACGCCTCTGCGCCACGACGTCAAAAAAAGCAGAGAGCAGAGTAATTCCTACCGAAAGCTGATTTTTTTTATTTTTTTGATCGCTTAGCCTACCAGTCTGTCAGGACATTATATAAATAAATAAAGACACGCCTGAAAGAAATAAGAAAATAAGATCAAATAATTTCTGAAGTCTTAATAGTAAATTAATAATCTATATTTGGAATATTGAACTTTGATTGGGACTTATATCAAAATGAATGAAGCCTTTTGACTGTAATTATATTAAAAAAAATAATGTAATGAAGTTGAAAGGACCGTAAAATATATATATATATATATATATATATATATATATATATATATATATATATATATATATATATATATATATATATATATATATATATATATATATATATATATATATATATATATATATATATATATATATATATATATATATATATATATATATATATATATATATATATATATATATATATATATATATATACTTTTTCCTCGCTCTGGTAATTAGGAAAAGCGCAGCGTTGATTTCCGCCACATAACACGCAATGCCTCGAAAAAAGGCAGAAAGCAGAGACGAAGCAAGAGAGTGTCTTAACAAAACAATCATATGGTTCTCGCAGCCCCTTCTGCCTGAAGCTACAACAACATTCAGGGAAAATATCGAATGTTTTAGTTATTTTGTCGATCTTGTTTCAATGTAGCAATAAAAAGTGAAAATTAAGCTATAATCCTACCACGAGAACGTTTCATTTTTTTACCTGTTACTAACATTTAACTAGTACACAGTAGTGGATTTAGCAGGCTAAGTACGTTGTGCCTAGGACGGTAGATTTTAGGGTTTTAGGGCAATATTGGGCGGCATATTTTAAATTACCCATTTGTATTACTTCATAGAAAAGAAGAGAAAGAGACATCGTGATGAGATATTTTTTATATCATCACGCTTTATCCCACACATGGCAGGGTAGGCAGAGGGAACTGCAGGGACCGTTGGAAACTAGTGTTAAGACACTCCGTTGCTTAGTCCTTGCTTTCTCCGTCCCTACTTTCCGCCTTTTTCGAGGCATTGCGTGTTGAGCGGCGGAACTCGACGCCGCGCTTTGCCTAGTTTGCCAGAGCGGAAATAGAAAAATCCATCTTCTCCGATTGGGAATCGAACCCAGAAACCGTCGCGTTACAGGCAGACGTTGCGCCTCTACGCCACGACGGTCTTGATCATTTTTCTTATATTTTAAACATAGAAGTATTCAGAAACGGGTTATAGAGTAACTTCAACGAAAGTTTTAGATTGTAAAAACTATCTTGGAATTGTCGAAGTTAGAGTTATAGGCGCAAAAATGTATCGCAGTCCTATGATACTTATATGAAAATCTATTCTATCATTAAGCGAGTTACGGAAATTATAGCCAAAAATAAAGGGCAAAAAGAAATATGTGATTATAAAAAATAAGTTACAAGATTTTTTTTAAGCTTCACGCTTTATTCCGCATACATCTAGCGGTACATAGGGTAGGCAGAGGAATCCTAGTGTTAAGACACTCCGTTCCCTGCTCTCCGCCTTTTTCGAGACATTGCGCGTTGAGTAACGGTACTCAACGCCGCGCTTGCCTAGTAACTAGAAGAAGAAAATTGAAATGAAACATTCCTATAAGCCCTCGCTTTTGATTATGATCCTCACGACAACATGTCTTTATATTAAAGCAATATAAACTAAAATTATTTTGTCCACCCATTTAAAACTTCCACAACAAGAATTGGAACCCGTAATTATCGTGTGCACAATCAATTAAGCGTTAACTGCGCCACGACGGCGTCAAGAAAGCCTTGTAAAATAATTAATTAGTACTGCAGAATGCGTTGTCGCTTGCCATTGGTCGGATTACACTGTGACGTGTCTCTAACGATTATAGATTGATTGTCATAAAGCAAATATTGTTTAAGAAATTATTATACCTATTAAATATGTTGTGTGACTATTGCGGTAGTAAGACGGCGTTTAATTACGAACCGTTGGTTTGTTTCTCAGTTAGAGAACCAATTGTATAGATTTCTCCTTCTAGTTGACAGAGTGCAGCGTTTAGTTACGCCAAGTGTTTACACATCACGAAAATATCTAATATAATATTTGCAGCGTTTGCGTTCAATCGCGATGGCTTGTGGGTTTGATTTACACTCAGGGAAGATGGCTTTTTCATTTTCATTTTCTTCGTTCTGGCAACGAGTCAAAGCACGGCGTTGAGTTCCGCCACTCAGCGCCGCGCTTTGCCTCGAAAAGGCAAAAAGCAAGAACCGGAGTGTCCTAACACTAGGCTCCTACGGTTCCTGCGGTTCCCTCTGCCTACCCTGCTATATCCGGGATAAAGCGTGAAGCTAAAAAAATAATTTTTAAAAATTCCCTATATAAACAAAGCAATTGAATTCGTTATAAAATAACAAAATTTTTATCTCGAACGAGGAAAATTTGTATAAAACAAACAAAAATGCACTAATAAGCCATTATATGTACAAACGCGGCAGTAAGGGCGTAATGCAATTAATCAATATTTGTTCACCTTACTTCGGTACATTTAGTGGTACCAGCTGACGTGTCCCGAGGCGAGAAACACAATATAATGCGTTAATTAACATGAAAATTTACATTTTTCATATGAAACGTTCCGTACATTTTATTATGTTAGAGTATAACTTTGTATTGTAGAACTTTATTGTTATAACTTTAAAGCTTTTTGTGTTTACAAAGATTTATATTTGTGTTAGTGTTATTTTATAACTGTTAGTTTTTGCGTCATAATAAGTTTAGTGGCAGCGCACTCCGTTCTCCACTTTTCAGCCAACAAACAAGTTACTGAGATGGAGAATTAATAACTTATTAATAACTAATTTTCAGAACATAAAAGCTGTCCCATATATAAAACAATGCAAGTTTTAACCAATCTTAACATATATGTATATATATATTTCCAGAATTTTTGAAAGAGTATGCCAACGTTTTGTATCATTATAGGCTTATTGCCAGCGTATCCTGTTCTCCAGTTTTTACACAAACGAGCTGGAGAATATGGACAAATGTAATATTAACTAACTTTCCAAATATATAACCAATAACATAAATAAAATTAACATATATATGTTTATTTCCAGAATATTCGAAAGAGTACGTCAATATTTCGGGGCACAAAGCGAATCTATCCCGATGTCTTTCGTGCTCGGCTTCTACGTGAGCCTCGTCGTGAAGCGGTGGTGGGAGCAGTACAAACTACTGCCGTGGCCGGACACACTAGCCTTGTTCATCTCTGCTGGGATCCCGGGAGCGGTTAGTAGAGCATCTATAGGATTATATATAAATACTCGAGTTCAGTTATTGTGACTATGACTACCCATTTGGGGATTATTAGGAAAATAAGTCGGACATAAGGCCGCGTTTGAATATCGAATTCGGGAGGAGAGCGGAGTGTTTTAATTGAAACTTCTCTCTGCCTATGATTATATGATTGATTTATTGTGAGGGGAAATCAGTTGAAAAAAGGAAGGAATAGTAGAACTTCATATATATATTTTGAAATCAAGTCCAGTGGTGAGTTTCATCATCATCATTTTACTTGATTCAATTTGACTCAACTAAATCAAATAATTAAATGAATTAAAAACCAAACAATTTTATTAATTAATATATTCATTAAACGAATATGTACCAAAATTTAATATAAATTTAATATAAAGAAAAAAATACAAAACGACGACTTTTATCACTTCATCCTACCTTTCCAGTCAGATTTATGTCTAAAGATTAAAACAAGATTCACCTTGCGTTGTTACTTCGTGCAATTCGTAACCATGATATAATTATACCATCTGTACAACCGGTAGAATACCGGACTGTAATTTCACAGTAAGTTTCTCGTAAACTTAATTTTTTATGTTAATTTTTCTTTAATAAATCATTGCGCAAGGACCGAGTACAGTTCACGGTTATACAATGTGAGATTTTATTGCTGGAAAATCAATTCAATTAACATTTTATTAATATGTGGAATTTTTATAGTAATGTCATAGTATTGTCTATGTTAACAATTTATAGCTTAAAGACACTATAGAGGTCTAGAGTCTCAAATACACTCCGTTCTCCGTTTTGTACTTGAATTCGAGATATTATGTGTCAAAAATATATTTTTCAGATTAGGGATCGAACTCACTGCCTACGTGGTGGAATCAATAAAACCAAATATACTATACTATATATATATATATATATATATATATATATATATATATATATATATATATATATATATATATATATATATATATATATATATATATATATATATATATATATATATATATATATATATATATTAACTAACTAATTATATATTTATATTTATTATTAATTATATATCTTCAACAATCGCTACATATAAATTTATTAATATGCTCTTGTATAAACGCACTGCGATCACATTTTTAGTATATAATATGCGAAATTGTATTAATTTGAAAACGCAAAGCTGACGCGACCTTCAACTTCGTACTACCCCGTACTTCATTGTGTGGCTGTATTATAAACATACATACATATGTATATGGCTTAGTAGTTACTAAAGGTCAAGTAAGAAAAGACGAACAGCGAAAGTCCTCGGTATATAAAATAATAAACATATATTCGAATAAAATAAAATTTAAGAAAAAGAATTTTAAACGTCAGTCAATTTGTTAGTGTCAGTATTGTCAGGTAACTAGAATGATTTATATGAATATGTAAAATGTTATAAGCGCAACTGATTGCTCTAGAGAATCCCGATTTCTGAAAGAAATGAATTGGAAGATTTAAGCGTTTTTGTGAATAATGATGGAATATATATATATATATATATATATATATATATATATATATATATATATATATATATATATATATATATATATATATATATATATATATATATATATATATATATATATATATATATATATATATATATATATATATATATATATATATATATATATATATATATATATATATATATATATATATATATATAAATACATTTAAGGAGGTGGGTGGAGGTGGGGAGAAAAATTTATAAATAGCTCCTATCGTGTAAATTAAATTAATTTTCTGTTACATAGTCTCTAGTGGCTCGTTCGAGCTTAAAAAATGGTATAGCAAAAGGAGTATTATATTAAAACACTCCGTTTTCCATTTTTTATCAGATATGACTGATATAGAGCGTTTAGTGGAATAACACTATGTCGCGAATTGTCTTGTCAGTAGAAAGAAAAAAAACTTATTCCCCTAACTTGAAATTAGAACTCAGAACTATCGCAGCTACAGTCAAACTGGCACCACTACACCATAACGGCCCGTATAGTACACGCTTAACATGTAAAATAGGAAATTCTTTGAAAACACGATTTAAATTTGACATTATGCTGGTACAAAGTATTTTAGGTAGTAAAATGTAACTTCAGTAATAGGCGGGTACTCAGATATGTATACAATTTTCACAGATGTCATTGTGACGTGTTTTGGAGAGAAGTTATCTCAATCTGAGACGACGGTTGTTGGTTCGAATCCTAGTTGAATATTTACGTAAAATAGTTTGATTCGGAAAATATTTAAACATTCATTATATATATATATATATATATATATATATATATATATATATATATATATATATATATATATATATATATATATATATATATATATATATATATATATATATAATATATATATATATATATATATATATATATATATATATATATATATATATATATATATATATATATATATATATATATTTATATATATATATATATATATATATTTATATATATATATATATATATATATATATATATATATATATATATATATATATATATATATATATATATATATATATATATATATATATATATATATATATATATATATATATATATATATATATATATATATATATATATATATATATATATATTTATATATATATTACAACGCTAACGCTATACTTATCTCATCAGAACCACGTAATTTTGCGCTTCAAACTTCATATTATTTATCTAAGTGTTACTTGTACTTGTATTTATCGCGTATTCATAGAATTGTACGAAGAATTCTTTCTATGTTTTTTTAATGATTTATTTATAAGTTAAATACTAAAGGCGGTTATGAAAATATAAAAGTTAACATTTTTAGAAAAGCTCTTTGTTTCAAATATTTTTTCAGTTAATTAATGTGTTAATTATTGTATACCATACATAGCTATAGGTAAGTTTATGTTCGTTTAAGATTTTGACGACGACGTTTTGTATACCAGCTTACCTTAAACGATAACAGTAGTAATGTTGTAAATATGAAAATTTAAAAAAAAATACTAAATGGGTTCAGATGAAACTTCGCAGTAACAATACCTATACAGCAGAATGATATATAGGCAATTTATGTGATGATTTTTTATATTTTGGATATTTACTGTAGAAACTCGATTAACCGGACCAATTGTTGTCGTAAGAAATACAGATAATCGAAAGTACATAAATACGACCGAGGACCGTCGTGGCGCAGAGGCGTAAGCGTCTGCCTGTAAACGTGACGGTTTGAGGGTTCGATTCCCACTCGGAGAAGATGGATTTTTATGGTGTTGAGTTCCGCCACTCAACCCGCAATGCCTTGAAGCAAGGCGAAAAGCGGAGACGGCGAAAGTGGGGACTAAGCATCGGAGTGTCTTAACACTAGGTTCACATGGTCCTGCAGTTTTCACTGCCTACCCTGCAATATGCGGGATAAAGCGTGAAGCTAAGAAAAAGTAATAAATATGAAAAAAAATTATTAATCGGATTTTAAACATACATAAGTAAAGACATAATGTTATACGTTTTTTGAAAACAACTAGTACATAATAACGAAAATCAATGTTTGATGACAAATTTAGTTGAAACAATTGCGTTAAGCTTATACTTGTACAATTTGTAGTTACATTTAATTAATTCAGTTAGTCTATAATCCAGATAATCGCGAATCCGTAGTATCGAGAGCCGGATAATCGAGTTTCTACTGTCGAACTAGTAAGCCTTAGATACAACTAAATTGGATATTTTATTTTGTATATATTTATTATAGTATTTATTAAACTTTGTTCTGTGGATCCCTAGGTTCCTTTGGATCCCTAGGTTCCTATGGATCCCTAGGTTCCTATAGATCCTTAGGTTCCTATGGTTCCTAAGGTTCTTATAGTTCACTAGGTTCCTACGGTTCCTGCGGTTCCCTCTGCCTACCCTGCCATGTTCGGGATAAAGCGTGGAGTATTCAAAAATAATTTTACCGAATATCATTTTTATGAGTGACCTGGATACGTATTCTCATTTTGCGCGAACAAAATACAACAGACACGTGTGACACGATGACGTCAGAGTTTTGTGCATTTTGCGTTTGAAAACGAATGCAATTCACCTTATTAGATAAGTAATACTGTAGTTCAAGCACTCGAAGTCGCTAGTTTAGTATGAGGAATTTAGTTGCTAGTAAGTATTGTTTAGTTGTTGATAAGTATTATTTAGTTGTTAGTAAGTTTGTGTTTGTATTTGTATGAAAATGAAAATATATGGTTTTAGTCGAGAATCGAATCAACAATCGTTACTTACAGTCGGGTATAATATTTTTCACTAATTTACTAACTTATTACTCCCTTAAAGTTTACCTGAGATATCTTTATTTGTTCGTGCGTAATAATTTGAATTATTAATATTTTATTATGAAAATAGAAAAAATTGATTGAGAAACAAGGTTCGATTTACTCAAAGGAATCATAAAAATTAGAATTTTACAAATCTCCCTACAGAGATGGTATCAACGAATTAAGTTGTTTAAAGCATATAACAATTTCGCCTGCAGGATTCGCGGAGGCACGGGTTCGAATCCAGCTATGCTCTAATATTTATATGTTTTGTTGGATTAACACTTTAAAAATTATAAAAAAATAAGGTTCGATTTATAAGTTACTAAAGAAAATTAGTTGAAAGTATTGTGTATATTGTATATATAAGTATAACTTCTTTCATTTAATTAAAGAATAAAAGAATTGATAGTTGAAGTTGGATATCAACTTATAGAACAAATGTTGAATGTTTCTGTAAAAAAGTTGAAAACTCAAAAATATTACACAATATGTATAAATATACCCTCAAAAACTTAAAAACGAAAAAAAAAAGTTCACTACTTTTTTTTTAATCACACACACACTAAATGTGCTCTTTAATTATATACCTACTAACATTCTAGAGTACGCAACTTTACGTAAACCTTTTTAGTATTCATTTTCAAATTTTAACTGACAGTACTGACATTGTCGTGTTAACTGACAAAATTAATGACTCCTTATAATAACAGAGAAAGTATTTGTACCGTATTTTATTCATACATATATGTACATGTTAATAGTAGAAAAAAAAACGCAAAGCGAATTTTAAACAGTGTTATATAATGTGAAGAAGAAGCCAATTTTAGGTGGTGTCGGTCCGTACGCCTTCGAGTTGTGACCGGGAAACATTTACAAGGTAATGTATAGAAAATAGGCTTTATTATATACACCTAGATATATTATTTTTTTCTGCGCATAGAAATCTAGGCGGAGAGAATTTTGTGTTAAAACACTCCGCTCTCCTTTCTACTCTGTGTAATGAATGACAAAACACGCTTTGTGTTCTTAATCATAGTTCAAAATGGATATGAATTCACTACCATCGCAGTTTTAATAAACTTTTGACGTACATACAACGTCATAATAGGCATATTATTGTATATGTATTTATATATCTTATACATTATATTTGCTAGCGAAGTTATATAGTTTTATGCTGACACTACTATTGTTCTTTCGCTATTGTTCTTAGTACTTGCTGTGTCTTAACAACTTATTAATGTATAGAATACCGTATGTGGCAAATATTGTATGAATGTCTGACTCGTGCGCAGTTCGTACGATGGCTCATAGAAATTATAAGTTACAAGCTTTTATTAATAGCCTAACTTGGTAATGACTTCTGAAAGTAAATTTTCCACCATTATCGTTCTTTCGAACTATTAATTTAATTTAAATCAAAAAGTAAAATAAAAAAATAACATTCTGATATGTATTAAAACGAATTTGAAGTTCAAAATCTTTATAAATATCAAAATTTTTTTTTACTTACAGACAAAAAAAGCACAAATCCAATTCATTTGACATCTGTCAAAGTGACAGTCCAATTAGTTTCTTCAACAACGTCACGTCCGAACAAAAACATGAAATCTGTACTCAATTTCTAAAACTTCGCCGACCTAATGTCATTTTTATTTATCTATGTCAAAAAATAGGTTTCTTTTAAATCCGACAACTTAACTTGTTAATTACAATAATTATGTCAATGTTAGTGAAGCGTGGCGTCTGTTAGTAGAATGATTAAATTTCATTTTTTTCAATTATTCATTCTAAAAGGCAAAGTGAGAGAGACAGCAGAACGTTCACAACGGAGTGCCTTAACACTATGCTTTTTTAATATAGTTTAAGCAGTTTATTTTTTAATAATCAGATACTAGGTGCAAACTTAAGTCGACAATGTTTTGTTTTATTACGTGCCGTCGGTCCGTGTCGCTATAGAGGTATAATTTCGCAGCGTAACCTTGACCGGAATACAAAAAACGAAGTTACATTGCATTTTGCTTACAAACTAGCATTCGAAGCCATCGTGTCACAGCCCTGAAGTGGCCTGGACACAATAAGTGTAGATTCGATCCTGTTAAAGAAGATTGGTGAAAAAGTTAGTCGAAGATTTATTTAGATGGTTTTTAAAGTGTTAATCCACATTTAGGAAAGACATATATAACATATAAGTATTTAAACTAATTCTGAGCTCATGGCTCAGTGATCAGAGCGCTTGCGCAATTCGCAAGAGGGCGCGGGTTGAAATCCCGCTGCGTTCAAATTTTTATGTTTCTTTAAGTATTTCTTTGTCTAAGTTTTCTTGCCCAAGTTAAAATTACCGAACAATGAAATTTTAGTGAGTAGAACGAATGACACACTTCTACCAGTCCCAAAACGACTTACTCTAAGTCCCCACTAGTGTGATGTACCAAAAACAAATCCTTTCATAATAAATAAAGCAAACTTTTGACAAGATTCAACCATATATAATTTATTACAAATTGTATCATTATTAGAACCTTCTAACTCGTAGTAAGGCATATACATTGTAAAAAAGCAATACATTTTCAGTACATTCGCAACAGACGTTCAAGCGTACAAAACAATTTCCGAATACCTGCGAGCTGTAACCACATTTTCCTATTACTTTCCTGAATGGAACATAAATAAACAACTTCTAACCATTTAAATTGAAGCATTCACACTAAAATGCTTAAATATATATCAATTTAAAGTATTACTTTGTTTCATCGTTAAAATAAATGAATTAGATAGAAAATAAAGTATATATATATATATATATATATATATATATATATATATATATATATATATATATATATATATATATATATATATATATATATATATATATATATATATATATATATATATATATATATATATATATATATATATATATATATATATATATATATATATATATATATATATATATATATATATATAAAGATCTCATACTACATTAATACTATTAAACGTTGTCAATCTGTCACCTTTAATTAAAAAAGTAACGGAATGAGAAAGAGGTACACCTCTATATTTCTGCCACTTGGACAGGATAGTGCACGTTTGCGTCATACTCGTACTTTGCAAATTGCCACCATTTGCAAATAATAATGTATTTTACTTTGTTTGAAAAAATTTTTTCAGTTTTGAATATATTACTTGTTTAATAAGTTTACCAAACTTATAAAGGCTAGTTACCAATATGATTTTGATGTATGTAAGTCAACGATTCCCTCTGGCTACCTTTCTACGTGCGGGAAACGAGAAGCGAAATTAATTAGATTTATTTTAATAAACGTTTTATTGTCACTTGTTGTGATTAATAGGGACTAAGATTAAATTTATTACAGCAAAGTAAAGATCAAAGTGCCTTGACACTACTTTCTCTCTCAAACCTTTGCTATATAAAAAGATTAAACTTCTTTGTGGTGGATCATTTGACAACTGTGACGAGTTCGATTCCAAATAGGGGAAATTAAGTGTTATATATTCTATTTCTAAATATAAAAAACACGTCTTCATAAATTAATCATTAAATTATAATATTTTAGTTTCAATTTACAATTTATTTCAGCTATGTTTCGTGTTTCCGATTACCTTTTAATCTCACGTGAGATATCAAATGCATCAACCGCTTCCGACAGATTATTTTTGTTGACTGACAGAATAACTTTGAAGCTGACCGAAAGAGCTTTTAATTAAGGCCTGACTGACCGCTTGAATATTCATGTTGATATTTCAAAATGTTATTTTACGTCAACCTTGCTAACTTGACGTATTCTTTATACAGACTAAGTATCTTATTTATACCGCCGTGACGCAGGGGCGTATCTGTAAACGCGTCGGTTCGTGGGTTCGATTTCAACTCGTGGGAAGGGCAGAAAAGAAGGGTGGAGTGTTTTATCACTAGGCTCCCACGATTCTATTAAAAAAAGCTTGTAAAGCACATTAAATTAATAAATAACTAACATACACTGCTACATCTTTGGCAACATACAGTATGACGTGACGTACACGTTACTATGGTAACGCATATGCTACGAGTACGCGTCGACGAGTCCACTAGTTTAAATAATGTCAGCCTAGCATTAGAAACGCTTCACGATATTTTTTGCCGTAAATAATTCAATTATAATTTCTTTAATAATCCTTGTTATCATAATTATTAACTAATTCATTGAAAAATTCAATTAGTTTTAAACATTTACAATTATAGTTAAATTACCAGGGAATTATCTTCTTAAGAATATACTTGTTTAAGTATTATTTATATATTGAATTATATTTATTGGATTGATCTCATACAATTTAGTGTTGGTTTATTAAGTATTTAGTGTGTGGTTACTTTGTAACTTTATCTAATTGAAGGAAGACCAGAATAGGTATAGAACCTAGGTATTTTTTGGTACAAGTATAGTTTACTATGTAATATTTCGATATCCATAGGCTATTTTCAAATATTTTTCACGTTAAGTTGAGTTGTTTGAGAAAAGTAAGAGCGAAAAATATCAGCGAAATTTTCTATAATATTTCATTCAGTTAAGAACTAACATCATTTTTTTAGCTTCACGCTTTTATCCCGCATATTCCAGGGTAGGCAGAGGAAACTGCAGGAAGTATATGAACCTAGTGTAGACACTTCGTTGCGTAGTTCTTGCTTTTTTCGTCCCCACTTTCCGCCTTTTACGAGGCATTGCATGTTAAGTGGCGGAACTCAACGCCGCGCTATCATCATTTATATTTTAATTATGTAATTATTAAGCTATCCTTATTTTCTATGTCTTCACGGTTTATTTCACACATAGGAGGGAAGAGAAACCAGTTTTAAGACACTCCGTTCCCTGCTTTCCGCATTTTTTGGAGACATTGTGTGTTGAGTGGCGAAATTTGCTTAGTTGCCAGAGCGAAGAAATGGAAATGAAAAATCTATCTTCCTCGAGTGGAAATCGAACCCACAAAATCGTCACCTTTAGGACGCTATTTATTACAAAAATGTAAATTTCACACACACACACACACACACACACACACACACACACACACACACACACACACACACACACACACACACACACATACACACACATACACACACACACACACACACACACACACACACACACACACACACACACACACATATATATATATATATATATATATATATATATATATATATATATATATATATATATATATATATATATATATATATATATATATATATATATATTAAAGATTAGAATGCAATTCACAGAATTGTATTATTCATATATTTTATACACACTTTTTGCCTACAAAGCAAAGTTATGCAAAAAAATTGAAAAGTCATTTACTTCGAACAATCATCTATTAGTCTACCTTTTTCCTTATAAACTGAACTGTGCATTTAATAAAAGCAATTTCAACTAAGATTTCATTTCTGATTCATTTCAAGGTAAGATGCAGCATCTCGAACGTATTAAGATTGCTATTTTAAGATTGCAATATATATATATATATATATATATATATATATATATATATATATATATATATATATATATATATATATATATATATATATATATATATATATATATATATATATATATATATATATATATATATATATATATATATATATATATATATGACTTAAACCTATTTATGTTATTTCAAATTATATAACAAAAATTTAAAAGTTACTACATCATATTATGATGTCATAACTTTTCTTTTTTTTTTCTTGAGTACCATTAGGTGGTAGGTCGCGACCAAAGTCAAAGTCAAAATCAAACAATTTATTCCAAATAAGAAGTACAAGCTTCATTTTTTGAACGTCAAATAATTTAATCTACCACCGGTTCGCTAAAGTTAAGGCCTCAGACCTGAGAAGAACCGGCGCAAGAAACTCAGCGGGGCTTAATCTGTTTATTTTTATCATAATATCAACTAGCTCTTATAAAGTTAGTAAAATTATAAAGCAAGTAATATTCGCCATTTGTCAAGTATGACGCAAACGTACACTGTCATGTATGTCTTTCTTACTCCGTTGTTTTTTTGAATGAAAAGTGACAGATTGACAACATTTAATAGTATTAATGGAGTACGAGATCTTTACCTCATTTGTACTTAATAATGACTTCCTCACGCGTTACGTTGGACGCATTGGGAAGAATAATCCCGTACCTAAACTATTGATAATTCTTAACTAGTTTTTTGTATACAGCTTTGAAATATTTTACCCTATAGGTAACGAAGTGTTATCAGATACAACTGTGTATATATCGTAGGTGTATAGCTTAGGGTATAAACGCGTTCAACCTGTACAAATATATATATATATATATATATATATATATATATATATATATATATATATATATATATATATATATATATATATATATATATATATATATATATATATATATATATATATACACAGCAGTAACTAAAAAGATAGCAAATTGAAAATATCTAAACGTATTTTCCTCACAAGTTCAATTGTAAATAAAATAGCAATAACAAAAGCTTTTAGCTTCTATTGCAGTCAATTAGGAAAATTGCTTGGAGTAACAACTGTAAAAGAAAAATCTATTATTTGTGCTTTATTTAATTTATATTGGTGCTCACACTTTTTTCCACAGCGGTGTAGGCAGAAAAAAGTCATAAGTGGTGTAACTTAACCTAAATGAAAATAATAATTTAAGCACTTTATAGAACACCCAATTAGGCATTGAACCCTCACCCGTTGTGCCTACATATAGACCATAATTCTCAGGAGGAGGAGTAGCAGGCCTAGGTCCCAGCAAATTTCTTCTTTGAACCAAATCCTCATTAGACAAAAATTTGATCCAACAGCTGTCATTTTGTCCATTTGATTCACAAAAAAAATTTTAACTCACTTGTAGATGGAATATTAAGTTTCATTCAATTAACATCAAACAAATTAGAAATTAGCTATTATATATTACTTCTTTCTAATAAAAGTGCAGCAGGCCTTCGTGCGAGGCAGTATCTGGGTTCGATTCCCACTTGGGTAAAATTAATTATATGAAAAATAAAAATACTTAAAAAAATATTTTCTTTCTCACGGTAAAAGAGAAAGCGCGGCGTTGAGTTGCGTCACTTACACACACACAAAAATACAGAGTGTCTAAACACTAGGTACCCTCTATCTACCCAACTATACAAATATAGATATGTGGAAAAACTTGAATTTTAATATTTCACAATGTATATTATAAAATTTCTATGACTGACACTCGCTAGACAAAATCCCGTACAAAGATGAACATGTACTATTAAAGTCTCGATAATGAAGACTTTGCTGACTTTAGATTTTTCTTTGATCATAAAGCTATTAGTCTGAGGGGATTTATCTTAAACTACAATACGGGGAAGGTTAATTAAGAATTTGATTGAGAGTTAATCTTCTGCCAGTAATTACTTCGGTGTACTCGTATAATGCAGCTCTTTGTGGCTTTTTGTATTATGGAAGATCGTTAGAATAAATATTATATTTACTAACTTATTAACTATATTTTGCTCTATATATATATATATATATATATATATATATATATATATATATATATATATATATATATATATATATATATATATATATATATATATATATATATATATATATATATATATATATATATATATATATATATATATATATATATATATAGCGATTTTTACACAAATGTATATTTAATAATTTTACGTACAAAATGCAAACATAATTCTTTCTATTAAGTATTGGTTAATAAAATTAAATATAGGTCTAAAAAAAATGATGAATGGCAGCAATTGACATTATATAATAATTAAAATAAAGTTAAAATAAGTTCATCAATATTTCCAGAAAATAGATACAATTACAATGCGGTTTCAGATGCGAAACTATTATATATATATATATATATATATATATATATATATATATATATATATATATATATATATATATATATATATATATATATATATATATATATATATATATATATATATATATATATATATATATATATATATATATATATATATATATATATATATATATATATATATATATATATATATATATATATATATATATATATAATAGTACACGTTACTTAGAAGATTTCATATATTCAAGATTTTACTTTAACTTTCCCCCTTTTTTTCAAGTTGAATAAGCCTCCACCTACTTCCTCCTTAAGGCTTATTCATAACAGGTATAATATATGTAAATAAAATATTGATAGCTCCATAAATAAGTATTTATTATTAAATTTTACAACCTTATCATATAAAATACATACATAATTATATCTATAGAATTTTCGTGCCATTTATCTGTGAACTCGATATGACGATTGTAAATAAAAGAAGCCAATATCTTTCTTTGAAACGTTCTTAGAAATACGTAAGCGTATTAATGTAATAGCTAGAGGTATACCGTTATTAAATATTTAATTACTCACTGGTAACTTCTTTGGAAAGTCCAGATAAAAAATAAAAAATAAGACAGAATAAGAATAAGAGGACCTTCGTTGCGGTTCGACGACGTACGAGCGACGGTTTTTGGGTTCGATCCCCAGTCAGGGAAGATGGATTTTTCTATTTCCATTTTTTTCGCTCTGGCAACAAGGCAAAGCGCAGCATTGAGTTCCGCCACTCAACACGCAATGCCTCGAAAAAGGCGGAAAGCGGGGACTGAGAAAGCAGGGACTAAGCAACGGAGTGTCTTAACACTAGGTTCCCACAGTCCCTGCAGTTCCCTCTGGCTACCCTGCCATGTGCGGGATATAGCGTGATGCTAAAAAAAAAGAATTTAAAAAAATCAGTTCCTACATCGCTATTACAGAAGGCAAACGTACAATGCGTGTTCAAGCTCTCCGTTCTCTACTTATTATGCAATTATTGATAGTTATTTAAAACTTATTAGATAAAATGATTTGTGATTTTCAATAACCTCCTACAGTTCTCAATGTAGGTTCTCATCATTTCTATATAGAGATCTAGAACTTAGTCCGCTCTAGTCCAGTCCTAGTCTATACGTAGTCCACCTTCAGTAACTTTACTTATTTCTCTTTTTTTTTCGATTTTCTTTTATTCTCTACGTGATTTCTGTCACCAAAAAAATGGATGAATCGTAATATAGATGTCGTGTTAAAAATTGAACTATTAATTCCTGATATTGATAATTGGAAAATTCAAAATGTATAGGATTTTCGTAAGCTGCTTTGATATAATCAAATGTGAGGCATTTACTGTTATTAAATATATGCAATGATTTCAATTACATATGGAGTAGTATACTAAAATAATTTACACATTGTGCCCATAAAATTTATTATAGTAGTTTTAACAAGTGTTTGGATTCTCCTCCTCTTATATATAGGACGGAGAGAAGACTGAGTGGTGTTCCTTTGTTTTTTTAGCTTGTAGTGTTAAGACACTCCCTTATCTGCTTTCTGCTTTTTTGAGACATTGCATGTTGAGTGGCTTAACTCAACGCCGTTCTTTGCCTAATTGCCAGAGCGAAGGAGATGGAATTAAGCGATGAAAAATCCATATACCCCGAATGGGAATCGAACTCACGAACCGTCGCGTTTGCACTTTACACTCTCACTTTTTGCTTTCAATACATTAAAATATTTTTTTATATAAAAAATATCCTGAAAATAATTTAGAATTCGCACTCATCACAATTGCGTTTTAATCATTTTGTAATATTATACTGTATAAAACAAAAGGCTATCGTGGCGTAGTGACAGCGGTTGTAATAATGTTGTATGTGGGTTCGATGTCGCTCGGGGTAAAATGAATTTTCTCCAAGTCTTAGCTTTGGCAATTAAAAGACTCCACTCCTGATTTTTTGAAAATAAGGCGGAGAGTGAGTTTATAATAGCTTCTTTATTTACCTATCAAAAATAATCTAAAAATAAATGAAATTAATTTAAAATATTAAAGATTTTTTATAATAGTGAATCATGTGTTTTTAATTAAAATATTAGACCTTCATTTGGCCAATTAAGATCGTTAACTATTATAGCCTTAGTGGATGAGAATTTCCGTGAGGATTTTTATTATACATTTATTTTGGTTATAATAATTATTATATATACGTTTTCTTATATATATATATATATATATATATATATATATATATATATATATATATATATATATATATATATATATATATATATATATATATATATATATATATATATATATATATATATATATATATATATATATATATAAACAAAGCAGAAATGAAGAGAAAAGGTGGCTAACTTAAGAAAAAAATATCAAATATTTTCAACCAAATTAATAAATAAACATTGATTTCCGTTAATATACTAGATGTTTTTTATAAACATTATGTAGTTACTTATTAATATTCTTTATTGCACTAATATACATGGGTAAGGTTATTACAGTAAATAAAGTATACAAAGGTGGACTTATCTCTACATGCTTAAAACTCAACCAATTTTTTTATTATTCCAATGCCTTATAATAACAATTAATTCGGTTAATCGAGTTTCTACTGTGTGCAAAGTAGGCAAGAAGAGGCTTGTTACATGTCGCATTATACCTAACGGCGTATCTTAATGCCGTTTTTTATTCATCATGCTAAACTTATACCATTACCATTAACCAATATTGAGTGTTAAACTCTGCCACGTGAAACAAATTACTAAAAAGTTGACTTTAGTGCCAATAGGTGCTGTAGGCTATGACGTCACTTGCTTATTATATTTTTTTCTAATTCATCAATCGTAGCTAAAGTACTTTATACTTTGCAACTATTTTATATTATGTATATATGTATATGTCATTTCAATTTTCTTTGCTCTTCGAACTAAGCAAGGGCCTCGTTGAGTTCCGCCATTCAACACGCAATGCATCGAAAAGCAAAAAGCAGGGAACGGAGTGTGAATATGTAAGTGTTAACACTAGGTTCCTATTGTTCCTGCGGTTCCCTCTGCCTACCCTGCTATCTGCGAGATAAAGTGTGAAGTTATAAAGTAACAATTATAAGTATACCATAATTCTATAACTAAATAAGATTTTTATCTTACTTAGCTATAATATGACAAAATGCTTGAATTAAGTTAGTTTTTATATAAAAATATATGAAATTAGTAATTTCAGAAAACATTGACATACTTGGTAAAGAGACAACGTTGTATATGTGTACGAAGTTTATGTATATATGTCAATTTATGTATACTTACTGTCTTAACACCACCATAGTGCTTTATAAACGACGAATAAGGCTTTAGTCCCTTCTAAGGGGGGCTCAATTAAATTTAAATTGTGTCAATTTCTAGCCTACTAAATCAAATTCGGCGTTAAACTCTGCTTTGGTCAAATAACAAGCAAAAATAATAATTCACTGTTTAAAATTAAAATGAAAACGGACCACAGTTCTAAATAAGTCAATTTAACACTTTTACTAAAGCAAATGGCGCTACGTCATACGATAAGGTACTGTGAAAAGGATTAGACACGGTCACTGTTATTATTTAAAATGTACCTTGTGTTTAGGAAGTTAAGGTTGAAGTTAAAGTTGCACGTGCAGATATTTAGTTGCGCGAGTTTTTGTTTCACCGCAGTAACTATTACGAAATGATGAACAATACTCGATTGTTATTTAGTCAATTAAGTTGATTGCGATATAAAAACGATTTAATAATATATGTATATATGTACATACACATACTCATACACATTATATATATATATATATATATATATATATATATATATATATATATATATATATATATATATATATATATATATATATATATATATATATATATATATATATATATATATATATATATATATATATATATATATATATATATATATATATATATATATCCAAAAAAGGCTATATTTTATCACTTTCATTAGCGGACGTTACTTATAATTATACACTTTCTCTTTTAAGCGGTCTCCTCTCCGGTTAATGTTTCGTGAATTTTGTCATTGAAAACGAAACTTTACGTAAGTTGACACGTAACCTCATAAATATTTTACCTGTGAATACTTAGTAAAGTAAGTGGCGCAATTATGGGCGTAGCAAGGAAGCTGTAAGATGGTTACAGGGCTCCGTGCCCACCCCAGAAACGTCTAGTGCCCACTCTAGAATGTTTAAAAGTCAAGGTTTTGAACTCCCTCCCTCTGAATAATGTCTTAAATTACGCCAATGGTTGCAATGTCTTGGGCGAGAGTTAATACAACGCGGTGTTAGGTTGCGCTCGACTCACAGATCGTGGAAATACTTTATACTTAACTTAACTTCATAGAGGACCGTCGTGGCGCAGACGCACAACGTGTGCCTGTATCGCGACGGTATGTGGGTTCTATTCCCATTGAAGATGATTTTTTCTGTTTCCATTTTCTTCGCTCTAGCAACTAGGCAAAATCGCGGCGTTAAGTTCCGCCACTCAACACGCAATGCCTCAAAAAATGTGGAAAGTGGGGACGTAGAAAGCAGGGAGTAAACAATGGAGTGTCTTAACACTATGTTCTTATGGCTCCTGCATTTCCCTCTGCCTACACTGCCATGTGCGTACTATAAAAAAAACTTAATACAAATTCCAACTTAATAATTAGTAGTTAACTTTTAACTTAATAATTGTTGAAAAACTTAATTTTGAGTTTTGATTCTATCTCCGTTCTCATGTGCTTACGTACGTACATATATATAGTTGGCAAAATATTTAGCTTTTCTGTTTATAAACACCTCGGGTGGCAATTATTCACGCTCAGTGATTTCACTGCGTAGCTGGTACTAAAGTTTTCCTCATACACTTGTACGTTGTAACAGAGTTTTCCAATGTTATATAAATGTTCACTATTGTTCTTAGTACATCTACCTAATTAAAAGAAAACCCGAAAGAAAACTATGGCAGTTTAATAACTAATATTAACAGTAACTTTTAGGAACTTAAGGGTTATTTTAGTGGGTAATAATACCATAGAAGCTAATAATTTAAGTGAAAATATCAAGTATGAAATCACTGGTTCTACCTTTTCGAGGCATTAGGTGTTGAGTGGCGGAACTCAACGCCGCACTTGCCTGGTTACCAGAGTGGAGGAAACAGAAATGAAATAACTAAAGCTTCTTCACTTCGAACCGACCACCGCTATATAAATTTCAATTAGTCAAGCTCATACCAACTACGTATAAGTGATTAAAATTAACATTAGTCATAATTTAATGTTTTTGTTAAGCATTCTTTTGTATATTGCAATATATATATATATATATATATATATATATATATATATATATATATATATATATATATATATATATATATATATATATATATATATATATATATATATATATATATATATATATATATATATATATATATATATATATATATATATATATATATATATATATATATATATATATATATATACATATACATATACATATACATATACATATACATATACATATACATATACATATACATATACATATACATATACATATACATATACATATACATATACATATACATATACATATACATATACATATATATATATATATATATATATATATATATATATATATATATATATATATATATATATATATATATATATTTACATATATACATGTACAGGTGTGGTTGTAACGGCGATCTTAATTTCAAGCATAGTATTAACTAGCCTTTATAAAGTTGGCAAAATTATAAAAAATCTTTCAAAAAAAAACAAAATTTCAAACAAAATAAATAATTAAATTATTATTTCAAAATAAAACGCCATTTGTCAAGTATGACGCGAGCGTACACTGTACTGTCAGAGCGGGACAGAGATATATCTCTATTTCTTTTGGTTGTTTTTTTGAATGAAAGGTAACAGATTGACAACGTTTAATAGTATTTTCGTAGTACGTCACTCGTATTTCATGATGTCTACCTCACGCGTTACACAGCACGTATAAATATCGTGAAATGGAAACAATGATGCTGTACCCAAACTATTAATTATTATTAAATACTTTTTTGTACATAACTTTGAAATATTTTCCTCCATAAGTAGTTTTGATAATGGCCGCCGTGTCAGATACTCCCTGTATATAAACACAAGTACACCTGTATATTCATTGTTTGTGTTATAATTAAAGATATCCTTCTCATTGATTTTATTAAACTAATAACTTAATAAATTTTCATTTACGAAAAACATCGTAAAATATTAACAAGTTAATTGCGTACATATTTTTTATTAAAATTTAACATAATCGTCTAAAACGATTGCAAAATATTTAATCGATTATTATTTAAATTGATTTTTATCTGTGGGTGAGGCAGAGGGAAACTCGTGTCAAGACACGTTTTCCACTTTCCATTATTTGTTTTCGGTTTTCAAGCTTAGTGGAGGGCTGTCGTGGCGCAGAGGCGTAGCGTCTGCCTGTAAACACGACTATTTGTGGGTTCGATTTCCACTCAGGGAATATAAAATAAAAATATATTTAATTTCCATTCGTTTCTTCGCTTTGGCAGCTAGGCATGAGCTGCGTTGAGTTTCGCCACTTAACACACAATACCTTGAAAGGCGGAAAGTGGTGAACGGAGTGTTCCTGCGTTTCCTCTGCCTATCCTGCTATGTGCGGTATAAAGCGTGAAGCTGGAGTGTTAAGTGTTTAGTAGCAGAAATAAAGTCAAATTTCCAAAAATTTGTACAACCACACGCTCCGATTATACAAAAGAAATAATTAAATATCAAAAAAGATTAAATGTAATGTAAAAGTACGTAAAAGTGTAGATTACATTATATTGGAATAGTAAAATAATGTTGTTAATACGAAATAATGTTGTTAATACATAAAACCATAGTAACGAAAAAATGATGTTAGATATAAAACAGTAATTAAATATGTATGTATATATATATATATATATATATATATATATATATATATATATATATATATATATATATATATATATATATATATATATATATATATATATATATATATATATATATATATATATATATATATATATATATATATATATATATTTAAGATATAAGATATTTAAGAAACCCTCATATAAATTAAGAAGGTCATTGTTTTCGGTTCGATTTCCATTTAGAGAAACCAATTATTCTCTCTGCCTCTCTTTCTCGAGCAGAGATGAGCTACATATCGTAATATTCCATACGGAAGCTCGAACGTTGTGGAAATTAATATTTATTACAATGACTTAGTTGTAATCTGATTCTATGTTTATATGGTTATTATATTACAAAATAACAAGAGACAAGGCAATTGGCTTTCAATAACTATTAGCCCTCGGTTTTGTCTCTTTACTAAGCAATTTCCTTAGCATTTATTTAGTTATATAAGTCCTAATACTTATGAAAGAAGTTAGGTTAGGGGTGACCTTGGTTGACCTTCGAGAACACAGTGTCGAAGGTGCTAAAGAAAGGTTACTTAAACCTTGAAGACCCCCTGGAGAGGGGGCAATATAGAGACCACAGCTTTGGCCTGCTGTGTATAAAGCGTGAAATTACGTATGTCTGTCAGTCATCGTTTTCATTTTTAAAAAGTTATAATTTGTCTTACATTTAGCAGGAGTGTTAAGAATGGGCGAATAGGCGAATACAATGTTTTTATTCTTTCTTATTTCTATAGCTTCCTGCTTTATGCCGCTCATAGCAGAGTAGGCAGAGGGATACGCAGGAACCGTAGGAACGTAGTGTTAAGACACTTAGTGTTAAAACATTGCGTGTTGAGTGGCGGAACTCAACGCCGGGGTTGCCTAGTTGCCAGAGCGAAGAAAATGGAAATAAACATATCAATCTTCCCCGATTGGGAATCGAACTCCCAAACCTTCGCGTTTACGGGCAAACAATTACAATTTATTATCTCAACGCAAATTTCACTACGTTCACTTCGTAGCGCGGTATACTTAGAAAGGCTACTGGTACACAGTAGCAGCGAGTTCGATTTGATTTTCTTCGTAGACAATGAGATATTAAGATAATATATAGTACAATATTATTACATACACAACATCTAACATCTTTTGGTTTAAAAGGAGGACCTCCACCACATTTTTTGTGCCGAATCTGGTTTTGATAATTTAGTTCTTTTCCTTAATATGGAATCTAATGAAAATTTATATGTCATAATTCATAATATACTACATCCAATATGTATGTATTTAATAAATTTTGTGTGATTTATCCTCATTCAAACGTTGCGTAACGAATCGCTTTAACGTCGCACTCGTTGGTTGGAAGCGATAAAGCGTCGCATTATTGCATTAACAATACTAGGGAGTGTTCTGTATACATACTTCTATAGATTAGTATAGTATAGTATAGTATAGTGTAGTATTGTAAAGCGGACGGCACCACCTTAGTGACAGGTCACTCCGTTTTCACGCATATTTTTCGCGCAATTTCAAGATATACGTCAAGTTGTAGGTTTTAAGCATGTATGAGATTCTGCAAAACATTTTGTGACAAAATTTACTGATTTACAGACATAATAACAGATAACTAGATGTTTTTTTATAGCTTCACGCTTTATCCCGCACATGGCAGGGTAGGCAGAGGGAACTGCAGGAACCATACGAACCTAGTGTTAAGACACTCCGTTGCTTAGTCCCTGCTTTCTCCGTCCCCTAGAATTGAACCCGCTATAGTTAAGCAATTTTGTTATTTTCTATCTGTCCATTAATCGGAGATGTCGTGGTGTAGTTGGAATGTTGACTGTGATCGAGATGATTGCGGCTTCGATGTTGATATCGAATTTTCAATATAATCGTTATATGATTATATTGATCATTAAATGATTATTTTGATCATTGCACGATTATGTTGAAATTATCATTATTTTTCCTCTAGTACGAGACAAAACGCGGCGTTTAGTTCCGTCACTCAATACCCAATGTCTCAATGTTAGAGGAGAGTGAGATCACATAAAGTACCCAGTGCATATTGCACTAAGTGGAAAAAATAAAAGCAAATTTTAAAAATCCTAAAAAACATATAACTATATTTTGTTTGAGGACAGACAGGTTGTAAAAGACTTGAATGGTACCACTGTCCACTCCTACCTCCTCTTTTCTACAATACCTACCTAATACTTAATGGTAGTTAGGTAGAACTCGTAACAATTTTAAAGTCATGCAAATATAATAAATAAGTTTTAGCGGCGTTTTTGCGAATCGCTTCGTGTAGTCATTAAATAATAATTATCTATTCGTACTGCGTAATATATGAATATATGAGTATTTTATGCATCTTTATTTTTGTTTCTGTTCTGTTAGATTTCTGTTAGATTTAGTGTTCTGTTAGATTTCTGTTAGATTTAGTGTTCTGTTAGATTTCTGATTAAAGAGTGTAATGAGACTGAAAGCCTGAATGATATGTCAAAGCACTGGATGTCTTTGGCAATTTTGATAGATTTTCTTTCTTATCTGTGAATAAATAGAATTTACTGTCAAAACATACGATTCTAAACTTTCTGCCAGAGTATGAGATTATGCATATTAAGAGAAAAATATGATATTAATAAATAAATATGAGGACCGTCGTGGTGCAGAGGCGTAGCGTCTGCGTGTAAACGCGTTGCGACGGCTTGTGGGTTCGATTCCCACTCGGGGAAGATGGATTTTTCTATTTCCATTTCCTTCGCTCTGGAAACTAAGCAATGTGCGGCGTTGAGTTCACTCAACACGACACGCAATGCCCCGAACAAGACGGAAAACGGCAATGGAGAAAGCAGGGACTAAAGCAACGGAGTGTCTTAACACTAGGTTCCCACGGTCCCTGCAGTTCCCTCTGTCTACCCTGCCATATGTGTGATAAAACGTGAAGCTAAAAACAAAAAAAATAAGATGGGAATCGAACCCACAAACTGTCGCGTTTACAGGCAGACGCTACGCCTCTGCGCCACGACGGTCCTCGGTCATAACAATTTAATTCTATTATTTTGTCGTAAGCTCAGTAGTATCTACATGAAAATTATAGAACTAATTTTTAAATTGTATATCGATTCGTACATAATATTTCACAGAACTTTAATTATAACTGAAATATTATAAAGCATTGTTTATGACCTACATAATATACAACTATATTAATATATTGCTCTGCGTTACTTCATGCTGGCGTCCATAAAATTTTGTTAGAATATGTCTCAACTTGCACGCGTTTTCACAATATAAATATAAAAGTCCATTACAAATTCTATCATTCTTTGGTTTCAGGACGAGACAGGTAGGCTCATGAGGCGTAACATAGTAAGGTATGCTATACTGGCGTACGTAATAACACTGCAGAGGGTTTCACTGCGAGTGAAGAGACGGTTCCCGACTTGGCAACACGTGGTAGACTCTGGTAACTATAATAGATTCATTTAAAGAACATATTTACTCTTTTATCATATATAATTAGCTTCACGTTTTATCCCGCATATTGCAGGGTAGGCAGAGCGAACTGCAGGAACCATATGAACCTAGTGTTAAGACACTTCGTTGCTTAGTCCTTGCTTTCTCCGGAAAGCGGGTTTCCGCCTTTTTCGAGGCATTGCGTGTCGTGTTGAGTCAACTCAACGCCGCGCTTTGCCTAGTTTCCAGAGCGAAGAAAATGAAAATAGAAAAATCGATCTTCTCCGATTTGGAATCGAACCCACAAACCATCGCGTTTACAGGCAGACGCTTACGCCTCTGCGTCACTCGTTTTATATTGGAAAAAATATTATTTTACATTACTAAGACTTCTCCAGCAATGAGACAAATAAACGTAAACATTTCTTCATTATTCCAGGTCTAATGTTAGAGAGTGAGAGAAAAGTGTTCGAAAAGATGGACGGCAAGAGTCCAATGTCGAAGTACTGGATGCCGCTGGTGTGGGCTACCAACATAATTAATAGGGCTCGGAAGGAAGGCCTCATTACCAGCGACCACATAGTGCAGACGTTGCTGGTGGAACTCTCCGACATAAGGCGGAGGTTAGGGGCTCTTATAGGGTACGACACTGTGTGTGTACCACTTGTTTATACTCAGGTTAGTTTGTGTATTATTATGCAAAATATGTAAGTAAGTCTAGAATTACTGACTTATTTGAAATTATTACGTAAAGGATTACTTATGCCTGTATTTTTCTTTTTTTTTTTGGAAAGACGCGTAGTGTCTGCTTGTAAACGCGACCGGTTGGGGGTTCAATTCCCACTCGGGGAAGATAGATCTTTTATTTTTATTTTCTTTGCTCTGGCAACTAGACAAATTCGGCGTTGAGTTCCTCCACTCAACACGCAATATCTCTAAAGGCGGAAAGCAGGGACGGAGTGTCTTAATAACGGTTCTAACAATTCCTGCAGTTCACTCTGCCTATCCTGTTATATGCGGGATAAAGTGGAATCAAAAAATACTTCTCAAACGTAGCGTATACAGTATGGCGATGGTGCTCCGTCATAATGTCCTTTTATTTTATTTCCTTCGAACTTTTAGTCTACCATTTGTTGAAATCTACATACAATAGAATAGATATTAAATATTTCCAAACTCGTGGTATCCCTAAAGAATGGTAAAAAGGATATACGACGCAAGAGTGGTAAGAGAGGTAAGGAGAGACCTCGGTAGACTTTCGAAAACACAATATCGAAGATACTGGATGAAGGTCACGTAAAAAGCATGAGGACTCCCCGGAGAGCATATATGAAGAGGATGTATGGATAGATTCTGCCCAAAACGGCAAAAACCAACGTCGCATATAAATTACGCTTACGATCGCTAAACGTAATATTCCTAAAATAGATGGAAATTCGATAGTGCAATGATGCGCCTCTAATAGGGAGGGATGCTAGGTAGGTGTGTGTAGGTAGGATAGTTAGGGTATATGGAGACGTACCCTACCTACCCCACCTGTGCACGGTTCACGGTTCAGTAGATGTAAACAATAACATCATTTGGAAATACTCAAACTAGAAATACGTTAGAAATGCAACGTTATATTGTTTCATCTACATTATTGCAAATTGCTGGTATTCTACGTGCTCGTACAAGAATTAATAACTTAATACGAGCTAATTGATGCACTAATATATAATTTTAAACTGACGTCCTTGCGGCGCAGTTGAACTGTGGATGTAAACGCAGAGGTTATAGGTTCATACTTACTCGGGAAAATTGTCTAGTTCTGAATTTTTTATTACACAATGTTTCGAATTAGTTCTATCTATAAACACTATGGTTGCTAGTTTGATAGCGTTTTATTTTTATTTAATAATTTATTAATAGCTTCACGCTTTATCCCTTACCCTGCTGGATTAGCCAGAGGAAACCGCAGGAACCGTGGGAACCGTTTTCCGTTTGCGAAGCATTGCATGTTGAGTGGCGGAACTCAACGCCACTATAACATTAAAAAAATGATAAAATATTAAATATTAAATAAAGCATTACTCTCGCTAGATTTTTCTAAAGACACCATTAAAGCGGCCATTGTACGGCATCGTCATTATTTAATCTGGAAATGGTCATTAATTAATTGAATTTTTTTTAACATTCGCAATTCGAAAAGTTAAACTGACATAAAATATTTAATATATATAAAATCGATTCTATTTTAAAAATCGATTTTATATATATTATGGAAACGTAAGACGCGACACATTATAACAACAACCTTTAAATTATTATAATCTGTGATCGCTCGTATTGGCGGGAAAATGAGAACTATTGCATCATACAAATTTGACTGTCAGTGAATTAATGTTGTATAAAAGGTTGTAATAATTGTTTTAAAGGAAAGGTAAATTATTTACAATCTTTAGATTCTTCTTAAATTTATAAAATTAGTTCCATAATTTTCACTATGCTACAGAATTTCAATATATTTTTACTGTTTTTTTATCTTATTATTAAAATTATATGACACTCGTGTGTAAAACAAGTGAATGAAAAAAAATGAAAATAAACTGTTAAAAGCCACATTTTCGACTTGCAAATTCTCAGATATTTTTTGCTTCACATCGCATCCTTCATAGTAGAGTGCGCAGTAATAACCCATTGTTCAGCTATTTCGTAACATATTTTCCGTAAAATTTACTATACTTAGTTAGTTCCTTCATTAAAATAGCTCATCCCTCCTAATAAAAGCAATCTTATTATTGAGGGCGCAAAGGCGTAAGCGTCTGCCTGTAAACGCGACGGTTTGAGGGTTCGATTCCCACACGGGGAAGATGGATTTTTCTTTCTTCGCTTTGCTTTCCGTTTTCTTCGCTCTGGAAACTAGGCAAAGCGAGGCGTTGAGTTCCGTCACTCAACACGCAATGCCTCGAAACAGGCGGAAAGAGGGGACGGAAAGGGCAGAAACCATATGAACCTAGTGTTAAGACACTTGCTTACAGTGTGTTAACACTAGGTTCATATGGTTCCCGCAGTTCCCCCTGCCTACCCTGCAATATGCGGGATAAAGCGTGGAGCTAAAAAAAATATACAAACTTGCAACCGTCGCGTTTTCAAACGTTCTATGGCACGAAAGCTTTGTTTTAATTAAAAAAAAATACTTCCAGGTAGTAACACTAGCTCTATACACTTACTTCGTAGCAGCGTTGATGGGCAGGCAGCTGGTCCCGCCCGCCCCCGGAAGCACCTCTAAATACGAACCTGATGTGTATTTCCCATTATTTACTGCTCTACAGGTAATTCCGTTTCTATATCTAGATTTTTTCTATTTCTAGCAACTGTTTGAGTTCTTTGAGCCGTTCAGAGTTTATTGTTCACAACAAAGTAAAAGAGTAATATCGATTGGTTAAGAACTGTTATATATATATATATATATATATATATATATATATATATATATATATATATATATATATATATATATATATATATATATATATATATATAGACACACACACACACATATATATATATATATATATATATATATATATATATATATATATATATATATATATATATATATATATATATATATATATATATGTGTGTGTGTGTGTGTGTGTGTGTGTGTGTGTACGTAGTAATGTATGCACGCACATATTGTATATGACATTTTTTAATACACAGATAAATTGATTTTATTTTGTTTAAGTTCTGCTTCTACGTGGGGTGGTTGAAGGTGGCGGAAGTACTCATCAATCCTTTCGGAGAAGATGATGATGACATAGAACTGAATTGGCTTATTGACAGACATATAAAGGTAAATATGATATTTTCCTTTCAAATCACTTTTCTTTCAAAAATAATAAAAAATATAGAATATCTTCAATTTTGGCGTAAATTCTTATAAGAACACAATCCTCAGGCCCTTATGACTTCAGAACTATGGGTCCAATATACCAGAGAGAACTTCAAAGATTAACAAAGAAAAAACTAGAAAACTAGAAATGCATATGTTAGGAATTCCACACGAGCCTGCATTGGTGATCATTTACATAACAATAGGTGGCATTTCGTTCCTTTGTCCAATCTATGTTACAAACCGACTGACAGTATTCGTGTTGTTTCACTAATAATTCATCACGCGTATATTGTTTGGATTAAAACTGACGCCGTTATTGAATTATTTTAGTTTTTATCAGTTGAAATCCACTGAGCTTAATGGTTGAAATATCTATTTTAAAACTATTATATTTGAAAAAGTCATATTTCTCATCTTATCACACATTTCTCTTCAAACGTTCAAAAAGATAACAATAGTAATTCCTAATATTAATACAGCAAGTTACAATGCTACGGTTCTGTTCTCATGCCTGCTATATACGGGATAGAGCGTAAAGTTAAAAAAAAAAACCAAAAAGAAAAAAAAATTAAATGAAGACATTTGCTTCGCTTTCTCACATATTTCTAATTGTAACAACGCTTCAATCCAAATAATTATGATTATGATGACCATAAACATCATAATCACTATAATCATCACCGTCATCATCATAATCTCTGAAACTGATCACGATCACCTTCTAGGCAGCTTACATGATAGTTGACGAGATGCATGAGGAGCATCCGGAACTCCTCAAAGATCAGTACTGGGAGGAGGTGGTGCCAAAGGACTTGCCATATACGGTCGCGTCGGAACACTACAGAAGACACGAGCCGCCTTGTTCCGCAGATCATTATAAAGTTAAAGCTGAAGACGCGGTCTACGCGAATGTGCAGGCTCCTAGGAAAAGTCACGATGAAACGTATGCGGATTATGTGAGTATATTTTTAATTTACTTTTCTTTTTTTTTTGGATTCATTCTTTTATTCTGCACATGGCAGGTATTGCAAGGACAGTGGAACCTAGTGTTAAGACACTCCGTTACTTAATACCTGCTTTTAGCCTTTGTCGAGGTATTGCGTATTGAGTTGCGCCGCCGCTCCAGAGCGAATAAAATGGAAATATAAAAATCTTCGAGTAGGAATCGAATCCATAAATCGTCGCGTTTGCAGGTAGATGCTACGCCTCTGCGTCTCAACCGTCCTCCTTTTTTAATATTTTAGTGTTCCGTCACTAGTTTGTGAGATTTTCGGCTGTTTTAGAAATCTGACTGACATAACTATTCGTTATAGTACAATTTCGTTGGTTCTAATACGTTTTATACAAATTTAAAATTACTAATGTATTTGTTTTTTAAACAGAGAAAACGCTTGTAAGTTTATTCTAATGATTAAATGTATATAGATGAAAACTAAAGTACTACTGAAACAAATTAATTTATTTAAGAAATAAGGCGGAAAGTGGAGAACGGAGTGTTTTAACGCTAGATTGCCACTACACACTATGAGCGGGATAAAGCGTGAATCTAGAAAACAAAAATACTTCCCGTCCTTAGACAAAGAGTTTAACACTTTAAAAAAATAACCAAAAACCCCATAAATCATAGGAAAGCGTAGACACACCGCTAGTGGAGCGTCGAAAAAACTGGTTCCAAAGGCAAATCTCTCGTATGGGATCTGTACGCTCGGCGTCCACGGCTTACTCCTCCGGGGGCTTCTTCGGAAGGAACCGTCATAATTCCGTTGTGTACTCGAGTCCTGAAGCTGGACAGCCGGTCACAGCTCCTCCTCACAAAATGTCTCTATACGATAGACTAGTTGGAAGGAAGTCTGGACGAGGTCAGCACAGACAGAACTCGAAACATGGTATGTAATTTGGTTTAGATATTGGGTTTTTTTATTTAAATTGCTCGAGTTTTTAAAATCGTTAAAGGTTTAGTTGTATTTTTTAACAAATGTCATATATTTAAAAATTGGAGTCGAATTTACTATTTGGGTGTTGGTCATCATTTTTACATAGGTCGATTATTTTTTGGAATAAACACTTATATATACATAATAAATTCAATTTAATAAATAAATTCTAAATACATATTCATATATACTTATATGAAAACAAACTGATTTTGGCGATGGGCACTGAATCGATTTCCGCTTCAAGCGCATTCCAATTTCCACACAAGGCTCTATGGGTACTTATTTTCCAGGTACCAAAAAAGCTTCATATGATCTAAATCATTTATTAAATGTAAACATTTAATAGTGCTAACTTTACAAGTGTTATATTAGATTCATTAATAATTGTACGCGAGAATAAATTTCGACGTAAAGAGAATTACTGATGGAAATTCTGTTGGAAATTTCTGATGGAAAATTGTGCTGCGACAAAGGCTATGAAAACCTACATTTTACTTATATTTGATAAATCTTAGTAGAGTGACCAAAAATGCATTTTGGTGTTACCATTATAAAGACTCGTTTTTCGCATTTAAGTATTTAATTATATAAATAAAAAATATGCTTTTGCATTAATTAAGATATTAAATATATTGTATAGAAAAATATGTTACTATAGTATATGTTGACGTAATGCCAGGGTTTCACTGTTAGGAGTCCATTTTTCATAATAAAATAACATATTAATATCAATTGGTTTATTCTCATACGATAGATAATACAGAAGAGATCAACTTTACTTAATTAGGTCCTCTTTATTTAATTACAGCTGACATTTCTGTTCAACATTCGAAAATAATATCACAAAGAACTTTACATTATAAATAGGTTTTACTGATTTCAATAATTAAACATTATTTTCCATACTAAATATTTCCATTAATAACAAAACGTAGAGAAAAAGCGAAAAAGAGAGAATTAAATCTCTACACTTACTCCAAAAGCTAATAAGAACATAAAAATAATTATAGGCAACCAAAAAAGCAACGGTTCAATACCAACAACACTACGGAACAGGCCGCGTATACCAACGCCGGATGTGACTAAAGAGGTCATGGACCGGGAGAACCGGATAGCCATGAGGACCTGGGGCCCGGTCCAGGATATGGGGGTGATCATGCACCAGGCCTACCAGAACGAGGTGCCAGTGCTCGGTGCTCTGGTGCTGTCTCCAATCCAGGAGTTGGATAGTGGATCTGTGAATAATACGCTGCACGCCGGACAGCCTGGGACTACGGCGTTGGCTCAGGCTGTGCTTAGTCCTGGGTTGGGTCAAGGTTTGTTTTTTTTATTATTTTTTTTGTTCAAGCTTTATCTAGCATTGCAGGGTAGGCAGATGGAAAATAGTGTTAATACACTCCGTTGCTTGGTCCCTGCTTTCTCCGTCAAAGCGTTGCGTGTTGAGTGGCAGAACTTAAAGCTGTGCTTTGCTTAGTTAGAAGAAAGGGGAAATGGAAAATCCATCTTCTCTGAGTGGGAAGCGAACCCACAAATCGTTGTGTTATCAAGACTACGCTACGCCTCTGCGCCACGACGGTCCTCTTTAATGTTTTTTTTTACATATATATTGTTCTTAACAAGCTTTTATGAGTTTCACGTGTATGAGTAACTTTCCTTCGACTGAGAAACCGTGGCTTATATAGGTTGTCAATATATGCTACCACTGTATGAGCCTCGTTAGTTGATCGATCTAAAGCTCCCTAGTCGTAGGTTCGAATCCCATCTATGCCAGTTAAAAAGATCATTTTTTCAGTTTGTTTTATATATAAAATTATTAACTGATGACCGTCATTGCGCAGAGGCGTAGCATCTGCCTGTAGACACGACGTTTTGTGGGTTCGATTCCCGTGAGGGGAAGATGGATTTTTCTGTTTTCATTTTCTGCGCTCTGACAATGTTGAAAATGTCTTAACACTAGGTTCCTATGGTTCCTGCAATTTCCTCTGCCTACCCTGCCATTTGCGGGTATTTTGTTAATTTTTATTGATTTAATATTCAAATAAAATATATTATTTATTTTCACATTTTAAACAATATTTCTATGCAAAAATTCAAATTAAAAACTGTTTTATTTTTATTTATAACATGAGTACTAAGTACTTAGTAGGGAGCGCGACAACGATACGCATTGCAGTATTACTTTCTAATCAAATTGAAAACTATTTATAAATTACATTAAAATCTAATATATTACTCAAATATTTAATTTATTTTAAAAAATATATTATTTATTTATTTTGTTTTTGAATTATTTTTTTGCATTACGATTGGATTTCTTCAAAATGAGACCAGTAAGTGAATTTCTAGTACAAATACAAGCTTATGTGGTAAATATATACAGGGTGTATCTGACACGGGGGCCATTATCAAAACTATTTATAGGGGAAAATACTTCAATGCTATATACTAAAAACTATTTAATAATTATTAATAGTTTGGGTACAGCATATTTTTTTCATTTCACGATATTTAAACGAGCTGTGTAACGCGTGAGATAGACATGATTAAATACGAATGACATACTACAAAAATACTATTAAACGTTGTCAATCTGTCACCTTTCATTCAAAAAAATAACAAAAAGATAAGGAGATATATCTCTTATAATGGCGTTATGTTTTGAAACAATAATTTAATTATTTATTTTGTTTGAAAAGGAATATTTTTTAAACATTTTACTTCTTTAAGTTCTAGTTAATACTATGCTTGAAATTAAGGTACATATATGTTTTAGTTTGTCCAATTAAACCCGTACTGTAGCTGTATAAAAAATTGAATATTGAAGAATTAACTATAAAACCTATAGTTTTAGGTTCATATCCTATCTTAACACATTTTTTGTTTTTCTACATTATATTGATTCAATTTCAATATTTTTTTATAATTAAACTAATATAATATACGCTAATATTGTACCGTTATACGCAACGGCCCTGTGGCGCAACGGATAACGCGTCTGACTACGGATCAGAAGATTCCAGGTTCGAATCCTGGCAGGGTCGAACTTCTTTTTTTTTTTTCAAATATATATAATTATTTTCATACAATTGCATTAACATTATCTCAATTGGTGATTTTTTGGGGATTTTTAGTATGTTCTTATAAAAATATATAGTTTTATTAATATATGGTCAATGTATTAAGTGGCGTCCTCTATGGAAAGTAGGTTAAAATACTCCATTGAGTGTTGCTCTGATATGCAACAAATATTGTACAAGGGGTTTTTATTACATTTCACTAGGAAGCAGTACTAACAGTTATTTTCGTACTCAGAGAGGTCTATTAATTTTTAATTGGCATAAAGCTATACATTTGCATTCTACTTGTAACTCAAATTAAATACTAATTGACTGCTCTGAGAGTCACTTTAACTGTTCACTATAAGCGACATATATCCTTTATACCTTAATTAAAAGCTTAGTATTATAGCAAAAAAATATATATAGAGAGAGAGAGAATGCAAAAATAAAATAGTCTTGAAATATTTACCCTATAGGTATTACCAAAGGCAGCGATATTATAATACTGAGATATATATAGCAAGAGAAAGACAAATATATAAAATAAATAAAAAAATCTTTTCCAGGTATGTTAACCACAACGCCCGTTGTGACACCAGTGACTCTATCACCGATAGTGTCTCAACTCACTCTCTCCACTCCAACTACACCGATCGACAGAAAAGCCACTGTCACAGAAATAACATCAGACACCGAAACTGGTACACCGCCGGAATTCACTAGGAAAAACTCCAAGCGTGGCGAAGTATACGTCTAACGTGCAAGTAACTCTACTATTGTAGTTGCTTACTTAGTCGCTAGCGAGTATCGAGCTTTAACCACTCACTAGACGACAATTAGCGTTCCTATAATATTAAATCGAAACTATATGTTTTAAACATGAATTAGTTCGTTTGTTATTGTTTAATGTCAATTAAACACTAATTGACGTCTCTGTGTGTGGTAATATTGTTGTATAAAATCTATAGCTAGCGGGTAACTTGTACTCTTAATACTTCAAAATAAGAAACCTAAAGGTATTTAAATAGTTAACTGGTAGTTAATGTTAACTACTAGATAAAAGCTGATAGTTTTAACAGGTCTTTATCTATTAGATATTTCTGGGACTTATGAACATATTTTCTTTCTGGGACTTTATCAAAGATAAGTAAAATAAATGGCGTCTTACATAGAACGCTAATACTTATAACATATTAAAATATATTCAAATTAAAATAAAAAATTATAAAGTATATGCCTAGTAACGCACTCGCTAGCGTATGTAGATATAAACTCGTCGTGTGATCGAAAGTTCGATACTCAAAGTGAACTGTTATTGATTTACGTTTGTATGAGAATCGTTTGTGAAATAATTTAAAAAAAAAAACATATAAACAACATACAACATATATGAGAAAAAAATATCTAAACTATATCTAACAAACTCATACACACGTAGATATATAGATATATAAAAATAGATATTACCATAATATATTAAGTAGATATTGTATATTTTAGATGAATTTTTTATATTTATGTATAGCATCACTGCTTGTGAAACTATTCCGTCCATAGTGGTGCTCTAGCAACATTTATATGTTATGTATGTATATATATATATATATATATATATATATATATATATATATATATATATATATATATATATATATATATATATATATATATATATATATATATATATATATATATATATATATATATATATATATATATATATATATATATATATATATATATATATATATATATATATATATATATATATAAATATATTTTATTTTTCTTATGACTTTTTGTTTTATATAGAATTTATAGTGATCGTAGAATTGATATTATTTTGATTTAAAAAGTAAATAGATATATATGTATATAAAAAATAATCGGTCATTATCGGTCGGTCGGTTATTAGATTCAAATTATATTTTATTATTGAAATATATATATATATATATATATATATATATATATATATATATATATATATATATATATATATATATATATATATATATATATATATATATATATATATATATATATATATATATATATATATATATATATATATATATATATATATATATATATATATATATATATATATATATATATATATATATATATATATATATATATATATATATATATATATATATATATATATTACGATTTTTATTCCTTGCATTCACTTTTGTTATTTAGTCCAATTAATGTGAGAAATAAATTTATAATATAAATACATTTCCCGACATGTTTGTATATACACTTTTACATCTTTGAGTGTTGCCATAATCAGATGAAAGGATTTAATTTTTATTTTTAATAAAATTTTAATAAAACTGTATATTGTTGCTATTTTTTTAATTCTTTCTCGATATATTAGTTTTATTTACCCTTTATTTTAAAATAAATATTTGGTTTCGAGTCTTACCTTAGTATTGCATTATACTATTATCATATAAAATAAGTAAGTTGTGTGTGTTTTAAGTATACTAGGGTATGTTCAAGGATTGTAGTGTCAAAGTACTCTTAGATAAAGTGACGCACTTTTATTATTTGCATGTGACGGAACCCAACGCCGTGATATTTCTACCAAAATAGGGGAATTAATATAATTTAAGCTGGATCGTGGGTTCGAACTCTATAAACAAATATATATTTTGGAATAATTAATATATCTATTGTATACATATTTAACATAATATTAAACGACGTGGCGCAGGGGCGCAACGTCTACTTGTAACGCGATGGGTTTTAAGTTCGATTCCCAGTCGGGGAATTTTTCTATTTCCATTTTCTTCGCTCTGGCAACTAGGTATAGCACGACGTTGAGTTCCGCCGGCTCGGCGTTGACTCAACACGCAATACCTCGATAAAGGCGGAAAGCGGGGACGGAGAAAGCAGGGACTAAGCAACGGAGCGTCTTAACACTAGGTTCATATGGGTTGCAGTTCTCTCTGTCTACCCTGCCATGTGTTTCTCGTTTAATGGACACAAAGTTGTAGCCAACGAATCACGGAGACTTTCATTAAAAACTTAGTCACATGTTAGTATTAGTTAGATCGTTTAAATAAAATATATAATGGTAAAATTATAACTTATATATATATATATATATATATATATATATATATATATATATATATATATATATATATATATATATATATATATATATATATATATATATATATATATATATATATATATATATATATATATATATATATATATATATATATATATATATATATATATATATTGAGGACCGTCGTGGCGCAGAGGCGCAACGTCTGCCTGTAACGCGACGGTCACTGGGTTCGATCCCCAGTCGGAGAAGATGGATTTTTCTATTTCCATTTTCTTCGCTCTGGCATCTAAGGCAAAGCGCGGCGTTGAGTTCCGCCACTCAACACGCAATGCCTCGAAAACGGCGGAAAGTGGGGACGGAGTAAGCAGGGACTAAGTAACGGAGTGTCTTAACACTAGGTTCTTATGGTTCCTGCAGTTCCCTCTGCCTACCCTGCCATGTGCGGGATAAAGCGTGAAGCTAAAAAAATATATATATATATATATATATATATATATATATATATATATATATATAATATATATATATATATATATATATAATATATATATATATATATATATATATATATATATATATATATATATATATATATATATATATTGAAATTGGTAGTAGAATGCCCAGTATCCAGTACCTAGATATACCTACTCAGTACCCGGGACCATATAATCCAGGTAGGTGGAATTCAATAACGTATAAATATATTACATTGTAAAGGACTATTTTTATTAAATTATATTAAAAATATACTATATAAATATGTACATGATCAGTCACTAATAACCGGTTGCGTACGACACGAGCTAACAATACTTGCGGCTGCTTACCTTATTCCAAGATTGATCAATAAATTACTCTTAAGCTTATGTACTATTTCAAAAGACAATATTGAAGCCAAGCTAAAATATTATTTTTTAAATAATATTTTGTAATTTATTAAACCATTTCTTTACAAATATTAAGTGACCGCACGTAATTTAATTAAATGTAACATCAACACAAACCAATTCAATTTTTATGATGTTCTATATACCTATAGTAATATACCAAATTGTAATATGGTAATAAATAAATATCACGCCTTATCCCGCACGAAGCAAGGTAGGCAGAGAAAAACGCAAGAACCGTAGGCAGTTAGTGTTAAAACACTCCGTTTTCTCGTTTTCTGCCTTCTTCGGGGCATTGGGTGTTGAATGGCGGAACTCAACGCCGCGCTACACAATAGAAATGAAATTATCTATTTTTTCTGATTGGGTATTGAACCCACAAACCATCGTTTAAACAAGACACTGCACCACTATGGTGTTAAGAAACTATATACTTTTCACTGTAAATTAAACGTTGTTTCTTGATGGCATGAAGTGCTTTACCCAAAAGCTTGTCGGCCATCTCTTCCAGAACTCTCTCTCTTTTTTAATTCTCTCCATCATACTTTTCCTGTTCTTCCGTCTATTATAATACTGTATTTAAATCGTATTTTGGTGTAACAAATTCAAATCGGAATGGATCTATATTATATTAGCAAAAGTAGTAAACTTAAAATTTTGGAGGCAAAGTTTGCAGGATTATAACTCATTTTTTTTCTTTACTTTTATTTTTTTTTTCTTTGTGGAAAAAAAAAACAGTAAAAATAATCATAATATATCATTTCCATGGAAACCGAAACTGATTTCCGTAAGCAGACATATTGATATTAATTGTATAATATAAGTCACACACAATGTATAAAATTTACTTCAAAGATTAAAAAAGAAATATGCTTAAAACGTTTAAACTAATTAAATTCGTTTAAAGCTTCAAAAAGTCTTTGCTGGCGGACAAAATTGTATGTATACTGGATATATATTTGTATGTATATTTAGTTATAATGACTAGGTAGGGAGAATGATAAAATGTTTACTTATTACACCGTATCTATCCTATAGAGGACCGTAGTGGCACAGAAGCGTAGCGTCTAACTGTAAACGCGATAATTTGTGGGTTCGATTCCCATACACACACACACATTCTATCCGTAGCGGGGTAGTCAGAGTGTCTTAACACTAGGTTCTTACAATTCCCTCTTGTCAGGGTGCCATGTGCGGCATAAAACGTGAAGACGTAATAAAAGTTGTTAAGTATTGTTTGTTTCTGTATGTATGCTCGTCACATTATATTTTACTCCTATACGGCTGTACGACGGTTTTGTGCGTATTTAAATGGTTCCAAAATATAAATGGACCCGTTGTGTATATATACTGTTACGGACGAGATAGGTAAATTATATATAGCTATAGGTAAATAAATAAAGAATTAGGGTAGCTATAGGTAAAAAATCGGGAATTAGGGTAGCTATAGGTAAATAAAGCAAGTATTAGCTTACGATTATGAATAAAACAGGCTGAGGACCAAATATTTATTGTATAGATATGAGTCACATGTCAGGAAACGGAAACAGTGCCTTAAATCAAAGAAGACTAATATTAATTTTTTGCTTTAGTAAATCTCCATCGTGCTAAGCATATCTTGTTGAGATAAACTCGAGAATTCGAATATTTCCCTTTGTATATAAGTGAATATAGTGTCAAGGCACTCCATTTTTCTCCGTATTCCTACGTGAGAAACATGTAATAATAAATTCACGGGAATATATTTTCCTTACTTCTCATTAGAGTTTAATGAATTTTCAAACATACACTGTGCTATATTAATATTTAAGCAAAACTCAAGCATATGTTTGGTTAAACGCGCTGATCTCAGAAACTACTGGTACGAATGGACAAGTTCTTGATGGAAAGCTAACTTAGGAAACTAGTATTACGTAAATCCTTTAAATATACAATTACTGTGTCCATTTGAATAAATCGGCGATCTGCTTTTAAAATAAAGTAGAGAATTAATCGATAAAATGTACTAGAAATGTAATATCAAACATAAAAAAGAAATTAATCACAACCAATATCGAATCAAGTCGAACAATCGACAGGAAAAATCTTAACAAGACGAAAAAAATCTAAACAATTCATGAAAAACTGTAAACATCGCCTTTATCGTGCCGCTGAAAGAAACAACATCCTACTTGGAGAGGAAATCTAAACTCGCTCACTAAAGTTCACAATTTACAATGACGAGTCTTAGACATGTCGTATTGCTATACTTACTTTACATACAATCAGTTTTCGCTGTAAAAGTCAAAGTTATAATGCACTCTGATGAAGATTCGAGACCCGATGAAGAAGAACATACAGAGGCTGTGGAGAAGGACCGGATAATACTGCCTTTTTTGAAGAAACGTGGCTTCGAAACGGAGCAGACGGAGAAACCGAAATCTATGCATCCCAATGAGCTTATATTCCCATTGATTTACCGTCAAAATCATATTAGCAGCATGTTCAAGTTTGGGGAGAACTGGTACACTTGGTCATCTGAGAAACGGACGGACGGCTCGAGAGCTACTAATTATTATATATGCTACGACGAACCTAAACACTGTGACGAAATTGGATGGGTGAGATGGGTTTCATTTTCTATAATGAATCAAAAAAATAATATTAAATTGCCTTTTCTCAATTGAATAATCTTTTTTTAGTTTTAAATTTTTCGTCGTAGTTAAAGCTTAAATAAACCCTAACGCTCATATCTTTGCTCACTTTGTTTCTCCCATAAATAATAACAGTGAAGTGCGAGCAGAACTCATGCACTGAAGATTCCGCAGGTATTTCACTTATTAAATATCTATTTATGAAAAGGACAAGTCTTACTAATTTGAGGTCGTTTTTATGAAATGGATTACAAATGTAAGTTCGTAATAGTTTTCCTATGTTGAACCTCATATTATGATGTATTGAATACGTTTTTCTCATTTTGTAATTTTCGTCAAATTTCATAAGTACAAACTTAAATTTGCAGTCGTTTACACTCATTTTGTATGAAATGAGCCACAGTATAAGTTTGTAATGGTTATTTTCTGGAATATATCAGAAATATTCCAATTTTCCCTTCTTATGGTATTGAATTCACAATAAGTTCTAAGATATTGTTTTTTTTCAAATTTCATTGTTTAACATTACGATTTTCTTACAAAATATTACATAAATTAAACACAAACGCTCGTGCTTTTAGATCGCCTCGATTCAGAAGTTTGATTTTTTAGTGCTTCAAGAGGTTATAGATATTTATATAGACAGGTAGAGAACAAAGTGATTCTTATGGAATCACTGTGTTCTATTTTATGTTTTTGATGTAGAATCTTAAAATAACAAAGGAAAAACCTGGACCATTAGTAGTAGGTTCAAATCTAAAATTACAAGTATTTGTGTCAATTGTTTTCACCCGATCTGACTTATCTGAGTTATCCCTCATCTCTTTAGTTATAAGTAAAACCTGTTCCATTCAAAATAGTTATTTAACTTCTACATCTAAAATTAAATGTATTATTTATTGAATATAAAGGAGCGCACAGACTCGATTCCGAAATGCGCGTTTCAAATCGAAGCGTTGACGGCGGAGGACCGCGCGTGCGTCACCGCGTTCGGTGTGGAGATGCGCTCGGGTGCCGCGTGCGACGGGGGCGAGCAAATGAAGGTAAGATCAAGCTTATAGTATGGCTTGCATTAAATATCTCTATACAATAGTTTGTGAGAAAATTTTCGACGTTGAGTGGCGAAAATCAACGCCGCGTTTTGCCTAGTTTCCAGAGCGAAGAAAATAGAAATAGAAAAATTCATCTTTCCATCATGGGAATCGAACCCTCAAACCGTCGCGTTAACAGGCAGACGCTTACGCCTCTGCGCCACAACGTTCCTCATCTCAGTCGAAATTAAATTCATTTATTATTTAGGATTAAAAAGATTCACACAAAATATGAAACATATTAAAATATTCAATAACAATAATGTCCATGTATATTAATAAACTGAGTACAAGTACGTACGTGTATATAGGCAAGTATAAATATCGTGAAATGAGAAAAATGATGCTGTGCCTAAACTATTGATAATTGTTAACTAGTTTTTTTAATACTTTTGACAAAATATATCAGTTTATTCCTCCCACCACCACCTTCCAGGTGGCTGACTTGGTAAAATCCTGCGGACCTCGTATAAGGTCGCTCTGGCGTTTCGTACGCTCGGGCCGCCGTCCGCCGGGCGCCTTGAAGCCGGCGGACGTCAACTCTTTGATGTGCGAAGACGAAGACGAGTGTTACGTGTCAATTGAATATCGGGTGAGATATATAATCTGTAGTGAATAATTATTTTTTTCAGCTTCATTCTTTGTCCCGCATATTGCAGGGTAAGCAGAGGGAACTGCAGGGAACCATATAAACCTAGTGTCAAGACACTCCGTTGCTTTGTCTCTGCTTTCTCCATCCCCGCTTTCCACATTAGAATAATAGAATTATAACTTAGAATATACAAAGTTCTTTGCTAATCTTAGATTCAACTTCCATCAAACTTAACTTAGTAAAAAAAACCAGAAAAATCCATAACAATTTCAAAAACCCCAACCACCTTAATATAAATAACAAATCTGTATTTTTACCGAATAGATACATCACGATAGAATAACTTTCTCCCTACACGAGCCTACGCGAGGCCAAACATTTAAAAGCGCTCTGAAACGGGAAACTACAGACCAAATCTCAATAACGGAGAACTCTCCGCAATTCCCCCACAAAAAGAAGGAGATCGTGCAGAAAGCGAAGAAGAATCTGAGGAATCGGAAAGTGGAGGGAAAGGGCGTGGTGAAGGAGAGAAACGAGTCCGGCTACGCGCGGAGAGTGAAGAACAAGATAAAAGTAAAGGAAGACATATCCGATGACGTCTCCGAATAAAGACTTGCTTTAAATTGTTGTTTTTTTTATAATATCATAATAGACAAGTGTAGCGTGAAGCTATCCCGCTGCATTACGCGGGATAAGCTGAAGGAACGCAACACACACTAACACACATCGTTATTACAGGGACATTTTAACGTTCACGCTTTATCCTGCACACAGCAGTGTAGGCAGAGGGAACCGCAGGAACTATAGGAACCTAGTGTTAAGACACTCCGTTCCCTGCTTTCTGCTTTGTTGTGAGTGGCGGAATTCTATTCCGCTTTGTCCAGTTGCCAGAGCTAGGAAAATGGTAATAGAAAAATCCATCTTTTCCTCATGGGAATCGAACCCATAAACCGTTGCGTTTACAGGCGGACGCTACGCCTCTACTAAGTTGAATAAGTATTTTTATATTTATTTCTTAGTCCCGTTAGTAAAAGCAGGAGTCCTTATAGGATCATTCTCTTTTCCACGTCCGTCGTAAAATTAATACCAACTACTCCTTTATACGATTTGTTAGGGCATAGGAACTTCTTCTGGTGGTAAATTTGACTTATTCACTTCTACCACGTCGTCCTCTAATCTAGGCAATGTTTCTCCCTTGAATCGCATTATGACAAATTATTATATGTATATATTACAGTGCAATATTAAAGTCATTGCGATCTACTAATATTTAATAGTACTTCTTTTACTAATTAATAAATTTGGTTTTTTTTATTTTTGTATAAGCTTATCATATTAGGTAAGTAAGTAATTGTGTTCATTTTGTAAGTACATTTTTCATTTTTTTTTAATGCTTTTTAGTTTAGTATTATAAATATTTTAGTATTGTAGGTGTAAGAAACGCTTGCCGTCGTTGCCTGTAATTGCGGCGGCACCTTGTTATTTATATTAAAACATCCAGTCCTATATGTATTGTAAGTGTACGCTGTGTTGGCGACTTAAAATATATATATATATATATATATATATATATATATATATATATATATATATATATATATATATATATATATATATATATATATATATATATATATATATATATATATATATATATATATATATATATATATATATATATATATATATATATATATATATATATATATATATATATATATATGTATATATATATATGTATATATATATATATGTATATATATATATATGTATATATATATATATGTATATATATATATGTATATATATATATATATATATATATATATATATATATGTATATATATATGTATATATATATATATGTATATATATATATATATGTATATATATATATATATATATATATATATATATATATATATATATATATATATATATATATATATATATATATATATATATATATATATATATATATATATATATATATATATATATATATATATATATATATATATATATATATATATATATATATATATATATATATATATATATATATATATATATATATATATATATATATATATATATATATATATATATATATATATATATATATATATATATATATATATATATATATATATATATATATATATATATATATATATATATGTATGTATGTATGTTCTGACAAAAGAAACACCATAAAGCGATTACACACGTTTATTTCACTTACACATACAGACAGGCGTACATCTATTTATGTTTTTTAAACTTCATCTTGGATTGCTTGTGCGTTTTGTCCTCGTCTCTGAACTTCCTGTAGTTGACATTCTTATAATTGTACGGCCTCGGGTGGACTTGTTCCTTTGTTTTGTTCTTCACTTTATTTTTATTCTTCTCCTCGACCTTCTTCAGTTTCTCGTTGGAGATTTTCCGTTTCCTCTGGCTTTGTGAGTTCTCTGGCGACGGAGATCTGTCCGTTTGGTCTATCTGTGCCGCTTCTTTTACCTTTTGCTTATCTTTTTTTATCTTTATGATATTTTCGTCCGCACCTCTCTCGGCGCCGTCCTTCTCCTTCATACATTTGGTTTCCTGCAGTTTGAGAAGCACTTCCGTCTTGATCAGTTCGTTGCCTTTCGACAGAGCGGCTATTTTAGCTTCTTTGTCCTTGTATTCTTTTATTTCCTCCACCTAGATCAATATGAAATACACTTTATTGTACTTTTAAATTGAAGTAATAATTTTTAAAAAATCTTTATATAGTAATGGGTTCAATTCCAAGTTGAGAAGATATTTATAAAACATTTATATAAACAAGGGGTGTGTTACTTTGAGAACAATAACCCTCACAAACTAGTATACATGTGTGTGTGTGTGTGTGTGTACATGTGTCATCTTGAAACGTTACCTGAGCCAAGCTCCTGTACTTCCTGTATCTATCGTACGGCGGTATAAACATTTTAGCGTCCACATTCAAGTCCGACACCTGCCAACAATTATAATGAAAAATTAAAAAAATAAACAAATTAATTTGAAAAAAAAAAAACAACAGAGGCTGACATATATAATAGAAATTAGTTTTTATGATATATATGTATATATATAACAAGCGGGTCTCACAATGGTTCCATCCGGCATCTTGAACACCGGCACGTCCGGGTGGCCGGTCACTACGCTCTCCGCCTGCTCTACACTCGTGTTGTCATCTCTGGAAAACATTACTTCTATAACTATCTAACACAACCTATTATATATTTAGCACCAAATTATTCGAGACACTATGTAATAGTATACAATGGTTGTGGGTTCAATTCCCGCTTGATGGAAAGAGCGGTGTTTAGTTCCACAATGTTACGAAAGGCATTGTTTTATTGGTACAGAGTGAATTTAAAAAAAATACTAAATAATTTGTAGTCATTTGATATTAAGATTTCAAAGTGCTATCCGATACATCACTTGAACAATTTTATTAATTTAATTTATTAATTTAATTATTTAATATTAAATAAAAATAATATAAATAAAATAGTATAAACATAATTCTGTCCACCCTAAAGATTAAAAAATAAAAAAAAAAAACAAATTATAACATTAATCATGGATCTATGGATCAATTACCCGATCTCTACATTATAACCAAACGAAACACTTGGACAGCTCGCAAGGGTCGCCGATTCAAATCCCGCTATATTCAAATTTAATCAATAGTTCCTTAAGCATTTCGCCATCATTACACTAAAAAATATTCAACAAAAAAAAAACTCACTTATAATCGGGGAAATGCGACATATCGTGCACGTCGTACGCGAGTCGTGCGCGCTGGTGAGGCGTCGCGCACCCCGACGAGGGGGGGAGCGTGTACAGCTGCGGCTCGAGGGGGAGCTCTCGACACTGCGGGGGGCGAGGGGAGGGGGGAGGGCAAGGGGGAAGGGAGAGGGCGTTTATTTATTTATTTAATTTATTATACAGTCTAAGACTAGATATGGATTTTATTATTGTAGTATATGTGTGTTTTTTTTAAATGCGGCAACTCTTATAGTAAGATATCATTAAGAAAATTATTTTAATAATAAAAATTCTATTAAATTCAGTAATTTTTGAGATTTGTACGTGTATACTATAAAGTAATTTCTGAACTTAACTTACTTTACCTTCACACTGCAATAGACAAAGAGTTGACATGACAAATGGCGGTGCATTATTATATATGTGTGTAGCAAGTAACTGATATGTTTTAATGTAAATTAATAATTATTTTAAACACAGCGTCTGTTTCATAGTTAGATGGGAAGAAATAATTACAATCATATATGAAGTACTGTACGTTGGTATTGACAAAAAAAATCCATTCAATCCGATAGTTTTTGAGATTTGTACATAAATAGGGTAAAATAAAATATTATCTCAAATCATCTTGGCTTTACACTAGACTAGATATAGAATTTATATGACAAATGCCAGTGTGTGATACTATGTGTGTTGTCAGCCATATTGGCGAAGTGACAGCTTTGCCTCATTATATGTTATTATTTTAAATATTATTTTAAATGCGGCATCTCTCTCTTAGTGAAGTATATACAGGGTGTGGCAGTAACAGTGGCCTTAATTCCAAGCATAGTATTAACTAGCCTTTACAAACTTGGTAAAATTATAAAAGAAGTAAAATTTTAAAAAGTAAATTTTTTTTTTTCAAACAAAATAAATAATTAAATTATTGTCCCCAAATAAAACGCCATTTGTCAAGTATGACGCGAGCGTACACTGTACTGTCAGAGCGGGACAGAGATATATCTCTATTTCTTTTGGTTGTTTTTTTGAATGAAAGGTGACAGATTGACAACGTTTAATAGTATTTCTGTAGTATGTCATTTGTATTTAATAATGTCTACCTCACGCGTTACACAGCACGTATAAATATAGTGAAATGGAAAAATTATGTTGTACCCAAACTATTAATAATTATTAAATAGTTTTTAGTATATAGCCTCCGAAATATTTTCCCCTATAAGTAATTTTGATAATGGCCGCCGTATCAGATACACCCTATATATATATATATATATATATATATATATATATATATATATATATATATATATATATATATATATATATATATATATATATATATATATATATATATATATATATATATATATATATATATATATATATATATATATATATATATATATATATATATATATATATATATATATATATATATATATATATATATATATATATATATATATATATATATATATATATATATATATATATATATATATATATATATATATATATATATATATATATATATATATATATATATATATATATATATATATATATATATATATATATATATATATATATATATATATATATATATATATATATATATATATATATATATATATATATATATAATAGATACAAAAGTCAACATACACTCAACAACATGCGATGCACGGTAATGAGGTTCTGCTTCAGAAAAGGCGGCATGGGGCTGCAACAAGCACTAACACCCTGCACCTCACGAGGCAGGGCTTCCGCTAACGATAGCACCATGTGATTTGGCAGAAGATATCTAGAATAAGCAAAATATGTACATAGTTATAAATATTAAAAAAGAGGGCAGTGTTATAAAAAAATATATACACAATTATAAATATCCTTTACAAAGAAGGTAGGTCTCGATAACATACTAAAAGTTAAACTGAGATATATACCAAGGATTTGTCAAAACTTTAGTAACAAAAGTATATAAATGATAACTTTAGTTAAAAAAAATATATTCGATATCTTTTGTTAACGTATCCTTCCGAAGCGTTTCGTTTATGCATGTATCAATATGGCTATATGGAGATTTAAGTAAAAGTTATATTGTTCTTCCTTATCTATTTTATAAAGATTATATCACGCTAAAATACGAACTAAAATAAATATGTATATATATATATATATATATATATATATATATATATATATATATATATATATATATATATATATATATATATATATATATATATATATATATATATATATATATATATATATATATATATATATATATATATATATATATATATATATATATATATATATATATATATATATATATATATATATATATAATGGTTTTAATTTTTTAATATTAACTTCATTCAATGTCTTTGAATTTCATCTAAAATTCCAATATTTATGTTGGAACAAAAAAATTGAATCAACTTATGAAGTGTCTCAACACTAGGTTCCAATAGTTCCTGCAGTTCCCTCTGCCTACCCCGCTGTGTGCAGGATAAAGCGTGAAGCTAAAAAAAAAGGTAAAGATTGTTCACATATAATAAAAATGGTTGCCTGTAAAGTGGGTTTTACGGGCGAAAATTTTACGTGACAACATCTTTTTCTCGGTAGAATATTTATTGATATGATTAATAATTATAATATAAATTGCACAAATTTTAACTATAGAAAATATATTTTGTTTACTAAAACATTGTACATGTGTCAAGTGATACGCGCGGCGGACCGATCATAGTTCGGTGACAGTTGACACATCGTTACGTTACCTTTTTCATATGTGACTCCGAGCCGCAACCTAATTTAAGACGTTGTCACGTCAAAAAAAGATAACGTTACGTTAAGTAAGTAATACACATTTTTTAATAATTTTAAAGACTATCAATCTACTACAACTTATTATAAATTTAACACAAATTCAACCCATCCATAACACTGAAGTACAAATTACAAATTAACTTACGTGGTGCTCTCGTCTAATTCTCTCGCTTGTGAATCTCTCCATTTGTATAGAAGGCGGAGTGCTGACATTTGTCGTGAATTGAAAGTTTTTTTGGACTTCATATAAAGAGATAAGTGACTCGTGTCGGTCACTACTTCCTTGTTATAGGTCTGTTGGGAGAGAAAACAAATTAATACGTTATATAAAATATTTTATTAAATGTTTTTCTAATATATGTATTTTATCATAACGAATTATTTATATGTTGTATTTATATGTATTTATATGAAAATGGACATAAGTACTTGTAAAAAGGTTATTTTGTCATAAATTATATATAGAACATATAGAACGTGAATCTTTAACATATATATATATATATATATATATATATATATATATATATATATATATATATATATATATATATATATATATATATATATATATATATATATATATATATATATATATATATATATATATATATATATATATATATATATATATATATATATATATATATATATATATATATATATATATATATATATATATATATATATATATATATATATATATATATATATATATATATATATATATATATATATATATATATATATATATATATTTAAAAAAAACTAACCGTCCCACAAATATGGCGGCTCTGATCGAAAACGGAGAGTAGAATATGTTCACCAATATCCAACAGCTCCCCTTTCATACGACGCCATATATACAACAAGTAATGAGTGTCCATACGCGCGTACTGCATCAGTTCGTCTGGCAGGGGCCTTATACGCCAGTCGGCCAGTTGATATCTGTAATTAAAGCAATTTATATAGATGAGTTTATGGCTAATTTTTTTATAGTTTCACGTTCTATCCCGCTCATAGCAAGATATGCGGAGGGAACCGAAGGAACCGCGGGAACCTAGTGTTAAGACATTTTGATCAAAGGTAACTGGTATTGATAACATTACAATCATTCACAGTAAACATAGAAAAAAATACATAAAGAATACAAAAATTTTAACGCAGCGAGATTTGAACTTGCGCCTATTGCAAACCGTCCAAGTGTACACCCTACAATATAGGTCTCTTCAATATCTTAACTATTTAAAACAAAATGTGTTTTAATAATTCAAACCAAGTTCTTGAGATAAGAGTGTTGAACCAAACAAACTCTTCCGCAAAAGTAAAAAATTAAATAACAATTGTACTTAATAAATGAGACGACGACGATTGTTGTCGGTTCGATTTCCATGAGGGGGAATCCAAATACGATATTCTACCTTTGTAAGCTAAAGTGCGGCGTTAAACTCCGCCATTTGAGGTACCGAGTGTTTCCATAAAATAACCTATATATATCATATTATATGTAGGATATTAATGTTAAAAAAATCGGTTAAGTATGAGAAACAATGTTTTAAATAAAATATTAGTAATTAACAAAATTAAATTATATTTACGGAAATATTTACTCATTTTGTATGAAATTAAATATAAATATTTGTATGTGTATTTTTAATCTGTGGTTAATTAAAAAAAAAATAATCAAAAATTACGTTTATAGTATGAGAGCCCCCTCCTATAATGTTAACTTTATGGTTATTTAATTATTTATTTTGAAAGGTAATATCCAAGTAATAATCTGTGAACATTTGAAGTGTCCATTCGTTCCCTTTTTTCAATATTAAGTAAAAAATGCAAAAAAAAAACGTTTATTGCATCTCCCTTAATATTTTTCTTATTTTTTTAATTATTAGTATTTGTTGTTATAGTGGCAATGAGAATAGAAGCAAGTGAAAAATTCATCTTTCTACCTACCTTATTAATCCTGTTTAATCCTTGGGATATGACACCCCAAAAATTCTTAAAAAATGATAAATCACAAAACCAATTCATAAAAACATTAACTCACATCTTAGTTAATACTAAACTTCAAATTATGGTACCCACTACCTCCCTACCCACTACCCGCTACCTACTTCTTGTCAGCGTTGACTCCGCAGTATCTCATGAGGAGGCTCTTCAGCGAGAGGGCGGGCAGGTTGAGCGCGCGCGCCGCCTGGTGCGTGTCGAACATGCCCACCACGTACACGCCGAAGTCGCGCTGCAGCCACAGCACGTCCATCTCGGCGCCGTGGAAGATCTATACCGATACCGGCCGAGATATATATATATATATATATATATATATATATATATATATATATATATATATATATATATATATATATATATATATATATATATATATATATATATATATATATATATATATATATATATATATATATATATATATATATATATATATATATATATATATATATATATATATATATATATATATATATATATATATGTGTGTGTATGTAGGGGTATGGTGTATGGTAATTTTTTTCTTGTGCATTTTTTAAATTACCTTTCAAGTAATTAATTTATTTCACAGTACTATATAAATATTTTATAAAAATAAAGCAATAAAAACCTTACAACTTCTCGCTTATTGTCCAAGCATACTAATACTTAGGCCTATGACTAAATACTATAATTAACTATATCAAAACGTTTTCCCAATTTGCCTTATTCTCCCCTATCCTTTTATATATATATATATATATATATATATATATATATATATATATATATATATATATATATATATATATATATATATATATATATATATATATATATATATATATATATATATATATATATATATATATATATATATATATATATATATATATATATATATATATATATATATATATATATATATATATATATATATATATATATATATATATATATATATATATATATATATATATATATATAAAAACTTACTTTCAGCTTCTTAGGATCAGTGAAGGACATGTTCAGTTTGTGTATGTGTTCTCGCACGGCGAGCGCGTCGATTATAAAGTCGCCTTCGATTGTCGATATTTGGATTAAGCATGTTATACCTGAAATTAAATTATATGAAAATATTATTTTCTTAATAAAGTTATATAAAATATCATAAATAATGATTTTAAAAATAAAAATAAAAAATATTGTAATAATGTATGAAAAGTATTAAAAAATACAAAATTATAAAATAAATTAATAAAATATATTTAATAAAACAATAAAAAATTACTAGAAGATAAAAATTGTCGCTTTTATTTAAATTCAACATATATTAAATAAAAACAATAAATAAATGTTCCAACATCGAAATTATGCTAAAAACGCTTTAAATTCAAACTCACCCTGATAGGTCCTATACGAATGATGTTCCACATCCACTGCCAACTCCTCAACGGTCTCCAAGTGGAGGACCAGCTCGTCCACCTGTTCCTCCGTCTCTATGAAGGTCAGTTTCGTCTCCTCCAGGGACGGAGGGAAGGCCGGGGGGTTGAGATCAGGCTCGATGAAGTGTGTGGGAGGCTCGTATAGATCTAATTCCACTTTGTACGGGTGTTCGTAGCTGTATAATACAAAAAGGAAACATATGAAGTTATTTTTTTAATTTAGTTTTTGTCTTTAAACCTTATATCAATTGTGGGATGGACGTAATTTTTAATATAAGGTTTTTTCCGCACATTTCCGGACATATAATCATATTCTCCATTACCCATTCTTTATTCTCCACCTTTTACTTTACCACACGAAAAAAATATATTTATATCATAAATTCTAAAGAATTCCCCACAAAATAAAAAAAAAACACGTCTTACAATTATATATTACACAAAAAAGCACTTACCCAACTGCTTCACCTTCATCGTTGTAAATAATATTGAGAGCGAGTGGCTTTATGTTATTGGGTTTATCAGAGATTTTGGGCACCCACAAGTTCTCTGAATTGTCGATCGTGTCTTTGAAGTTGAGTTGCGGCCGAGGAATGTTTTTGGCACCGATGAACATTGTTGAACCAACCTGGAACCGAACTCGGGACTTTTAGGCTGAATTTGAAATACAGTTACATCTAGGAAGGCACAAAATTGGATATTTGAAGGCTGTATAAGTTAAATAATTTTAACTTAATGAAATATCCTAAATATAGAACATATTTACTTGAAAAATAAATATATGTACGTACAAACACAACACCTAGCAGATTGAGATTGAGTGACGCAGTGACGCTGTAAGAGGGACACTAAATGAAATAATATGCAAGATGCAAATCATCCAATAAGGAGGTTCTGTGGAGTTACATTGTAAATGTGAGTCGTAGGTTCGATTTAGTAAATTTTTAAATATAATTATGTTCGTACATATACATATACATATACTTATACATATACTTATACATATACATATACATATACATATACATATACATATACATATACATATACATATACATATACATATACATATACATATACATATACATATACATATACATATACATATACATATACATATACATATACATATACATATTCATATACATATACATATACATATACATATACATATACATATACATATACATATACATATACATATACATATACATATACATATACATATACATATACATATACATATACATATACATATACATATACATATACATATACATATACATATACATATACATATACATATACATATACATATACATATACATATACATATACATATACATATACATATACATATACATATACATATACATATACATATACATATACATATACATATACATATACATATACATATACATATACATATACATATACATATACATATACATATACATATACATATACATATACATATACATATACATATACATATACATATACATATACATATACATATACATATACATATACATATACATATACATATACATATACATATACATATACATACATATCAACTAATATTTATCTACTAATATTATAAATGCGAATAATTATAATGAAACTTTGTATATATACTTTTGAAGAAGTAACATAGGTCACTTTTTAATATTATTTATTATAGGAAAGTTAAAAAATGTAGTATATACTATTTCAACACTATCTAGAACTCCCTACGACCATATCTATTTCAAATGCCTATAGAATGTGTTGCTGTATATACTCTTTTTTAGCAGTAACTCTTAAAATTGTAATACTTTTGAAGTAACTCTAAACAAGCTCTTTTTTAATTTTTTTCTTTTTTTATTAAATACTAGCTGTGAAGTATTAAGCTCCTTATAATTTTAGTGGTATGCCCGAGTTGAAGTATCTTAGTAAATCGTAACATTAACCTACACAGTCTTGATAATGCTAGGTACTAAATACTAATATTGTGGTTTAGTTTGGACCAACGTTAATCATTTAAATTATTCTTTTTTAATCTCTAATACTTATTTAATGATTGAAATACGAGCGAATCTGCGGATAATAGCTAATATATATGTAAAATATGTATGGATTTTTCTCTACAATAGACAAAATTAAGACAAATTTAAGTTTGAACCAAACTTTGCACGAAGTAGAATAAACAAAACTGACCTTTACATTTAAGCACCAAACAAAAATCGAATCGTTTACAACCATCGTATATATCTAAAGAAATATATAACAACTTCGCCATAAGCGTTTATTAGTTATTATATTTTCGAGCTTCATACCGAATCCTATATAAAGCAACATATAGATAACTAAATTATATTACTGTTGTAACTTCACGCTCTATCCCTAGCGGGGTAGTCAGAGAGGACGTGGGACCAAACGCTGCGGTCCCTCCACACCTCTCCCGCCTCGTCCACTGTCATTAGCCTCTTCATACACTCCGGAGAATCCTCGTGCTTTTAACCTTCCTCCAGTATCTACGATACTGTGATGTCTATAAGAAGCACATAGAAAACCAAGTGTGAAAACACTCAAATTCAAGACTTTGGAATCGAACCTACGATCATCGTCCCACTGTGCCAAGACACAATCACAATTACATAACAAGACAATGTTATTTTTATGACTTAGTATTAATCCACTGAGGACAGAAAAAACACTTAAAGAAAACATATAAAAATTTTAAACGCAGGGGGATTTGACCCTGCGCCCTCTTGCAAACCGTGCAAGGCCTCTGACCACTGAACTTTATACAACTTACTTCATTGTCAGCAAGACAATGTTAGTAAAATATTGTCCACGCCTACATAGTACATACATTTGTTCTACAGATGTGACTTATCTGGCGTTATTTGGTAGCACGTGACAATCGATACTTATTTTAGTAATGCCTATAAATATTTTGATAGCATTTCGACATCTCCATACGTTATTTATTACTTAAAACTATATTCGCATACTCGGAATAGGAGAGAATTGGATTAAGGCACGGCGTTAAGTTCCGCCACTCAACACGCAATACCTCCAAACAATAGGGAATGCGGGGAACTGAGTGTCTTAACACTATGTTCCTATGGTTCTTGCATCTCCCTTTACCTATCCTGCTATGTACAGGATAAAGCGTGAAGACATAAAAATAATGAAAAAAAAAAAAAGAAAAATATTAAAATTTCATTTCAAATTTCGACATATTGAGTTTTAAAATGCCGACCCTAGCAATATAACAAATATGAAAACGCTATTATGTTGTAGATGAGATACCGATATACACAATAACTTAATTTCACTCCACTGCTCTGATGTTAAACGAATTACAGAAAAAAAAGAAACGAAAAATTTAATATATATCCCACTAGATTTTTTTCTCTGCTAACATTAATAAAATAGCATAAAAAACACTCCTTATACGGCAGGATGGACAGAGAGTCTGGTGTTAAGACACTCTGTTCTTCACAATCCATCCCAACCCCTAAACTATTGACTTGTTTTCGCTTTTTTTTTGTACGCGTACCTACAATTATACTTTATAATATTTCATATAACAGCTAAGACGACAAATTGTAAGTGATTACTATTTTTATTTATTGCTATCACATAAGTGACTATGTATGTCTTTGTTGATAATTAAGTTCTTTAAACCCAAACCTGGCCCCAACCCCAAATCCAACCTCAAAACATATATATGTCGTGTACTATGTCATATACTATATTATTAATAGACTAGCTTCAGTCCGGTACTCGACAAAGGCATGCGTTTATAAATTGACGACAATTGTAAGGAAATTATACAATTTGTCTGCTACCTATATATCTATATGTACCACGAGTTGCATAGGCTATATATGTAAGGTTGATGGAAAAGTTGCAAAAAATGCAAAAGTTTAAGATTTTAGGTGTCACACAAAAAAACTCAAGTTAAAACAATTTACAGTGTCCACTTCCATGAGAGATAATGTTTTTTAAATTTACTTTTATATAGTATGGCACTCTACACACACATGTACACACACACACATACACATAATATATGGGTATGTGTGTGTAGTCCCCACACTTTATGTGTTTGTGTACACATATTAAGTGTCAGCTATGGACCTGTTAATATTTACATTCTATTTGACATCAATGCATTTGAACTCACACTTATCTCATTGATCTCAAGTTACGGTGACAATTAAGATCAATTGTATACGTTTAAATTGGCGATATGTGTGAGAGAGTACTTTCATTTTAGTATCATATTCATTCTATATACCGACCTATATATATATATATATATATGAATACGTCTGTTTAAAAAACTAAGCAATTGAAAAAAATAGTAACAACTAATCCAAGTATAAGAAGGTGCAGATTCGAATCCTGCAGGTATAAAATTTTCCAGACACAAAAAATATTGAACGTTCCTTACTTTAGATAGTATTTAGAGAAAAAAAACCATAAAATTACCTTAATTTTAGTGATAACAGGTTGGCTGGTCCACACTGCTTGTTCCGAGGGCTCGGGCTTTATAACATTGTCTATGTTGATGTTGACTTTGTCCAACCAGTGATCGTTGACGTCCACTATTTTGTCCACGTTGTATTCATCGTCTTGTCTGTTCAAAAACAAAACAAAAATAATTATTATATATATGTATATATATAACTTCACGTCAGAAAGGGAGCACCAAACGCTGCGATCCATTATTAGAAAATGCATTATTATAAATATTATATGTGCAATCTAAAAACAAAAATACATAAAGCAGAAAATATTATGATAAACGCAATATGCGGAGAGAAACTAGTGTTAAGGGGTTATCCATTAATCACGTGATCTTTTTTTTAGCATTTTTTAACCCCCCCTCCCCCATTGGTGATACGTAGTGAGGTTTAAGACCACCACCCCTCCCCCTTCTCAACATCACGTGTATTTTTAGTACCTACAAGGAATCTTAAAATTTTCTGAATATTATCTTAATTTAAATATAGGTATAAACTATAATCTTATTTTATTCTGAAATTAAGGACCATAATAAAAATGTCTACACCAGGTTGCAAGTTTTTTTTTATTGTCATAACAATAATAATAAACGAAGAGTTTAATCATAGGAAATTTAATGTATTGTCCCCAGACCACGGATTAGCAAGACATTCTACAACACTAACAACTGGATCTTGCAGGTCAGTTGTTGGCACTGTGCTTTGTTGAAAATCAACATCGGTTTCATCAAGCCACTCGGTGTCATCATTTTCGCGCACAACGCAGAGAATAAAAATCGCGCGTTAGACGAAAAAATAAATACACGAGATATCTTACTACACCCCCCCTCCCCCTTGTGTTATTTTCGTGATTTTTATCAAATCCCCTCCCCCCCCCCTTTCAAGCCTCACGTGATTAATGGACAACCCCTAAGACACTCTGTTGCGCCTTCCTTTCTCTCTGACGACAGATCACTGTAAACGCTGCAATTTATAATTAAAGATACCTAAAATGGTAATAGAACCACATAAAAAAAAAAACTTTTACATCAACGTTTCTAATTATATAATAAAAAAAAACAATATTAAATCAAAAATTAAAAAAAAAGCATGCAAATAAATTAAGACCAAGAAAAACAAAAATAGTCGCTTAGTTTGTGCAATTCTCTGTCGCTTTAGCAATGTGTTAAGAGGCCACAGTTAAAAAATACAATTTACAATTATTCTCTACTATTTCTTCCAGTTGCTGCCATCACTTGATAAAGTAATGATAAAAAGGGCATAATTATTATAGAAATGATCACTTCATAGGAAACGGAAATCAATTTACTGCATACAACCATTTCCCAGAGTTAATTTCTATACATGTCACATGTGAAATTACATAATAACTGTACTGTAGATAATGACAAATTAGAGTACATATTGTTTTGCAGATACAAAAGGAAAGGTTAAAAAGATACCAGATTCAATGCCAATTTGTGATTTTGTTGGAAAATCACAAAAATCTTTGTATAAAACTACTTATACATAAAGAATTTACACATTATAAACATATACTAAAAATTTGTAGCACAAAATTCAGAAAGCTTTTGTTATTTTGTATACAACAGTAGTATTAGTTTTCTATATTATATTCAATATGGATGACGTCTGTTAATGTATATATATATAGGTCGCAGCGCCAGGCAAAGTGATAGTGACAATTCACTCTTCTCTCCTGCCCATACAATTGTAGATATTGAACTATAGGCATCCACTATATGGCCAATTCAAAGAAATAAATATAATTTTCCTGTAAATCTTTCTCTTAGGCAGGTATCGAAACCTGTATTTATATGAAATGCTTTCTATATAATCTGTGACTGTATTTTTAATTTCACACATTATTTATCATTTAGTCTTTCTGTTCAAGCTACAACAAGATTTGACAAAACTTAACGCAGCACGTTTGAATACAACCCTGCATTTGGATTTGAATCCACAATAATCATGGCCACATGCTATCTTACTATACCTAAATGACATTTTTATACAACTAATATGCTAACTAAAGTTATATCACCAGCAAATAGCTATCCTTCGCAAGCATATGAGCATACACTATATTAATTTAAGTTTAAATGGCCATGAAACAAACCTTGAAATAATTGAACTTATATTAATTAGAAAATTACTAATTGTTACGAAAAAAATAGTACTAAGCATTATTTTTTTCTCATATAAAATCTTTAAATCAATATATAAGCTTTACGAACTAATATTTATAAGAATTCTATTTAAAAGAGTCACAATTTTATTCAATGAATATAAGCCAGCCCAGGAAAGTGTATAGAAATGAATTCTGCTCTGAAGATTTGGCAAAAATCAACTATTTTTTAAATAAGAGTTTAGTAACATTTAATATAAGTTTAAAAAATAATATACAGATTTATATGAAGTAATTATTACAAAATTCAAAATATATAAATATATACACTATGCCAAGAGAACTCAGTTTTAACACATTCTACCCAATACTTTAAAATAATTTACAAATAATCAGTTTCCACAGTGGGGATATAATCTACAATCATTACAAGCATACACAGACAGTGTCTTGCGACATCAATAAATAATTATATATAAAAAAATATTTAAATATACTCACTGCTTCAACTTCACGGAAGGTAGTTCTGTTATGATAATATCATTTGCTTGTATAAGAACATTTTTGCTTAGCTTGCATGTTACTATGTTGAAATCAGTAAAAGTCTTGAATATGTTAAAAGAAGAGCCAACAGGAAATTGATTTGATGATTTAATTGTTTTTTTAACAGTTGAATAACCATCCTGAAACATATTATAATTTTGTTTCACAAAGAACACTTTATATATTGATAAAACATTTCAATCATCCATTTATAATTTTTAAATGAAAAGTCATGTTGTGACCTTGTTGTACTACTTTTTGTGATAAACATTAAATGTAGTATATTAAATAAAATTAGAACAAAAATTCAAATGTAAATGAATGCAGACAAAATGTAATGCTCATTTTTAATGAGATGTGACCCATTTTTTTATTCAATGTAATTATTTTTATATTTAGCTTCACACATTTCCTGTAAACAACCAAGTAATCAAAGAGAACCTAGAATTACTACTATTCTATCTGATATCAGGCATATAAATAGTAATATTGTGTGTAATACAAATATGTGTCAGTGTTTCATAATTGTATATACTTACTTGTGTATTCTTTTGACAACCTCTTTGTAGATTCATACTGTACAACTTTTCCTTTAAAATATAAATCAAGTGCAATTTTTTCATACAATATTTGAAAAATTATGAACATCGAATATGTATGGCAACTGTCCCATACCCCCTTAAGATGGAGAAGTATATATTGTTGAGTTAACTGCATTGTGTCACATACAATTAAAATGGTCAAGGAAAAACATCACAAGTTGGTTCTAAGCCTCAATAATATTTATCCGCAACTCGGTGACGTATCGTGCACCTTGGATTAAAATGTTTTCTTTGTCCATGAAACAAATTCTGTTATCTAGACACTTAATTCCAAAACGAACTAGATATCTAGCATTCTATTTGTAAATACGCAGCGTTTTACAAGCCACGATTGATTGGATCAATTGGAATGGATTGTATTTGACCTATTTATACACAATCAAGTTTTCATTGAGGCAGAGAAACAACTATTAGTATGAAAACACATGCTAAATGTTGTCAAAGAGGATATTGAACCCTGAGCTTCACAACATACCTGCGTCATTGATGTTAGATGTGGATAAAACTCAGGAGCCTCCGGATTTAAAACAGAATTCATGATGTATAAAAAGACTAAAACATAAATAAAATTAAAATGAAATATCACTTCTACTCCATGCAGGAGACGGGCCGTGAAGAATGAAGTGAACAGAAGATGATACACAGATTATAAAGTGTTGTACATAGACTATATTATGTGTACGCTTATACATTTGAACCCGAGATGATACCAACTTGTAGTACGCAATTCCCTAAATGGATTTTAAATGGTTTTAGTTTTATTGTTAATTTTAGTTTTGTTTGCTATAAAAATATTAGTTATATCGTTTTTAGTAATAACAAATGTTAACATTGTGAATGTAAATTTAGATATAATCTTTGGTTTAACATTTTGAACAAATGCTTAACATTTGGAACAAAGATATTAACGAAACTTAATCAGTTTAACAATTTGAACTGAAAATAAATAAAAATATATTTATGTATAGTTTTTGTCTAATAACTTGAAGCAAAATAAATATTTCAGGGAATTTTCCCGTATTTCAGGGAAGCATTAGGCTTGCAACTCAGATCGATTAACTAGTACCATTCCAGACGGTTTACAATACATATGAATATTTGAGTATATTCAACTACTAATCGATGACAGAATGAAAGCATAATGATAGCTATCTGTGAGCAGACAGTTTTCATGCAATTCCATTAACACAAATATAGATGAGGCTCATATACACGTAATTATCTAATAATGTCTTCAATAGGAACAAAACTCATTAGGAAAATATTCTATTTTCTATTCTATCTTTCGGTAATTTATGAGTGCAACCTTATCAATCTTAGCTATCGTCTTCATTATTTAAAGATATATCGTTGACAAATATAAACAAAGACTATTTTGTGTATTTCAGAAATGAGTGTTATTTGTATACTATTGATTATTTTTATTATTTAAGTTTAATTTTATATTTTATTAGTATACTTTTACTAACTAAGATATTTTACATTATTGTATATAAATATATATACAAATAAAATTTTTAAATATGTTAGTAGTAGCATATTAAGAAGATCAATATACGTATCCATATCCGTACACAGAGCTATTGAGCACAACAATATATGTTGTATTTTTTGTTACGCTTATTAATGAGGTAAAGGCTTTTATATTTAAAATATTTTGTCGAAGGTTACATAATTTTTTTATTTACAATAAATAATAAATATAACACACGAAAGAATATTTTCCTTTTTTAGCAATATAAATTTATTCTTATGTACATACTTTCGAATATTTATATTTTATAGCTCATAAGAAGCTCATCATAGAATTTAGTTATAATTCATTTATTTTAAAGTTATTGTTGGCTTAACGTTATTTTTTTAAACTTATCAGTATTTTGTTTTAGAACGCCACGCAACTGATGTCAAAAAATATATGTGACAGTTAACTTGACATTTCATCACAGTGGTATGAGGTGATGTTTACGTACCCTTTGGGGTGGAAAAGTGGATCTACCTATAAAATTATAGTGGCATTTAATATGTACGTCAGAGGGTGTGGAATCGTTTCGCGCCCTATTTGCATCTCGTGGATGAAAACTGTCTCGGCGATTGCGCACTGAGAGCACGAATATTACGCAGCTGCAGCTCTCGTCCTTCGCGTAAGAAAGTAAGGGATAGCAAATAGATCCATCGAACGAAGTAACCGCGGTAGGTATTAGGCTGTCGATATTTTGTGGGATAGGCATCTTGTTTCTGTATGCTCGTGTTAATAAATGTAATCATTGCTTAATTACAATTGTTTATTAGTCACCATCACATGAGTCGGCTTACGCTAATAAATTATTATTTGACATGACGTTAGAAGATCCATTTTACGTCGTCAAAGAGTAAGTGGCTTAAGTTTATGTACTGTTGAGCTTCAGCGAGGTATTTTTATTTTTAGAGTAAGTGGAGTGCTGCACTTGTCACTTATTGTATGATTACTGTTTGCCGCTGATTGCTTATTTGTGTTTTGTTTATTATATATGACCACATCTAGACTTGGTTTTATAAGGTGTGGTTTGCTTGCTTACATGTAAAAATGAGGACTCCACAAACAGTTTGTAAACAAATGTATGAAGAGTACAATTTACTTATATTATTATGAAATATAAAGTAATGATTATTATTTTTTCTGTATTTTTGGAAAAACTAATATATATCTTTCCAATATAGGTTTAAAAGCTATAACATCATAGTTTTTCCATTATGTATCAATATCTAAAACATTGACATTGAGCTGTTAAATTAATATCAACTAATTAATATTGTTATAAGAACTACATGATTAATGATACAAAAGCTTATATTCAAGTAAAAATCTTTGTACAAGTTAATATATATTTTTAAGCAATGCGAATATTGATAATGTGTTATTGCATTTATTTTTACTTCTACATATATATATGTAAATTCTAATTAATATTTTTTGTCAACGTAAATTTAAATTTTACTTTTATATATGTAATATGATAAAGGAAAAATTCATTAATATTTTAAAAAGCAAAGTCATTATTTGTAGTTTCATTGAAATATTTTTTGTTTAGTTTGAAAGTTTCTTTTGTAACAAAACATCTAGTTTCTGAATCAATCATATAGAAAGCCTAGGTACAAATATAGTCTTTAGAAATCAGTGATTTCCATACAACAAAAAATATTCAATCCATTTTATGAACAAAAACAGTACTCACGCCTAAGCCTTCATATTCTGCAATGCTTTTAATTAATATGAGCAAGTCTATGCGAAACTAGATATACTTTTATTTCATATTTATATTACTAAAATTTTTTGACATTATCTAATATATGAGACCTGAATGTAAGTGACAGTTGTGGATTAAATCTCCACTTGGGGCGAGGGATTATTTTCATTTACCCGTTCTGGAATGCCAGAACGGGATAATGATCTGGAATTAAGTTAAAAAGTGTAAAATAATGATAGATGTCTGAACATAAAGTTTTTATTAAATCTATGCATGAAAAGTTAATTTAAATGCAAATGAAGTTGAACTAAAAAACACTAGGGTTGTTTTCCTTACCCCTCTATACGTAGAAAAAATTATATTTTAAATTAATTTTGTGTAGGACATAATGTTCCCAAGCATGTTTCTACCTCAACTGATATTTTCAGGGCATACTATATTAAAAAATGTCTTAAAATTATTATTATTTGATACAGTGAGGTGTTCCGAGCCCTAAACAAGACTAGGGGCTTATATCTGCGTTGGCAAGAGATTTCTAAAGCACCAATTGTACCAAACAGCCCTGAAGTTGAATGGACTTCAACTGAACTGAGGAATGCGTTGCGCAGCATTGAGTGGGACCTGGAAGACTTGGAAGACACTATAAATATCCTTTTTAATATTGTTATTTAAGTTATTAATCTACATTGTTTAATTGTCCAATGATCCATCCAGATTTGAACTTACAACCATATATTTTTAGTTTATATTTAAATTATCAGTTATACTACAGGTAATTAAATCCATACTGTATACACACACATTCATACATATCCATCCTTCTATATTTCTGAACTAATTAGTTAGTAATATATTAATGCTGAAGAGTTTGTGCGAGGACCGTAGTGGCGCAGAGGCGTTAGCGTCTGCCTGTTATCGCGACGGTTCGAGGGTTCGGTTCCCACTTGGGGAAGTTGGATTTTTCTATTTCCATTTCTTTCGCTCTGGAAACTAGGCAAAGCGCGGCGTTGAGTTCCGCCACTCAGCTCGCAATGCCTCGAAAGAGGCGGAAAGCGAGGACGGATAAAGCAGGGACTAAGTAACGGAGTGTCTTAACACTAGGTTCATATGGTTCCTGCAGTTTCCTCTGTCAACCCTACAATATGTGGGATAAAGCGTGAAGCTAAAAAAAAATAGAGTTTGTTTGGTTTCACGCACTGGATCTTAGGGGCTACTGGTTCAAATTGAAAAATTACTTTTAACTTGCTTAGTCCACTAATCTACTATATATAGAATAATAGATACTCTAATAGTATTAGTACATAATAATCTTTATAATTTCATTTATTTTTATTTTACCTTAGCTCTCTTTAATTTTTGTGGTTTTATTCAATTTTTATTCAATTTAAATAAAAATATTATTTTGAACCATACAAAAATATTTAATACAGTTAAAATATTAAAAAATAAGTAAATTATGTGAAATTCAACATGCGTTGTGTCACATTTTCTACCATCTCCACAAATTTTGATAATTATGTAACATCATATTGCAATACAATAGCCCTTACCTAAAGGCATTTTAACGTCAAACTGCTTTCAATACAACTATGTGACAAAGTAAACTATGTATCACAAACAACTGTATGGAATTATGTATGTGTATATTTATTTCAAATTAGTTAGCAAGTTAAAGTGGGGACGGAGTAAGCAGGGACTAAGTAACGGAGTGTCTTAACACTAGGTTCGTATGGTTCCTGCAGTTCCCTCTGCCTACCCTGCCATGTGCGGGATAAAGCGTGAAGCTAATAAAAAAAAAGTTAGCAAGTCATTTAAGTGAATTAAATAAATTTATTAATTTTAACAAATGCAATGTCAAATGCAATTTAAACCCTCGCCTCTCAAGCCATAATAGTCTTGGATTCATCTCGGCGCATTCAAATTTTTATATATTTTCTCTAAGTAGAATAAGGGATGGTTTTCTATTTCTATGACTTTCTATTTTTATGCGATTTCTTAAGAAACATATTATGCGCCTGCCCACTGAAATAGGAATCATTTGTTGAAAATTTTCGAGCCATAACGTTTTGAAGGTCTTTCTAGTAAAACTTAAGCTATAATCCGTAAGGGAATAATGCTTTAAAAATTGTCGGTCAGAATAGGATAATTCCTCATAAAAACTAAAACTAAATCTAAAAACCGAAGATTTAAATATACCATATACCAATATACCATATAATTATATACCATATAATTAGTCTATTTAAAATACAATCGTATTTCTAATCCATACTGTATTTTTTAATTTGGTTTGCAAATCATAGATTATTGGACGATTTAAAATCGCAACGAAGTGCATATATAACTAAAGGTTATTTAGAGGTCAATATAGATCGTGTCAACAGCCCACTTCCTCGTGTGGCCCCTGGAGATCTTGATTGAGTGTAAATGTATAATTTTCCAATATAACCCCTTTAGGTTTTACATAACACCCAACCGGGTATTTACCGGTTAAATCTGCAATTGCCCAGCTAAGTGAATGTAATTTCTAGATAAGATTAGATGGAGACGTTTTACTGGCTAACTAACTAATACTAGCTACTACTAATTTTTGCAATACCAATACAATCTTCAAAACTACCTATAGGTTAAAATATTTCAAGGCTGTATATAAAAAACTAGTTAAGAATTATCAACAATTTAGACACAGACATTTTTATATATATATATATATATATATATATATATATATATATATATATATATATATATATAATATATATATATATATATATATATATATATATATATATATATATATATATATATATATATATATATATATATATATATATATATATATATATATATATATATATTTCGCAATTGCATTATGCATATTGACCTGTAAGTAACCTTTACTATGCATATTTCAAATACAGTTTGTGCCAAATTTCATCAAACTTCAGAACGTTATAATATGCCCTACAATATTACGGTTGTATTATATATTCTTCAGTAAATATTTGTATCTATATAATTATTTATTTTTGTATGCAAAAGTAGCAGAGAGCTCTCCACTCTTCGCCTGTGCTAGAGATTTTTTAATTAATTATATGTTTTTACTTTTTTTTAACTTCGACGATCATTACACCTAATCACACCACGAATATGTAATTTTTTTTAAATTCTTCATCTACAATCTTTTTGAACAATATTTTCTTAACAAATACTAATTACGTATTGTGGAGAAGAATTCATCAAAATTTAAGATCGACAATCGTGAAATTAGTGATCGACGGACGTTCATTGAAGCTACTAAGCAGGAGGTGAAGGTGAGATCTAAAATTTTAATCCAATTATTTTATATTAATATATTAATTAATAATGATACTGAAAATTGTGTCTATTCTCTCTTTTCTCCGATTGTAAATAGATTATATGTCATTATGGCATTCAATTTTTTTAAACTACAATAATATCGAGATACTTAGTTACCTTTTTAAAAAATCAGGAGGATATTATGATTGTTAACTATAGTAATATGTTAATATAATAAAACAGCCGTTCTCTCATATCTCATTGACAGAGGACGGAGGCTTTCAACAGTAAGTTCTCTCTGCATAACTTACTGAATGTCTGGAAAAATATCTCCATCACTACTAGTCGCGCATAACACATATAATAACTACGCTCACTTGTCTTTTTAATAAAAATTGTGGCTTTAAAAGATCCCCTTATCGACAAAATTTAAAATATGGCAACACTGTATTTTTTTACTTTGATGAGATATTTTGATTTCGACGCTCAGGCGCTATTGACTCTTGATACTAAAACCAAGAAGCTCTTTCTATATCTACATACCCTGCTATAAGCGAAACAAAATATAAAAACATAATCATAATATGAGGACCGTCGTGGCGCAGAGGTGCAACGTCTTCTGGGTTCGATTCCCAGTCGGGGAAGATGGATTTTTCTATTTCCATTTTCTTCGCTATAGTAAACTAGGCAAAGCGGGGCGTTGAATTCCGCCACTCAACACGCAATACCTCAAAAAAGGTGGAAAGCGGGGACAAAGCAACGGAGTGTCTTAATACTAGGTTCCCATGGTTCCTGCAGTTCCCTCTGCCTACCCTGCCATGTGCGGGATAAAACATGAAAGTAAAAAAAAAAATCATAATAAAATTTCGACTTTAACTTCCAGGTAATGAAAAGCAAGATGAGTCTAAACAGAAATCGTGACAATGACGGAACAGCACGAGAACCACTCTTGGGAGAGGAGAGTCCGATGCACTTTGGCAACACGTGGACTGCGACACCTAAATATTCTAAATACTCTAAATTAGCGAACCAAACGGACAGTCCCAGCCGTTTTGAATACGACAGCGATATAATGTCGATTCAGGACAAGATGTTGATGAACCAAGACGAGCAGTTGCATGTTATAAGTAATTCTGTTGGATCTCTGAAGACGGTGTCGAAGCAAATTGGTATAGAATTGGATGAGCAGGCTGTGTGAGTGTTTTTGTTTTTTGTTTGTTTTTGGTTTTGTATATATATATATATATATATATATA